>CM053787.1:643401286-643798786 GCA_028749045.1 Cupressus sempervirens | reverse complement strand
TAGATCATACAATCCAACCACTTTGTTTTGTCAAGTGTAACAGGTTCTATACAAGCCTTCCACACTTCACCAAAATCAAGATCATATGGATACAAAGTATTGAGTTTCTTGAACCCAATCACCTCTATCTACATTTCTATCAGCAAAATTTGTCTTCTGCTAAGAACATCTATAACTCTGTTAGACTTCCCACTCCTATGCTTCAAAGAAAAAGTATTACTTTGCAAAAATTAACCCACTTCAGATGTCTTTGATTCAATTTTCCTTTATTTTTCAAATATTGCAAAGCTTTATGATCAATATACAAAATAAACTCCTTAGGAAGAAGACAGTGTCTCCACTTCTTCAAAGCTTGAACTACAACATGCAATCCCTAATCATAAACATAATATTTTCTTTTTTATCATTCAACTTCTCACTAAAATAAGCAATAGGTCTACTTGATTGGCTCATAATAGCTCCTATTATAGTACCACTAGCATCATAGTCTACTTGAAACCCCTTGTTAAAATTAGGAAGTGCTAAAACAAGCTTCTTAGTAACTTTCTATTTCAACAAATTAAAACTCTTATCTTCTCCTATAGTCCACTTAAATTCTTTCCTATCCCCTCTCATTGTATAAGTCAAAGGTCCACAAATACCACTAAAACCTCTTATGAACTTTCTATAAAAACTAGCCAGTCCACGAAAAGATCTTACCCCTGTTGCACTCCTTGGAGTAGGTCATTCAAGGATAGCCTTCACCTTTTCTAGGTCCATTTTTAGACCTTCTATTGAGACTACAAATCCAAAGTACACCAACTCCTTTTTTAAAAAACTACACTTTTTTAGGTTTATCAACAACTTTTCTTCCCTCAAATTATCAAACACATTGCAAATATGGATCAAATGCTCTTCGAATGTCTTACTAAAGATCAAAATATCATCTAGGTAAATAATGACAAACTTACCCAAAATTTCCTTTAGCACCTCATTCATGAGCCTGATGAAAGTGCTTGGAGCATTGGTTAGCCCTAAAGGCATGCCTAACCACTCGTATAGTCCTTCTTTGGTCTTGAAAGTAGTCTTCCACTCCTCACCTTTTTTGATATGAATCTAATGGTATCTGCTCTTCAGATCTATCTTTGTCAAATACTTAGCTCCACTCAAATAGTCCATAATACCATCCATCCTTGGCAATGGAAATATATACTTGATCATGATATTGTTGATAGCATGAGAGTCTATACACATCCTCCATTCTCCATTCTTCTTTGGTGCTTATATGGCTGGTACAACACATGGACTCAAACTCTCTCGAACTAACCCCTTTTGCAACAACTCATGAACTTGTTTATTCAACTCTTCACTTTCTACTAATGTTATTCTATGTACTACCTTTTTTGGAAAACTAGCTACTAGAACCAAATCTATCTGGTGATTGAATTCCTCATTTGGGTTAATCCATTATGTACATTATCTAATACAATATTAGAAAAATCTCTCAATGTATCTACAACTTTTGCAAGTACCTCCTCTACTTCTTCTTTACTATCTTTTGGAATTATATAAAAACATATATGTGATGCTTCATACCTTAGAAACTCTTTTCCATCAACAAAACATATTCTAGAAGCACTACATACCTTTTCTTCTGTCTTCTTCAATGGCTTCAACATATATTTCACTCATCCTTGGTCAGAGTGTAGGTATTTTCTCACCCATTGTGTACAACATGCCTACCAAACTACCATGGCCTACCCAACAACACATGACATATATCCATAGGTATGATATCACAAAGTACCTCATTCTAGTAGCTTCCAACCTTGAACTTCACTGAGAATTGCTTATTGACCATGACCTTGTGGTCATCTTGTACCCAAGCAATACAATATGGACATGAGTGTTTCTGTCTCTTTAGTTTCAACTTGGTGAACATCCTTTCAAACAGAAATTTTTTAGTACTTTCACCATCAATGATCACATCACAACACTTATCTTCACATCTGCACCTTGTACAAAACAAGCTCCTTCATTGATCAAGTTCATTCTTACCACTTAGCAAGACTCTTCTTTAACTAGGAGTTCTCCTTTTTTAGCATCTTCAAAATGTAAGGATCTAACATCTTCATCAACATCTGCAACTCTAGCCTGGCCTTTTGTTCTTCAATCTATCCTTCCTTGGTGTTGGGAATATTCAAATGCTCTGTGATGTTCTTCTCCATAGTGAAAACATTTTCAACAGAAGCATCCTCTTCTAGATCCTTTCCTCTACCTCTTCCTCTTTGATCTCTATTGTTTTGATCATAGAAACAATTGGAATTGTTTCCCCTCTTTTTCTAACTACTACTTCTAGCCTCATCCTTGTTCTTTTGATCATCATTATGACCATCATAAGATCATCTACTAGATCTTCCACCATGACCTCTTCCACTATTCTTGTTGTTAAACTTCTTGTTCAAGTTTTCTTCAATTCTTAGGGAAAACTAATATTCCTCCTCAATTTTGTTCATTTGAACTAGACTCAACTCATCCTAAATACTTGGCCTTAACCCACTAAGATAATGTGTTACTTTCTCCTTATTAGCTTCTACATGGCCAATTCTAATGAAAACTTAGTAGAACTCTTTGGTATACTCTTCAACTGATTTTTCCACTTGCTTCAACCCTTGCATTTTCTTCAACATATCAAACTCATAATCCATGGGAATGAATTATCACTTCATTTTAGCTATCATCTGATCCCATCTAAATTATCACTTCATTTTATCACTTCATTTTAGCTATCACTTCATCTGATCCCATCTGGTTATTTTTTTGTTTCCCTTTCCATTTCACTCCAATTGAACCTCTTGTCACTAGATATTTGCATGTCCTTTTAGGTTTTACCTTCGTAAGCTTGATCCTATCAAGATCATCAATATATTCATACTCAAAGTACGCCTCTAGTTCATTGATCTAATTGATCAACTCCTCTGGCTTACGATTTCTTGAAAATGTGGAAACCTCAAACTTAGGTCTTTTTCTAATCTTGGAGATGGCCCTAAAATGCCTCTCTTTCTTTGGGTTTAGAATTTTCTCTGCTTTGGTATTTTCTTCTACTTCATCCTCATCCTCGCTTTCATCTCTTATAGGAAGACTTATTCCTCTATGCATTTGTTCTTCCAATTCCTACATTTATCTTTGGAGGGCTTAGAAACCCTTAGGTATAACACCTACATCTCTTCTACCATGCTTTCTTCATGGAGAAATTCTCATGCTTCTACTAAAATCCTAGTACAAACTACCTCACAATCAATGATATATCTACATGCCTAGCCCAAACCATGGTCTTAGTGTGAACTACCTCACAATCAGTGATCTATCCACACACTCAAGAACTCTAGCTCTGATACCACTTGATGAAGGGTGCTCACCTTAATACCATAAACCATAATAGAAACAAAGAAACCATAGTAAATGTAAGAACAAAATATGGACTTCTTATTTATGCTACAAATGTAGAATTATAGAATTCACAAGTACAATATGCTAGCCCACATGGGCACCTTCATTATAGAAATTTGCAAGAGTAAGCTATGTACTACTACCTAGCATTGTCCTAGACAATATTTAGGCTTTTCTTAAATAGGAAATTTTATATTTCTTGAGAAGGTTCTAGATGTTCAAACTTAATGCCTAGGGTCAATGGACCCTAATAATACATATAGAGTTGGCTAAATACTTCTTTGACAAATTATTTTTAAAAAAATTCTATAGTCCAACTTTGGAAGGCCATAACTCTCAAACAGGTGCTCTGATTAGCTATTATAATCACTTTTTAGAAATGCCAGCTCTTGATCTACAGGCTTGTAACTACAAAAGTTCCTTTCTATCAAGTTTCTAGACCTCATTTGGGCACTGTAAGGCCTCCAATGGTGAGTCTAAAGATTTTTCTACAAATTTTTCCACCAAAATCCACAATAACTTCTCTGATACTTAAGCTAGAGCAATGAGATTTTTATGGTAGACTTATAAGTTTAAAATGAGCCTTCATGTAGAAAATGAGAACATTCCTAGCTTGTATGAAAAGCTTGCTAAAAATAGCAAGTTCCCATAAATAGTAACCACTTTGTCTAATAGTCCCTATTAAAATAGAAAAGACTGAAAAGAAAATATTTTTGGGTGATGCAAGATTTCTGTTACACCTAGGATTCTCCTTCATCATCCTTGCATCTACAAACTCTAGAAGGTATTCACATTGGCTAGTCACCATGCCTCTCATCTCCTTTGTTAGTAAAGGGGCATTAAGTCATGCATCCTATCCCTTCTTCACTTCACTACTAAAGTAGGAATAACTTGTGTATTCCTAAGAGAGGTCATGCACCCTCCTAAATTGGTACCATACTAAAGAGACAAAAAATATCTCCAAGTTCTATGGAGATCAAGCTATCAAAGGTCAGAACACTAACATGTACCCCTCTTGAGATCTGTCCTCTCCCCATGCCTCTATTTGTTTCCATGGCCTCCATATCAATAATGCCAAATCATCTAGAGCTCTTCTCCAATGTCTGACCTTATCCAACTAGGGTTGGGTAATCTCTATGTTGTATCACATGATATAGGCCTCTTCCTCCTAATGTTGGTGCTTGAACATTGGCTTAGCTATGGGCAGATGCTCCCAGGCCCTAATCTATAGTACTATGACCCCTACTACTATAGTCTTCACCTTGTGGTAGACAACCTTGTGTATCTCATGACACATGTGGGCCAACATGCATTGACTCCATCCAAATGTAGTTGGTCTCTACAACCTCTAGAAGGTATTCCCCATTCCCATTTCCATTAGATCTATGAATTGAGGATAGGGATGTATTAGAAGCCATTTTTTGTACCTTGTGGTGGTCCTTGCATCTACAAGTTCTAGAAGATATTCCCATTGGCTAGTCACTATGCCTCTCATCACCTCTACTAGTAAAGGGGCATTAAAATCATGAACCCCATCCCTTCTTCACTTCACTGGTGAAGTAGGCATAGCTTGTGTATTCCTTAGAGAGTTCATGTATCCTTGTAAACTAGTACCATACTAAAGATATGGAAAATCTCTCCAAGTTTTATGGATTTCAAGCTATCAAAGGTCAAGACACTAACATGTACCCCTCTTGAGATTTTCCGTCTCCCCATGCCTCTATATCACTGATACCAAATCATCTAGAGCTCCAATGACTGACCTTACCCAATTGGGGTTGGGTAATCTCTATGTTGTATCGCATGATATAGGCCTCTCCCTCCTAATGTTGGTGCTTGAACATTGGCCTAGCTACGAGGAGATGCTCCTAGGCCCCAATCTATAGTACTATGACCCCTACTACTATAGTCTTCACCTCACAATAAATCACCTTATGTATCTCATGACACATGTGGACCAACATGTACTAACCCCATCCAAATATAGCTAATCTCTAAAAAATTGCCTCCAATTGTCTATCTTGACCACACTAAAACCCCTACTCACTTCTATCAAGCATCAAGATGAAACCAATTAATCTTTCTAATACACAAGTTAAGTGGTGAGTGGTACTACACTACCAAACTAACTCATCCTATGGGATAAATCTCTCAAGGTTGTCTATGTCTCCAAAGACTTGGCACACTACTTTAATCCCATATTGTTCCTATGAATCATATGAAACTATGCCACCATGTATTGGAGTTTGTAAAATCCTATAAAATTCCTTAGGAGTGACTATTATCTCTCCCATGGGCAGGTGAAATGTGTTTATTTCAAAATTCCATTTTTCACTCAAATATTGGAGAACTCGTAGAGATGTGAGAGACCTAGTACATTGAGGTGTGCTACCTCAGCCTATGAAAACTATCTCACCAAGCCTTGTATCAATGGATAACTAGATCTACACTCAACAATTAGCAAGTCAACCTATAAAAAAAATATACAATAAGAAAACCCCAGTACTTGATCACACAAATATGGCTAAATGGATAAAAAATATGTGGCATGAAACTATCTAGAAGTTCTAAACAAACTAAAGAATCCATAATAGAACTGAGAGTGAGAAAAATATAACTATAAAAATACAAAATACGCTCTATTTTTTGTATGAGGAAATAGAGACAACACACATGCTAATGTACAAGCTTGTACAAGCTAGAATCTGGTACTATATGAGTCCTCGATCTTGTATGAGGATTCCCCACTACATGCATGAGACAAGACCTATCTAGGACCTATTTGTATAATTGATGAGTAACTCTTGTATGAGCATTTTTAGCCAACAATATGAGCAAAGACACAAAAAAATCTATTGTGAATGTTTGTACAAGCTCGAATCAAGTTACATATGAGATTCCACCAAAACTTACTAGAAAACATTCTATAAATGAAATTTTCAACAAAAAATTTGAAAATTTGAGTGAAACAAGATAGTTTAATTAACTTATAGGTGGTGGGTAGTCTATTGATCCTGCATGACATCTTTGGATTTGAAAATAGTGGTCTCTCACAAGAATTCTCACCATGGTCTCAGAGCAAGGTCACAAGAGGATAAATGAGCAAATGATTTGGAAATTACCCTTTTGACTCTTATATAGGTTTTGACCTAATTTTCAAGAATGCTCTGATTGACACAAAAATTGCACCCTTATCTAATTTGACAGTCCTAGATCAACTTTTGGGATCAATTATGGATCCATTTTTGGGCTTGAAATCAAAATTTGACATTCCTAAGTAACTCAAAAAATTGATTGAAAATTTTGGGATAAACGTGATTGACTACTTTTGTATTCCATATTTTTGATGCCATGTTCATACTATAACATTTTCATATCAACAATTTCTTGAAATTTTCAACTTTTTCAACAAAAGTCAACTTAGTCAAACTTGGTCAAATAAGACTTGAAAACTTGATGAATCAGATCCAAATCACTCTTAATCTATTATGGTCTATTCTACATTGTTATGAATCCACAATTACATCTTTAAATTACATTAATAGCTCCATTTAACCATTCTAGTGTGTTGTCTTTAATTTCTCTCCCAAGGGGATGAGATGGACACATTTCTTTACACAAATCAAATATTTCTTCAAGCCAATCTAATCAACATTAAAAGTCTTCTTTGCTAGGGGAATATTTTCTCTAGGGGCATATTAGATTCTCATGCAACTCATATCAATCTAGTATTGTCTTATCTATTGAGTAGGTGACCGACTCTCTATTAGCTATCTTGGTTAGCTCATGACATTTCTCATCATCAATCAATGGACAAGTATATATACATTCTACCAAGGCTCCTAAGGATTAAGCCCCATTCTAGGGATAATCATATGACTCATGATAGTTCTTGTCATATTTTTATGGACTAGTATCAAGGTGTTCTATCAAGACTCTACATGATTAAGCTTCATTCGAGAGATAATCCTAAACTCCTTTCAATGAACAAGTATATGGGTGTTCTATCTACACTCCCAAGGGTTAAGTTTTTTCTTAGAGATAATCCTAAGCTCACCTTGATGTATATGTATTGAGTTTATTCATATCTACTTCATCTAAACTCTTGAGGATTTACTTTCATCCAACCCAGCTTGAACTTAATTCTATCTCATCTATCAATCTTTGTATCATCAAACATAAAACTGATATGAGGTCACTTTCCATGCTTCAAAATCATATTTTTCTTTGAATCAATGCACTTATCACACATCAATTAAAAGAGGGGAAAATGTAATACCCTAAAATTGGTTTCCTAAACCAATTTTCTCCTAACCCTAAAAAAAATCTATGATCAAGAAAATCCTAAAATCACTAGACATTTCTAGTCATGGTTATATCTACTCAATTTGAATATCAATTGCATAAAAAAAAAAATTTGCAATAATAATCTAACTTTAATAAACCCCTAAATATTCAACTAAAATTGGCTAATCAAACCTCTTATATTAATTAATTTAATATAAATTTCTAAAACCTTTTAGTAAATTAATAGACTTTAGTCAATAAAACATGACAAAGGGATCTATTAAATCATTTGAAATAAATTTGTCTCCATATATTCCTATATTTGAATGTAAATATTCAAATATGAGACACTTTTTGGAATATTCAAACAAAGGACACTTTTTAAAAAGAGTCTCCAAGATGAGACAAATGGAAAAAGGGAAGACATGTCATATTCCTAGTCCCGTAGAATCTCTCATTTTTAGTCATATTCTCTCTATTCTTCTACCTAGACTTTTTACTTACTTTCTCTACAAATAGAGAGCTTTCATCTCTCTCAAAGGATCCACTTTTTAAGTAGTGAAACTCTATCAAAATGAGTACTTACTTTTAGCATTCAAGATTTGTTGCATCCTTGCTAATATTTTTCATTCTAGTTTCATTAGTGCATTCATCTTAAATTAGTTTTCTCTTTGCACTTATAACTTAGATCTCATTCTATTGCATAGAAAAATCTAAAAACATAGAGTAATCTTGCATGAATTCTATCTTAGATCTCTCTATTTACTTGTTCTTCACTTAAATTTGCATTCTCATATGGATTTTGTTTAATTTATTTATATAGAAAATAAAAAATCTAGTTCTATCATTGGATTCATCTTTATGCTTTGAAATTCTTCATTCTAGCTAGGTCTTATGGTCATTGATGTTCTTAGAATGTTTAGAATAACTAAGAGGGGGTGTGAATCAGTTACTCAAGGTCCATAAGTACTATTTGAACAATTTCTCTCCAATATTTATGTGCTACATTCTTCTCCATCATCAATGTTCTAGCAGAGACCATTATTGATCTATTTCTCCTTTCAACTATCCCATCCTAAGGAAGGGTCCTTACTGTTGATATATGTCTTTTAATTTTCCTCTATCATTGCAAAATATGTTGAACTCATTGGAAATGAGTCCACCACCTCTGTTAGATCTCAAACACTCCAGACTCTTCCCTATTTTATTTTTACTATGGCCAAATATCACTTAATTAACTGAAAAGCATTAGGTTTTTCTTTGATGAACACCACAATCATCATCCTAGAGTAGTCATCAATAAACAAAATGAAATAATTATCCCCACAATAGCTTTTAACATCAATAGGTTCCTATGGGTTAGTATGAACCAATTCCAAAATATCACTAAAGGTGTATGTTTTTCTCTTGAAACTAGATTTTTTCCTTTTTCCCAATTGGCATTGTTTACACATAGCATTGTTAGGCTTCTTTAGTTTTGGAAACCCTCTTACTTTCTTCATTTTACTAGTGTTCAAGTTGTCAAAATTTACATGACAAATCCTTTTGTGCCATAACCAAAAATATTCTTGTTGTAAAAACAAACATATCTCATTAGATAAATCTAGATAGTTAGTTACCTCTTGTCTGATCACAACTTCCAATAAGCTTACCATTGCCATCATATATCTTGGTCTTTTTGAGATGGAATTCAAATTTTTGTCCTAATTTTTTTAACTATGAAACACACAATAGATTATAGTTAAGTCCTTCCACCTAGTAAACATTGTCACACTTGATTTTGTCAACTAATTGAATTGTACCTTTACCTTTTACAACACATGGAATATCATTACCAAATTTAACATAGCCACCCATGTATGTTCCTATTTCTTTAGATGTATTTCTATCCCCAGTCATATCATTAGAGAAACTACTATCAATCATCCATCTGTCACTTTTGTTCACATAAGAAACTAAAGCAATTCTCTCATCTTCATCAAAATCTTCTTTCATAGAAACATAGACAACTTCATTATCATTACTTTCAGATTTAATGTTAGTTTCTTCCCAGCAATATAATAAGATTTCTTACCTTTTTAATCCTTGTTTTTCTTGTAGTCTCGATCATCTCTCCTTCCTTTGTACTTTCTTTCCATTCTCCCATCCTTGTCTTCTCCATTAGGACATCTTGCAACAATATGACCAACCTTGTTGCACAAAAACAAATAATATGTAATTTACCTTTGTATTTACCTTTGCCTCTTCCAAATATTTTTATAATAAGTTATTTAAGTTCATCACGATCATCATCAAAAGTTCCACTGTCACTCCTCACATGTTTTTATTTTCTCTTGCTAAGAACCAATTGTGACTTAAAAGAATATTCAACAATAGAAGGTGTATAGTTATCAAATTTAGACATCTCAAAAGTAATAAGTCTACCAATTACACCTTCCAAAGGAAAATTTTTACTTGGAGTACATCTCAATTTTGGTATTGTAGAAACTCTAATAGAATATATACAAAGTAGAGTTCTTGATACCTTTCTTATCATTGTTTCATCTTTAATCTCTCCATTGCACCTCAAATAACATTAACAATGTGGGCTCATGATTTAAAAAAGATTTTAACTACCAAGTAACCAAGAGAAGATTGCATCTAATGGAATATACCTCTTATGATGGACATAATTTTTCAAGAACCCAGACCAACTATAAGGCTAAACTCCTTCTTCTACTTCAGGATCTACAAAACCTAGGTGGGTAGACCTTTAGATTCATTTATATGGTGTCAGTTCAAAGAAAACATCTGAATCTATACAAATAAGATTAAATTCTTATTTCTTCTATACTTATGCAATAACAAAGGTATGCAGTAGAAAGTTACAAAACTTTTGAAATATACAATCTGAGTGAGTGTATCCTTTCATCTCCTAAATAGAAAGAGAAAATGGATAATTGATATTTGAATTTGAATCAGTGTCACCCCACATATGCAACAACAAGCTAAATTGATCCTATAGTTGATCATTTCCCTATCTATTTGGTATTCTATAAATCAAAACATACAACTAGGATATCAATGATTTATCACATACATCAAGATATTAGATCTATCCTATCACTTTGTGAATCAAACAATCTTCTCATTAAACTCACAACCCTATCAAAATATGTCAAGAATTTACATGATTCTTTGTATCAAAGGAAAATTACATCAAGACATACAACTCAAAATGAGATGAAAATGGATCTATGTTCTTTGTCCATAGAACACAAAAGATTGTAAACAATAGTGAAAGGAGACAAGCATCAGAACAAAACTAAGTAATTTCCTACTCTTTGTATTCATTCCTTTGAAATAAGTAAATTCAAGATGCATGAAAGAATCATAAAATACTTAATAGATTATAACTATAGTCTATTTTTCTTTACTTTTTGTTCATATGAGAGAAATGGCAAGAGAATGGTGAAATCACAACTAGAGCTTTGCTCAATCGATTGGGACTAACCTTTTACAATGAGAGAAACAAGAAAGATATAGAAGTATGAAAGATGTTCATATCTGATCTAGAAGTGCCAAATTTCATCTTCAAACTTAATGTTGCAAATCCTCTCTTATCTCTCCTCTTCCAACTATATATGAAATCCCATCATTTGCCTCAACAAACTCATCAAAATATCTTCAAATGATGAAGAAACTAATTTTCATGAAAAGATCCAAAACCATTGCTAAATTAAGCCAAAAACCCCACTAAATAATTCTAACATCAAAATACCATTCCTAGGAACATTCTTTCCAAATTTGGGAACAACCTATTTAACTATTTTCTCTAAAATTGAATTTTAAACTCCATGGCAAAAGCCAAAATAAATTGTTAAAATTACCCCAGTTTCACAAAAATAACAAAATCCTTTTCCCAATAAAACCCACACCCAAATTGACTAAAAAAATGAATTCCTCATCTTCTCCCCTTTCTAACGATATATAATATTCCTATATCAACACAAGAATGACACCCTTGTCAAGCATTTGAAGTTACATGCATTAGGGATGAACAAACTTTTTAAAACTTGAAAATATTTCAAATTTGATATAGTCAAATTATATAGCATTTTTATATCTCACATTTAAAAATTTTATGAAATATCTTTACTTATCCACTTAAAATATCTCCACTTCTCTACCATCTTTACATCTCCACTTAAAAGATCTTTATAAAATGAACTATAGACATGTGGAGATTAACCTTTATCTTCACTTCTCCACCTCCTTCCTTAACTACTTACTAACTATGGAGATGTGAAGATTAACCTTTATCTCCACTTCTTCACCTCCTTCCTTAATTGCTTACTAACTATGGAGATTTAGAGATTAACCTTCATCTCTACTTCTCCACATCTCCACTTATAAAATCTTTATATAAAAACTTGTGGAGATGTGGAGATTAACCTTTATCTCCACTTATCTCCTTAAAATATCTCCACTTCTCTACCATATCCACATATCCACTTAAAATATATTTACAAAATGAACTATGAAGATGTGGAGATTAACCTTTATCTCCACTTCTCCACATAGAAGATATCCACCATCTCCAGATACCTACTTGAAGGATCTTTATAAAATGAACTACAGAGATGTGGAGATTAACTTTTATCTCCACTTCTCCACTTAAAATATCTCTACTTCTCTACCATCTCCACATCTCCACTTAAAATATCTTTATAAAATAAATTGTGGAGATGTGGAGATTAACCTTTATCTCCACTTCTCCATTTAAAAGATCTCCATAAAAATGAACTATGTAGATGTGGAGATTAACCTTTACCTCCACTTCTCCACCATCTCCACATCTCCACTTAAAATATCTTTATAAAATGAGCTATGGATATGTGGAGATTAAACTTTATCTCCACTTCTCCACTTACCCTCATCTTAGTGAATGTTCAACACCTTTTTAATGCTGAAAACAGTTAAGTAGCCTCTAGAAATGAATTCAAAAAGTGACCAAACCACATTATCTAAAGTTGATGCTTTGCATGGTGATATTATTTCATATGGAGAATCCATAATATCAAATGAATACTGATGATTTTGGTCTATACTACAAAAAGAATGGAAAATTTGAACTCAATGCATATACAGATGCAGACTGGGGAGGAAACATTGATGACAAAAAAAGCACAAGTGGAGGTGCATTATTTCTAGGCAAAAGGCTGGTTACCTAGACTAGCAAGAAACAAACATGTATATCCCAGTCCACTGCAGAATTAGAATATGTGGCAGTTGTAGTCAATTGTACAAACATTGTATGGCTCACACATCTATTGAATGGAATGAAAGAAGTAGTAACAAAACCGATGATATTGTATTGTGATAATACAAGTTCTATAAATATATCCAAAAATCCAGTAATGCATGCAAAAACCAAGCATATTGCAATCAAGTATCATTATGTCAAAGAATTGGTAGAAGACAAACAAGTGAAGTTGGAATACATTCACACAAAGGAACACACTGCAGATATCTTCACCAAACCATTGCCCAAGGATGCCTATGAATATCTTAGAGACAACCTGGGGGTTATACCCCTAAGTCAAGCAGTTTAAGGCAACAAGGAAGCTGCCTTGCATCAACAAGAATAAATCATTGAAATATTAACAAGTTGATGCAAAGGATGACAGCAGGAACAGAAACTCCAAATCAGTCACAAGCATGGTGATAGAGGGAGAAAGACAACAAGAAGCCAAAGCTTATATTTTGCATGATAAAGATGTTACATCTTTGGCATTTATGCCAAAGAGGGAGAAATATGCAGAAAATTGATCAATGCAAAGAAAGAGAGAGATATATATATAAGAGGGAGATATATGTGATCAGTAGTGAAAATGCAGTAAATCAATACAATCTTGGTGGTAATTGAATTGATTACTTGATCAGTTTGGTTTGCCATCAATGCCAAAGAGGGAGATTGTTGGAAATGATTGAAATGATCATAAGAACAATTGTTGGAATAATATATGGAACTGGTAAAGAATGTCCTCAATCATTGTTTTGTCATTGATGTCAAACTTGCTACTTGCAGGGATGACAATTGCTTTAGTGATCCAAATACTATCAATTAGTTGATTGTCAAAGTGGAGGCAATTAATAAGATGTAACTAGAACACCTAGAGAAAGGTTGAAGTTATGATGTTGTAATGAAGTACAAGGTACAGTCAAGCCATTAATGAAATAGTCTATTGGATGACATACTAAAAGATACAAAGAATGAGCACACTAAAACATATCAAAGATCTAAGGTTTTAGCTAAGTCTTTTGTAAAGCTCAAATGAAGTTTATTAGAGAGAAGGAGCTGAGCAAGCTAGTAAGAGCCGAGTAAATTCCTAGTTCAAGTGTCGAGAAAGTTCAAGTGCCGAGCAAGTTCAAGTGCTGAGCAGAATCAAGTACCGAGCAGAACCAAGTGCCGAGCAGGTATAGGTGCCAAGTAACACAAAGGTGTCGAGCACCAGTAACTCAATAATGCCAAGTAACACAGAGGTGCCGAGCACCAGTAACTCAATAATGCTAAGTTGCTGCATTATTTAGGAAATCGAAGATTTTCCAGATCTAAGCCGACAAAGTTGTTATCTAAAAATCTGTGAATTAAAAGGAAGATAAGAATGATGAGTTGGTGGCACAAAACACCATGTAGAACATTTTTAAGATACAATTGGTGAAGTTTCAAGAAGAAAACAAGATATGGGGTAGATACATTGTATCCTACCTAATCCATTTTGAAACCCTAAAATTGGAGAGGGAGAATTGAGTGGCAAAGGCAAATCAGACTTGTATATAAAAAGACATAAGTTAATGGAAAAATAGAGTGGAATAGAGGGGATAGTGAGAGAGAGAGTCATGGTCAAGCATAAAAGCATGGAGTGCTGACGAATGTGCTAAGGAGAAGAAAGCATAGGAATTCTATTTAAATAGATGACCACAAGAATGATTGCATTGGTAGAATGAGTAATAAGACTCAAGGAGACAAAGCTTGAGAAGGAAACAAGCAGCTAGAGCTGAAGTGATTGAAGCCAAGCATAAGGATTGAACTGAAAGAGTGATCTAAAATCTACAAAGTATGTTGTAAGTTATGTCAGATCAAAAGACCATTATCGTTACTTTCTAGCAATTGTAATAGTAAGATAAATCCTATGGACTTAGGTTGGTTTAATAGCCATTAGATAAATCCTTTAACAGGGTGACATTCCAAGTGAATGTTCTAAAGACCTTTAACCAGGCCCATTCCTAATAGTTTGGTGAAATCCTCTAACAAGGTCACATTTAATAGTGTGTTGTAAGCCTTTAACAAGGCAGGCTCTTAATAGGGCATCACTTCAGAAGAGTGAGAAACAAGTAGCATGTTACTAGTGGTTTTTCCCAAATTGGGTTTCCACGTAAATCATTGTGTCATGTGTTGATCTTGAATGTTTTATCTTTGCATGTTGATTTATAGTAATTTGATTATATGACTGATTTAAGTTTTAACATATGAAAAGGGTATTAATAGGGCATTTGGACCTTGAATAACTGATTCACCCCCCCCTCAGTTATTCTAAAGAATTCTAACATCATTTTCCTAAGATAATAGACTTTTCTAAATGTAAACATGTAAATGTAAAATACCATAAAATATTCAACACAAGTTTGATAGTAGGATTTAACACAAAAACCCAATTTGGGAAAAACCACCAGCAATATGTCATCACTTTTTCACTCTTTTGAAGTGAGCTCTATTAAAAGCCAACCCTATTTAAGGTTAGAATACACATTGTTAAATGTGACCTAGTTAGAGGATTTAATCACCCTAGCCTTGTCAAAAGTCTTTAGATCATTCCATTAGAATTTCACCTTGTTAAAGGATTTACATAGACTATTAAGTTCTTCAATGACTACTAGGTCAACTTTTTATTGAAAGTATTTCAATACAAACTATTTACAATAATTAGAAAGAAAATAGTAGGATTTGATTGATATGATTACAACTCACTTTTGCATTTTCATGTCTCTATTTAGTCCTTGTGTTGATTCCCTGATAAGCCTTCCTTGTTACCTTTGTCCTTAACTTACTTGGAAACCCTTCAATCATTCACCCTTCCCTTCACAACAAACTTAAGCCTTATGTTTAGATTTTCTTATCAATCTCAACAGCTTTGTTACATCTTACTAGAAACCTCTCACACATGCACACAATCTCTACTCTATTCTCTTCTTCACATATATTATTCATGTTCATACTAAAATTTGTCTCTATACCTCTTTAAATAGGAAATTCTAGTCCTTTTCTATTTTCACAATCATCACAGATCTTAGGGTTTCTAATTTGATTCATTAGGCTCATTATATCCATACATCTCCTTCTTTTCTAGAAACCTCTCATTGAATTCTTATCTTACGTCATTTACCTAATCCTCTTCTTGAATTAAATGATCTAACTCATCAATCCTTATCTTCAACACATTTAATTACATATCCCAATAAATCAATGTGTCAACTAGAAATCATAATTTCATGTGCATTATTTTCAGACTAAGCACAAACTTTGAGGTGAATTAGTATTGACCAAGCTTCTAGATGCATTGAACCTAAACCAAAATGAAGATCCATAAATGTGATTAAGAAACAAAATATAATCGTGCTAAAATATTATAGATTTCTATTTAAGGAGAAGTACAAGAAAGTATTTTATACTGATGCCAAATAAAGAAGAATAAGAAAAGGTGGAAGAGAAGGATAACCAAATGAAATAGTATTGAGAATAAAAAACAAAGGAAGTGCTAAGTTGAGTTGTGAAATGTATGGATCATCCTAAATTAGGTTAGAAAGAAGTTTATGAGAAGAACAAAGATCTAAAAAGAAAATGATTACTAAACCTATTAGAATATATGTTTCTTACTTTCTTACCATTATATAAGATGAAATCTCTTGATCAAGTGGACCGAACAAGTCTATGAAATCCTATATGAAAGCATCCATTAGTTGATGTCTTATAAGTTCTTTAGAGAAAGATACTTCTTAGATATTTCAGGGCCTGATGAGGTCTGGATGATCTTTGGTTAAAATCCTCTAATGAAGTCACACTAAAAATGTGCATGCAATCCTTTAACAAGGTTGGATCCTAATAGAGCTTACTTCAAAAGTATAAAATTTTGGGTTGCCAATTCCCAAGAGGTTTTTCCCTTGATAGGTTTTTCACATTAAAATATCTATGTCAAATTGTGTGATTTTTTATGTGTTTCTAAGTTATTTCATGGTTTATATTTCATGTTGAAATATATAGAAAAAACTAATTAGATTTTTTTTATTTAGTAAAAGATAAAATAATGATTCTATAGTTTGAAATAAATTTTTTATAAGTTTGAATTGAAATGTTAAATGTGGTTATTGAGAAAATGTTATGAAAGGATATAATATTGAATTGGTGTTGAATCATTTTTGAGGCCCACAAGATAACTAAATCACCCCTCTCCTAGCAATTATCTAAATCTAATAGGCTAATGGAAATCAATTTTTGAAAGATATAAGAAAAGAAAAGGTTTTTTTTAATTGTGATTCCTTGTGCACCAAGTGATGATAGTATTGACCGAGTTCCAACAAAAGTTGAAAAGTTTCTCACCAAGTACCAGGATATTATTTTTGAGAATTTTCCTAATGCTTTACTACTAATAAGGATTATACGTTATTATATGTATTTGATTCCTAGAGATAGTTTGCTAATTAAAGCACCATATAGATTGGTCCACCTATTGAGAATGAAGAACTTAATAAGCACATGCAAGAATTGATGTAGAAAGGTTTCTTTAGACAAAGTTTGAGTCCATGTGTTGTACCTACTATATTTGCACCTAAGAATAATGATTAGTGGAAATGTGTATTGATTCTAGAGCTATTAATAAGATAATTATGAAGTATAGGTTTCCTATGCCTTGGATGGATGATAATATGAATTGTTTAAGTGGAGAAAGGTATTTTATAAAGATTCACTTGAATAGTAGGTATCATCATATTAGAATCAAAGAAGGTAATTAATGGAAGACTACTTTCAAGAAAAAATAAGGTTTGTATCAATGGTTGGTTATGCCTTTTAGTTTGACTAATGCATCCAGTAATTTTATGTGATTGATGAATGAAGTCTTGAAGAAATTTTGCGTAAGTTTTTGATAATACACCTTGATGATATTATGATATTAAATAAGACTAAGGAAGTTATTGATTAATTTTAAAAAGTTTTCATTCATCAAGGAAGAGATTTGTATTTTGGGTTTTTTTTTTTTTAAATTTCATTTGATGGTTTGTAGATGGACCCTAAGAAGGTTAAAGAAATTCTTGAGTGTCCTACACATAAAAATGTGAGTGAGGTAAGATCATTTTATGGATTGAAAAGTTTCTATAGGAAGTTCATTCAAAATTTTAGTTTGGTTTGTAATGTTTTTGAAATTAAAAGTGACCAAAAGCAAGGGGGTTAGCCCATATACAATCAAAAAGCTGGTAACCAGCACATTACCAGCCAGAAGCACCAGTAGTCACAAAATTAACTAAGAAAAGATCCAAAAGTCTGCAACCATGAACAAAGACCAGCAACTAAGCTAAAACCAAAAAGGAGACAAACTAACTACTAGATTGCCACACTATCCAAAAAGGTACTCAAGCCAACCCAAGTCTTAATTACAGCTGATAACCAACAAAACCAATACTGCTAGTAAAGTATTAAAAGTCTTTGGATCCAAAGATCCCAGTAACTGATAGGAACATAAAAAAAACTTAATTTTCCTTTTTCCCCTTCCCCTTTTCATGTAGTAGGATCTAGGCCTAGTCATCAACAAGAAACTTGAAGAGCAACTTATGATGCTCCATGTCCAAGCCCTCATCCTCCTTTTCCTATGCTAGCAATTGAAAGGTTATTTTCTTAGCATGGGTAACTTTAAGGAAAAATTTGGAGAAGGTGAAGAACCCCTCTTCCAAATATTTGACCCTTCTTTCTAGATGCATGTATCGCTCATCCATCACCCCGGTCCTATCTTTAGGCCCTGCGTCTTCCTTTGCAGCAACCTACTTCATTTTTTGCACCTGTGATTTATCCTACAAAACCCATGGGTTAGAGGAAACCTTCAAATTCTACTTAATAGGAGATGAAGTGGTTATGGGGGAATTATTCTTCTTGCTATTCTCTTCATAAAAGGTGATAGGTTTGAGGGAGAAGCTGGCAGACACATGGGCAGTCTCCATTTTCCCCGCTTTTCCAACAAACATTTGGGTTTGAGTATCATCCACTGACTTGTTCCCAAAGTTAAAAATTCCCCCCCCTCCTCATTACCATCATCCTTCTTGGAGTTGGAAATATCTTCCTCCTCCCTTCTATCACTGTTGTTGCTAGAGCTATCTTCTTCAACCTCCTCCACTGGGTGTCTAATGGTCTTCTGTTTGCACCTAGCCTTGGAATGGGCAAGCCTACTAGACCTCCTTCTAGGTTTTACCCCATTATCCTCCCCTGAATCCTCTCCAACAACCTCCACTAATTTTTCAATTTTAATCTTCTTGTTTCCCTTTTGATCTAAGGCTATGTCAATTTTTTTCTTTTTCTTAGTTTCTCTACTCAGGGCTGGCATAGGGGTTTGCATTTTCATCCCAGTACTTGAGCTTGGAGGGGAGTTCTGATCATGGTGTTGGTTTTTCACAACCACCTCTCTAGGGGGACACAAGGTGAGGTGAAACTAATAAATGTGGAAAATTAAGCCTTGATGAATTATGGGAAAATTTAAACCTTTACTCTTTTTTTCCCTAACATCAGCAACCATGTCTTCAAGAGAGTGCAAAAGAAAAAAAGGAATAGAAATGAAGTCCCTAATTCTGAAATGATTCAACAGAGGAAAATGGTAGTAATAGCATACACCAAACCTACCCTCTAGCATTAGATACCTCATAAGGATTAGGTACACATCATCCCAGGGAGTGGGTAACCTATCTCTTTTAAACCCACCTCTATAATGAACTGACACCTCATCCTCTATGAAAAAGCTATTCATGTTGACCTCATCAATAATTTTGGTAACTTTCCTCCATTTTTTTCCCTTCATGGAGAGTTCGGTCACCATGGTGATTACATCCTCTATGACTTGGAAGGTGATACCATTGATGGTAACCTTCCTATCATTCCAGTTATTCACAAACTGGTGTGCACAATTCTCATCATATCTAGCCATCGACATCATGTAGAGCAAAAAAATCCCTTCCTTTAGTAAGAACCAGGTAGCCATTTTTTCAATAAAGTTCTCAATTTTTGTTGGCTCCAACCGATTTAGATCCCCCCCATTTCAATTTGTCCAATTTTTGACTCCCCTTCTTAAAAAATACGCATTTGAACTTTTTTGGCTTTGATCTTTCTGCAACTACTCTCCTTCTTAACTCTTTTGAAAAGATAAAAATAAAAAGTGCAAACCCATGTTTGATGAGCTCCAAAATCCCATACCAGGTTATTATGGCATTCATGGATGTGAAAAATCATAATTTTCTCACCCTAACAATTTTTGACACCCTAATTAATAATATCTTTTGTACTTCCCTTGGGAGAGAAATTTGAAACTTGCAATAGGTTTCCATAACTATGAAAAGACATTTTTCTTAATTCATAATCACTCCACTTTCCATTTGTATGGCCACGTCTGCCCTTTATTTCCAAAATGTAATAGTTTAATTTAGCGACTAAAATTGCCTCTTGCCAAATTTGGCCTTACTTTTAAAGTTTGTAGACATCATCTTGAATTTATCCCACCTTTTTTCCTTGGATATCAACACCCTTAAATATTTGTTGAGATCAGCTACATTCTCCCAACATGTGATTGTTGTTATCACTTAGGTTTGCACCCTTGTCCAAAGCCTGTGCATGAGGACAACCTAGTGAAGCATGGAAATAACCTCCAAGTTGTGGGACTTGAACTGTAAGGTTGAGTCTCCAGAGAAGGTCGGCTTCCTCTTACTATCATGATGCACCTAACTACTATTGGAGAGGAAAAGGGAGAAGGAGAGCATGAAATAAAATCTACCTAATCTAATCTAAAGAGGTGATGCACCAAAATAGAGTGTTCAAACCAAACTCTGCCCATATATGCACTATTGAACCAAAATGAAACTAAGGATATATACATTCAGACTTGCTTTAATCTAATAATCACATGTAGATCAGAAGACCAAGATGAATGACACAAGGAAAGAGAGATCCACTTATATTATCATTCATAGGCCAAGGAGATATAGTCATGCAGATCATAGATCTCTACAAAACACCAGTAAGAGGCAAAGAGTTCTTGCACTTTCATACCAATGGCTGAAGGAGATAAGACAGAAAATCATCTAGTTCAAAGACACAGGGGGAATTTACACCGAGAATCTGTAGAGTAGTAATAGAGAAAATAGAGAATGGTTGATCCTACAAAATTCATAAAATTTTTCCTTTATAGCTTAGGTGTAACTGGGATGTCCTCCAACAGTAATTACTTTGCAACAACCTGCCATTAAGTCTTGTAGAGAAAAATCATGGAGAAAATTTGATTTGGATATAGATCCAAACACAATGATATCTAATCTTTGTTGGAACAAGGCCCTGAGAAGACAAAAATGGTTCCATAACTGTGCTCTAACTAGGTAAATAGATAGATCGAGGTGGTAGAGTATTCTTCTTTGTTTCGCATTTACTCTAGGGTGGTTGAAATCAATCATGAAGATCATATTTGTGCAAAACCCTTGATTTCCCCTATTTCTGTCTCTTGAATTAGCAAGGTCAAAAAATCAACCTATCTTGGCACTAGGATGAGCCATGTGGACCAATAGTCTTTTATCTTTTTTCCACCCTACAAAGTCTCCTTGAGTTGATCATCTCTTTTCATTACTAACTACGCCACCTTGCAACCCTGACTGCGACAGTCACCTTAACTGTCAGTCACTAACCATTACTGCCTCCAACTATACCCACTGGGACACATGTCACTTAGGTGCTATGTCACTATGTGTATCCTCTAAGCACTTTCCCATAGTGAGATAGTGCCCACTATCAATTTCCTTAGATCTGATGATCATGAAGACTCGCCATATTATCACACTTTGCCCTTAAAACTTTTGGGCCCATGAACCAATGTCAGCACACTTGGCAACCACTGGGCACAACCTAGCATCATCCCTGCAGTTCACAAGAGAACATGAGTCCATCTCACTACGTGTCACTGAGGTGCTATGTCACTATTGGTAATATCCTCACAGCTTTCCATAGTTAGATCACCGACCATTGATCTCCACGAGATCAATGATCATGGAAGATCCTCATAATACTACACTTGCCTCCATAAAGTTTTTGGTCCATGAATCCACATGGCAACCACCTGGTACAACTTGGTGTCCTCATCTTGGCGAGATCTAGCCCCACTAATCCACATGGCATAATGGTGCTATGTCACCATGGATAATCTCCTTGTAGCTTTCCATAGTGAGATAGTGCCTACTGTTGATTTCCTTAGATCTAGCAGTGAGCAAGAAAATTGTACAACTGTGCACTGAATTGGCTAAATGGACCAATGAAAAACTATCATTGTACTATGACCCACCTAACAACTGCCACTAAGGATGAGCCATAATATCACTTTGGAGAAAGGTGGGCCCATGATGTCATCTGTGCCACATGTCGCTGAGGTGCTATGTCATTATGGTTAATTTTCTCACAACCTCCCATAGCGAGATAGTGCCTACCATTGATTTCCTAAGATTTGGTGGCAAGCAAGATGGATCCGATCTATCATTAGACCAACCAATAAGAACTAGCCACGTGCCAACCTGTCTGCCAACCCTTGTTTGTGGCCCACCAAGTGAAGTAGGACCCACATTCTACACAGTCATACCTTAGTTAATGAAAAAAAATGACCAACTGCCAACATGCCTAACAAAATTCATCATTGATATCTGACGGGGCATACTTGGGATCCACCCTCCTTCTAATGTTGCCACAGTAACACTTTTTGTTTGGGCGCTATGTCGCTAATGGTAAGGAACATAGATATTTTGATAGCGCCATAACGCCCATTATGGATGGAACAAAACTTGGTTCCAGAGAAACAACAAGGTAAAAGGGAGGACCCACTTGACACGTAGCCAAAAGGTGCTATGTTGCTATGTGTAAGGACCATGCAACTTCCCATAGCAAGATAGCACCAACTGTTGATCTATCTCGATCCCACGATGAGGAACTTGCGGGCCTGCAGAAATAAATCATAAGGTTTGATCAATTAATCTTTTCAATATTCCTAAAAAAAATTTAAAATAACATTAAACGGGGAAGTGATCGTTGGGTAGGAAAGAATTTAAATTTCAAATATTTGGCCGGGGGGGGGCACAATATGTAACATTTCTAGTGACTCACAGGGGATGCTAGCTTGCTATGCATAAGACCAGTTGCCTGAAGAATCCATTGGGCTACAGAGTCAAAAGATGTAGATCCTATGTCTATTGTGAAACCCTAACCCCACCTTTGAGAGGAAAACCCTAAAAGCTTAGTCTCTGCAACTGGAACTAGAGATGAAACCTTCTTCTATACCCTTCAAAATTTAAAACTTGTTGTCTCATGGAGACAATCCTATGCTCGTGCACTTCTTGGAAAAGCAAGGAACAAACTGGAAACAAAACTAAGCTAATTATGTACATGGAATCTCAAATCCTCAGAAACATGGCTTGAGATAGATACCATTGACTGGAATGGGAAAAATTTCACCACCAGGCTTACTTAACTGAAAAGCATTGGCCTGTTCGCAACTGATAATCAGATAGGGGCCACTCCACAATGCATCAAACTTTAAGTGTCTTCCTATTTTTTCCCTATCTGCATCCCATTTTAGAACCAAATCTCCCTTCCTAAAGATTTTGACCTTAGCCTTCTTTTCAAAACTCTTTTTTACCTACTGCTGGTGTGTCTCTAGGGTGTGCATGGCTTCACCTCTCTTCTCTTCTAGCTCTATCAACTCTGCCATTCTTACTTTCATGAAGTCATCTTCAATCAACTCTAGCTAATGAGCTAGCTCTAGGCATGGGAACTCCAATGAAATTGGAAGCCTTGCTTCTCTTCCATAGACTAACACAAATGGTGAATTCCCTATTGACCTTTTAGGCATTATTTTGTCAACCCACAGTGCAGTCTTCAATTTTTTATGCCAACACCTCTGGTTATCTTCTGTTGTCCTTTTCATGATTCTGATCAGGTTCTTGTTGGATGACTCAGCCAGACCATTACCTTGAGGAGGTAGTTTGATGATGTGCTCAAGTAAATGTTGTGGTCAACTACCCATGCACAAATCTAAGCTCCAACAAAAGACTTTGCATTATCTAAAATAATGGTTGAAGGGGCACCAAACCTAGTCACAATTCCATCAAGGAACTCAACAACTAAAGATTCAGTGACATCCTTCAATGCAACTACCTCTATCCATCTAGTGAAGTAATCTGTAGTAGCTAAAATCCATTTGTGACCTAAAATAGAAGGAGGATTGATAGGGCCTATGAAATCCAATCCCCATTAAGAAAAAGGTTGGTCCACCTAAATAGGATGAAGGGGAAGGTTTGCAAGTCTTTTTTTTCCAGAGAAGAAGGCACACTTTTCACACTTCCTCACATACTTATGATAGTCATGAAATAGAGATGGCTAGTAATAACCAGCCCTCATGATCTTCATTGCAGTTGTCTTTGCTAAGAAGTGACCACCATCAGGACCATCATGCATTTCTCTAATCATTCTTTCAGCCTGGTTTGTATCAAGGCATCTTAATAGGGCTCCATTAAAATCTTTTCTAAAGAGGACATTGTCCACTATGACATAAAGAATCAACTATAATCTATACTATCTCCTTTTAGTTCTATCTAATCCTTGAGGGTATCCATTCCCTAATAAGAAACTCATCATATCATCCATCCAACTTCTTGGGTTACTATTTCTTACCTCTTGTTGCTCTGTCAGTATCATTGAAGCTTCCTCATCAGGTTCTTGAGATGATAACATCTGCTTACACAACCCCCTCCCTTTTACTAGCTTGGTAATCTAAATATCAATATCATATTCCATCACTTTAGTAATCTAGCCAGCTCTTTTCTCACTAATATCTTTGCTCAAAAGGAAATCCTTCACACTAGCATGGGGTACTAACAAATGAATTTTATTATGAGACAGGAGGTGTCTAAATTTTTTTAAAGCTCTAATGATTGCAAGGGCTTGCTTCTCTACATAGCTATATTTATCTTCATATTCTTTAAGCCCTTCACTAAAGAAAGCTATGGGCTACTCATCACCTTTATCATTTCTTTGAGTTAGGATAGCAGAAATGCTTGACTCACCACCTAGGGTATAAAGGATGAAATGTTTCTCAAAATTTGGATTCATGAGAGTAGGGGCTGAGGCTATGGCTTTCTTGATCTCTTCAAAATTTCCCTTCCCTTCCTTGGTCCATGCAAAGACTATACCTTTCTTTAGCATAGCTATAAGAGGTTTCATCATGGTAGCAAGGTTAGGGATAAATATTCTCACAAAATTTATCCTACCTAAGAAACTTTGCAGCCCTTTCTTGTGTTTAGGAAGAGGAAGGGCAAGTATTTCTTTTTTCCTCTTTGGATCAATGGTCAAGCCATCCTTGGATACAATATGTCCTAACAATTTTCCTTGGTTAGTATCAAAGACACACTTGCTTTGGTTAAGGGAAACCCCAAACTCTCTGCATCTTAGGAATATCTATCTTAGATGATCAAAATGATCTTCTACATGCTTTGAGTACATAGTGATATCATCAAGGTAAACTAAGACAAACTTGTCAATCAATCTTTTGAAGGCCATCTCCATTGCCTTCTAAAATGTAGCATCTACATTGGTTAGCCCAAATGGCATCTTACAATAAGCATAGGTACCCCATTTAGTGGTAAATATAGTCTTGTATCTATCAGACTCTTTAACCAACACTTGATTGTAGCCAAAAAATCCATCAAGAAACGAGAATCTCTTTGAACCACTGACCTTGGACAAAATCTATTCCATAGAAGGGAGAGGATGGTGATCTTTAAGGGAAGCTCAATTAAGGTCCCTAAAGTCCACACACAATCTAATTTCTCTGTTCTTCTTCCTAATAGGGACAAGTTTTTCTACCCATGATGAGTGTTTGATGGGAAAAATTATATTGGCCTCAATCAACTTGGATAGCTCCTTTCTCATTAAGGGATCAATTTTAGGATTCACTGGCCTCTATTTTTGTCTTACTAGATTTACGTCATTAATTAAATCTATGGTATGCTGAAATAACCTTGGGTCAAAACCCTTTAAATCATCATATGTCTAGGAAAATATATCATTAAATTCTTGACATAGATGAATAAAATTTTCTTGTTCAGTTTCATAACATACCTTCCCCATGTTTAAGGACTTTCCATCAGTAACTATGACTAGAGTATAGTCATCTTCATCAGCAGCTAGGTTCATGGCCCTACCTCTTGTTTGATCATCAAGATTAAGAACACTCTCTAGAGTAATGAGACCTTTAGGCAGCTTGTTGGAACTGAGATGAATGATTTGATCACCATACTGATCCTGCAGTCTCAACTGGTTCCTACCTGAAAACTCTGCCTCATTCTACAAGAAGCTCATGATTTGCTCATTAGATTCAAGCACTTGCCAATGGGTGTTGTTATCAGGGATAGTAGGCCTTACTACCACTTTGATTAGTTTCTTCTTCTCCTCCTTAAGATTCCCTGGCACATCATAAGATGCACCTATTGTTGCAAGTCTATCAGAATGTCTGTTTTCTTTTCTAGGGATGCTTTGAATATTAAATGCATTGAAATCTTCAAGAAAATCCCATACCCTATTTTTATAAGACTTGAGCAAACCATTCTTGGTGGTATTATAATTTCTCACTTGATTAACCACCAACTTACTATTTCCATACACCCTTAAGGCTTGAATTCCTCTTTTTTGAGCAAGTAGGAGACCTTGAATCAAGGATTCATACTCAGCTATATTATTAGTGCGAATGAATTAAAGCCTAAAGGAGAAATAGTACTTTACTTGTGCAGGAGAAATCAACATCACACCAACCCCTAATCCAACCTTATTCCTTGATCCATCAAAGTACATATTCCATATCCCACTCATATCTTCTTTAGTACCCACAAGATTGGGAACTAGAGCATCTTTCTCCAATATACAGTATGTACTGAGACTTGTCTCAAGGGTTTCTGGCATAGGGTCAAATTGATATGCATTAGCCCACTCATCCAAAAAAAAATCAGGTATCTCTGCTAGGGAAGTGGTGGGCTCATTCACTATGTCATTCTCATCCATCTCTAGGATAGGGAAATTTATGTTGATGGAATTAGGGGTGTATCATTTAGTATGATGGAGGGTTTGAGGCTCTACTTTGATTGAAGCATTGGCTCCATATCTTGTTTTAAAAGACATATATGACCAATTAGAAGATATGAAACCACCTATTTGGGCAGTAAAGTCTCTTGACAGATAGATGGCAAAATATGGCTTGACCTCAGCAACAAAGATATCTTGGGTTATAGTACAACTAGGGCATGAATGTAAGGCCATCTCCACATTCCTAAGGATCCCTACAGTCTTGACAGTACTACCATCCAACTGTAATACATCCCTAACAATGGGCTCATACTTCATTCCCAAAGCATCAACAACACACCTAGGCATTACTGAACTGCTAGCCCCTGAATCAATCATGCAATTATGGACTAGTTTTCCCCCTATCATTAGAGAAAAATAGAATGGAGGAGGTCTAACCTTTTTACTTGTTTCTACCTCCCTTGATGGTTGTACTAGGCTTGTGGCACTTTCCATGCTAAGTGTCTGATCCTTTGGTTCAATTCTTTCCAATTCTTGCTACAACAACCTCTTTTGCATGGGTATAGTAGCAACAACATCCCACATGGAGATATTCACATTTTTCTTCTTCATTTGCTCTACCACACTAAATGGCATAGCAGGTGCTTTCGTAGAAGCTTTGGGAGCTGCAATTGTATGAGGTTGAGATGGGATAACCTGAGGATCACTTGTATCTTTTCTGGCATGATTTTTCCTTTACTACTAAAAGTTACTTGATTGATTATTTGTTTCTTTCTCATGAGATATTGCATTTGAAGTTGAGGCCTAATTGGGAGGAGGGGGGACAACATCTTCCATAGCTCTTCTTTTTCTTCTAGTGTTATGAGCAATGGAATCCTAGTTTACATTACAATGCTCCTCCATCTGATGATTCATAAAAGAGCAATCACCTTGTCTTTGTTTATCTGAGGCATCTTTAAATTGGTCCTCCTTGTATGATGGTTTTTCTGCAGGTTCTTGGACTATCAAAGCCATAAAATATTTATCCTTCTAACACATACAATAGGCATAGGAGTAGTTACAGGAGGGACAAAAATCTTAATCTTGAGCCATATTGTTTTGAGGGACTATGGCCCTACTTTGGTTTACATTTGAGGTTGAAGCATGGCCACCCTGCCTACTCTAATCAAAGGAATTGTTCCAATGATTAGGGTTTTGAGGCCTACCACTGCTTGGGGTTTGATATTGCAATTGATGAGGCCTACTACCTTGAGCTTGTTGTCTTTCTAAAGTCACCACCTTGTTGCTTACTTTCTACATCATAGAGGAGTTATCCTCTAGCTTCTTCCAATGATCTTGCAATCTTTTCTCTAGGTTCTTTTCTCTTTCATCCATGTTCTGCATTAGAGATTGCATCATCTCTTTGATTTCATCTATCCCATTTGAAGATGTGGAAGCTTGAGGGACTGGGACAAGAGATTGTGATGTAGAAGTTGTGGGAAGGGGATCCATTGCTAGTTGATGATTTGGAACATCAGGGAAGAAAGGCATAGGAGGTCTTGGAGCTAGCTTACCTCCTTGTATTAGGATGTTCTCTAATTTTATTGCTATTTCATAAGCATTAGGCAAGGTATCTCCTCTGATAGTTTGGATTGTAGTGGCAATATCATTGTTAAAAGCTCCAAGGTAATGCAAGAAGACATTACCAAGGGTAGGCTTCACTGAAGTAGGTATTCTATCCTATGTATTTTGAAATATATAGTTAAAATCAGTCATACATTTATGGGGGGCTCTTTTTATAGTAGTCAACTGCTCTAAAAGTGATAAATAGTCACTTTTATCCTCAAAATGTTTGAACAATTATGCACCTAATCCATCCCAATCTGTTATAGAACCATGAGCTAAACCTCTATACCATTGTAGTTATTTTCCTTTCAAGGATGAGGCTAGGAGCCTAAGTGCAACATCATCGTCTATAATACCATGGATATTGTAGACATTTGCAACCTCTTAAATATGTTATGAGGGAGAGATAGAAGTTTCACTAGTAAACTCTGGTATACTTTTGAAGGTAGCTACTGGTATGTCATGTCTTTGGGATAATAAGAGAGGGCTCCCACCCTTAAAGGTGGAAAAAGTATGAGCTCTAGGAAATTCCATATAGACAAGTGATCTATTGATACGTATTGATGGCAATCTAGGCTGAGATCTAACAATAGGAGGAGTAGAGATAGATCTTGTAGGTGTATTTGTTACTTTTGCACTCCTAACTGGTGATAAAGATATTCTAGTCCTCCTTCTTCTAGGGTTTGAAAATGAAAGCTCTTGATACTAAAACTTACCTCTAGAAGATGCCCTTGTTTCAGCTCTAGGCACGAATCACTGCAACTTTTTTTTGGAGCAAGATATGTATTTAAAGCTTAGAGTCGCCAAGTACTTTGAAGAATGAGCCTCTTGAAGGCTTAAACACTAAAGCTAGTACTATCTACTCAGTATTGATCTTGAAATCTTCCCTTTGACACTAGTAGGCTTGAAATTTTCTAAAAATTTGTCCCACTGAGCATGCCAAAAATTGATGTCACTTAGGTTTTCACCCTTGTCCAAAGCCTATGCATGAGGACAACCTAGTGAAACATGGAAACAACCTCCAAGCTGTGGGACTTGAACTGTGAGGTTGAGTCTCTGGAGAAGCCCAGCTTCCTCTTACTATTAGGATACACCTAACTACTCTTGGAGAGGAAAAGGGAGAAGGAGAGCATGAAATCAAATCTACCTAATAAAATATAAAGAGGTGATGCACCAAAATAGAGTGTTCAGACCAAACTCTACCCATATATGCACTATTGAACTAGAATGAAACTAAGGATATATACATTCAAACTTCTTTTAATCTGATAATCACATGTAGATCAAAAGACTAAGATAAATGACACAAGGAAAGAGAGATCCACTTATATTATCATTCATAGGCCAAGGAGATACAGTCATGCAAATCATAGATCTCTACAAAACACCAGTAAGAGGCAAAGAGTTCTTGCACTTTCATACTAATGGCTAAAGGAGATAAGATAGAAAATCATCTAGTTCAGACGTACAGGGGGAATTTACATCGAGAATCTGTAGAGAAGTAATAGAGAAAATAGAGAAAATTTGACTCTACAAAATTCATAAATTTTTTCCTTTATAGCTCAGGCATAACTGGGATGTCCTCCAATAGTAATTGCTTTGCAACAACCTACCATTAAGTCCTGTAGAGAATAATCATGGAGAAAATATGATCTAGATATAGATCCAAATGCAATGATATCTAATCTTGGTTGGAACAGGGCCCTCAGAAGATGAAAATGGTGCCATAACTGTGCTTTGACTAGGTAGATAGATAGATCGAGGTGGTAGAGTGTTCTTCTTTGTTTCGCATTTACTCCAAGGTGGTTGAAATTGATCATGAAGATCAGATTCATGCAAAACCCTTGATTTCCCTTGTTTCTATCTCATGAATTAGCAAGGTTAGCAAATCAACCTATCTTGGCACTAGGATGACCCATGTGGACCAACAATCTTTTATCTTTTCGCCACCCTACAAAGTCTCCCCGAGTTGACCATCTCTTTTCATTACTAACTGTGCCACCTTACAACCTTGACCATGACAGTCACCTTAACTGCCAATTGCTAACCATTACTACTTCCAACTATACCCACTGGGACACATGTCACTTAGGCACTATGTCACTATGCATATCCTCTAAGCACTTTCCCATAGTGAGATAGCACCCACCATCGATTTCCTTAGATCTGACAATCGTGAAGACTTTCCATATTACCGCACTTTTCCCTTAAAACTTTTGGGCCCACAAACCAAAGTCAACACACTTGGCAACCACCAGGCACAACCTGACATCATCCCTGCAGTTCATAAGAGAACATGAGTCCACCTTGCTACATGTCACTAAGGTGCTATGTCGCTATGGGTAATATCCTCGCAGTTTTCCATAGCGAGATATCACCCACCATTGATCTTCATGAGATCAACAATCATGGAAGATCTCATAATACTTCGCTTGCCTCCATAAAGTTTTTGGTCCATGAATCCACTTGGCAACCACCTAGCACAACCTGGCATCCTTGTCTTGGCGAGATCTGGCCGCACTGATCCATTTGGCACAATGGCACTATGTCACTATGGATAATCTCCTCAGCTTTCCATATCGAGATAGCGCCTACTGTCGATTTCCTTAGATCTAGTAGTGAGAAAGAAAATTGTACAACTACACACTGAGTTGGTTGAATGGACCAATGAAAAACCATCATTTAACTATGACCCACCTGACAACTACCACTGAGGACGAGCCATAATATCACTTTGGAGAAAGGTAGGCCCATGATGTCATCTGTGCCATGCGTCACCACTATGGTTAATTTCCTCGCAGCTTCCCATAGTGAGATAACACCTACCATTGATTTTTTGAGATTTGGTGGCAAGCAAGATGGATCCGATCTATCAGTAGACCAACCAATAAGAACTGGCCACGTGCCAACCTATTTGACAACCCTCATTTGCAGCCCACCAAGTGAAGCAAGACCCACATTCTACACAGTCATACCTCAGCCAATGAAAAAAAAATGACCAACTACCAACATGTCTGACAAAATTCATCATTGATATTTGATGGGACATACTTGGGACCCACCGTCCTTCTGATGTTGCCACAGTAACATTTTCTGTCTGGGCGCTATGTCATTAATGATGAGGAACATAAATTTTTTGATAGCGCCATAGTGCCCACCATGGATGGAACAAAACCTAGCGCCAGAGAAATAATAAGATAAAAGGGAGGACCCACCTGACACATGGCCAAAAAGCACTATGTCGCTATGCATAAGGACCATACAACTTCCCATAGTGAGATAGCACCAACCGTTGATCTATCTCAATTTGACAATGAGGAACTTGCGGGCCCATAGAAATAAATCATAAGGTTTGATCATTTAATCTTTTCGATATTCCTAGGATATTTAAAATAACATTAAACCGGGAAGTGACTATTAGGAAGCCAAGAATTTAAAATTCAAATATTTGGCAGGGGGGCACAATATGTAATAATTGCCATTGCATTAAACCCCATGGTAACCATTATGTCTGCCACCTAATTACTCTCCCTGTAGATGTGCTGCAAGTGGGCCATTTTAATTTCATTCAAGATTTGCTTAATATCCAAGATGATATTTCTAATCTTCCATCCCAATCTAGCCTCCCCCTTAACCAAATCAATCACTAATTTGGAGTCTCCTTCTATTGTTAACTCCATAATTTTTCTTTTCCTAGAGAGTTGAAGCCTCCATAATAATGCCATAGCCTCTGCCACATTATTTCTATCGTTTCCCACCTTACCCGTATAAACCAATAGCACATCACCATTCTTGCCCCGCAACACACCTCCAACCTCTCCAAACCCTCCTTTTGCAACACCATCAAAGTTTAGTTTACACTGTGTTATGGTGGGAGGTCTCCATTTTGTCTGTTGTCTCTTCCTCCTAGCTATTTTATCAAAAAGGAAGAAATCCTCTTTACAACCCCAATTTTCAGCCACTAGGCCTTCAAGTTTACCCGACTCCTCCTTTGGCATTTTACATTTAGCCACTCTTAAATTTTCCTTTAACAATTTATTCATTATTGCAAAAACCACTTCCACTATCTTACTTTCCTCCCTAAATATCTTGTTATTTCTTTCTTTCCATATGTGCTAGCAAACATATAGTGGAATAATATGCCATGAAAAAACTAATCTTGGGTGGTAAAAGGGGCAATCCCAACACTCCACAAACTAGCCCAAGTTATCCTTCATAACCCAAGCCACACCAAATCTTTCCCAAACCTTAGTCCAGATCCCTAAAGAAAACTAACATTCTATGAAAATGTGGGAAATACTTTCTTCCTTTCCTTTACACAAATAGCAACGGTTTGTTATATAGAACCCCCTTTTTTTCAAATTTTCAAGTGTTAAAATTTTTCCATGCTGTGCCATCCAACAAAATAAATTGATTTTAGGAATGAGGTTAGTAATCCATACCTTATGCCATAGGATTGGGCTAGGATCCTTACTAAACATGAAATTATATGCATATTTTATAGTGAAGTTCCCATTTGGGGTTAAGTCCCAAGCCATAATATCCTCCTGAGGGAGTAAGGGAAGTCTCTATTCTTTTATCAATTCTTCCAGTTCCTTTAAGATAACAACATCCTCATGTGAGTAGCCCTCCTTATGAAGCTTCTTCCACCTCCTTCCTTGATCGATATACTCCCCAACTTTTCCCACTATATCCTCTTTTAGAATTTCCATTAAACCACTATATTTACTCAAGGCCAATAGCTTCCCATCCATCCACCTGTCTTCCCAAAATTTGATATTGAAGCCATTCCCCACAATCCACCTCAACCCTTCTCTCAGCAAACCTCTATTCTTAACAATATTCTGCCAAACCTTTGAACCTCTATGGAGGTCATTATTATATAGGTTCCACCTAAACAAGGTATTAGAAAAATATTTAGCCTTCATGGTATTTCCCCATCCCATGTTTCCTTCTGCCAATCTCCAATCAATTTTTGTGAGGAGAGCTTTATTAAGATCTTCAGCCTTCTAACCCCTAACCCCCCCTTAGATTTTGGTTTACACACCTCCTCCTAGTTGACTAGACTCAATTTATTTTTCTCCTCTATCCCTGACGACAAGAAATTCCTTTGAATTCTCTCAATTTTCTTTGCCATGTTTTGGTTGATTTTGAAAATGGATAAGAAGTAGATAGGGATTCCCTAAAGAGTAGCAATGAGCAGTTATAATTTTCCAGTACTGCTTAATATCTTCCCTTTCCAACCTACAAGCTTCCTCTAAATTCTCTCCACAATTTTGTTCTAGAATTCATTAGTTACTTCCTTAGTAGTAAGGGGAAGACCTAGATAAGTGTCTAGGAGGCAAGTAGATTGGCAATCTAGGATTTTCCCAATCCTTCTTTGAAGCAACGCTTTAGTGTTAAAGAAATAAATCTTACTCTTATGGTAATTCACTTGTTGCCTTGAGCTTTCATCATAATTGTGTAAAATCATCTTCCAAGCTTCTGCCTCCATAAGTGAAGATTCCACAAACTGCTATATAACCTCAGTTTCAGCATTAGTAGCAAGTTTAACACCTTTAATATAGCTTGTATTAACTAATTTAAAGAAAGACCTTCCTAAAGCTTCAACTATCATAATAAAATGATAAGGAGAAAGTGGGTCACCCTGTCTTAAGCCTTTCTCAGCATTCAAGTTACCCCAGGGGGAACCATTTAGTAGGACATAATACTATACTAAGCCCACGATCATCATGATTAGGTTAATGATCCTATTACTGAATCCTATTCTTTCTAGCACATCATGTAGTAAGTCCTAATTTACCTTATCATACACTTTGGAAATATCCAACTTGAATGCCATCCCAAGTTGCCTATTCTTTTCCATTGAATGGACAACCTCATGGGTGGTTATTGCCACATCTAGTATCTGTCTTCTTGGCACAAATCCCTTCTAATGACTTCCAATGATTCTTTCCAGGTGAGACTCCCACATTATTTCATATCTGAAAGGTTTATGTCCCCCTTTAATACTATCTTCCCAATGGAATAAAATGGGGGAGTGGTCTGAAACCATTCTGGTGAGGTTCTCAAGATAGGAATTACCCATTGTGCTCCAATTCCTTGACACTAATAATCTATCCAGCCTAACCTATATAAGATCCTATCCTTTCCTATTGTTAGTCCAAGTATATGGGTTTCCTTGCAAATCCACATCCATCAAATCCAACTTCCTCATGAATTCATTAAGGTCTTGTAAGCTCTCCAGACATTCTCTATTACCACCTAGCTTTTTTGAATGGTAAAGGGGAGTATTGAAATCACCCATACACATCCATTGCTCTTCCTTCATAGTTTTAGTAATCCTAGTTAGCTTATCATATGTTTCCTTCCTCCTAATTATGTTATTAGAGGCATATCTATTGATTAGCCTCCAACAATGAATATTAGATTGGAAATAGTTGATAATGATATTTTTTTCCTTCCACACCTCATACCCCTTCATGGAGTTCAGGTTCCACATGGTGGCAATACCCCCTGAGGCTCCATCTACATCCATATGTAAGTACCCAGCCCCTAGCTAGATATAACTTGCTATTTTAACAAAACTTTCACTAGACATTTTTATTTCTTGTATTAGCACACAGTCAATTTTTTCTTGAGAAATAATTTGTTTGAGAGAATATTGCTTCTGGGGATTATTTAATCCCCTCATATTCCAAGAAAGGAATTTCATTTCTTACCTATTGTTACTGTCTCTAGTGTAAGTTGCTTACCACTGGCCACATCCCTAACAGTTTGCTTTGTCCCGGTTACTATACTCGATGGTCTTCCAACTGTCTCGAAAGTGCCTATATCTAGTTTTCTCCCCCCCTCCTCCTCTTCTTCTACACTTCCCATTCTCCATTATCCTCATCTTGAGGTGAAGAAGAGCTCATCTCCTTATCCATCTTATCAATATTTTCCAGTACTTTCATAACTATCTCAGTCTAAGAAGCTTTAACCATCCTCAAAGGGGTGCAAACCGTCTCTCTATTTTCACATCCCTTGGAAGACAATATTAGCTAGCAATCCCCATCCTATGTTGTTGAGGAGCCCAGGTGAAAGTGGGATATCCCCATTTCCTTGGAAGGAGTATCCTACTGGTTGTCCCCTTTCTGGGTTGTTGAGGAACCTGGGAGAGAGTAGGATACCTCAATTTTCCCTTCTTCCAATAATGCCCCCTGCACAGAAGATCCTCCATATCTATTTTGAAAGGGTATTCATCCAAGTCCTTATCCTCCATAGCAACCCTCCCCTAAGGAATCAAACCATTTTCTTGAGTAGGGAGCATAGTGGAGAAAGCCTTAGAGGGTGTCTTTATTGCCTTCTTGGCCACTTTAGAAGGTTCCCCCAAGATTTGAATAACAATCCCTGGAGAGCCCTCCTTCTACTTATCTTTCTGTATTTTAGCTTTGCAATCCACTATAAGGTGTCCAAATTGCCCACATCTTTGGTAGTACAAACCTACATTCTCATACTCTATAGGCTGAACTCTCTCACCCCATTTAGTCTTCAACATAACAATAGTAGGTAGTGTTCTATTTAGTGCTACATTTGCATAGAATCTAGCATAGACCAACCTCAATTTTTGCATTTTCACTTTATCAGCAATGACAAAATTATTGAAAGAATTCCCCACCCACCTTAATATATTTTCATCCCAAAATTCTAGGGGGGAGACTCAATAATCTTAGGGGAGACCCAGTAATCTTACCTAGATAGGGGTGACTTTTTTAGCTCTAGGCTAGCATCAAAGCCTGGATGCCATCTAGATAGAGCCAGACAGTGCTTCCCAAAATACCAAGTCCTAGAGAGAACAATATTAAAATCCTCTTTCGTGGTAAATTTGAAATAGAATAGTCCACTACACATAGTAGAAACACTTACACTACCTTTGGCCTTCTACTTCTAATCCATCCATTTCTATACCATTTCAATAGTAGGATGGAAAGCAACAAATCTACCTACAACACAAAGTTTGAGGCCAAAAGTCACATTGTCCATAATACTATCAAGAAGTGCAATCACTGGGCCATCTTGACCACGAGTTATCTTGGGGTTCTCTATATTGAGACTGATCCTCAGGGTACCCACAAGTGAACTCTTCTACCCCGACAGAGAACCAACATCTAAATTTTGGGCTCCCCCCAACTGGAAACAAGTAGAGATTCCACCCCCAAAAGCAACAATGTCATCATATGACAGCCCATCCTCCAAAGTAGAACTATCAACACAAGACAACCCATCAACACCAATTGACACACAACCATTCAGCAGGTTGACCAAGTCTTTGTACACTACAAGCACAAGTTACAGGTCTAGGCATGGTGGTGGATCTAGAGGCTTAGGGTCTACCATCATTTAAAATTCAAAATTACTAAGACAAAGGAGATAAAAATGATTTTAAGTGGACACAAAGTTGATAAGATTTTTGAGACTTTGAAACAAAAGGTTTTTTAGTTACCTAAGTTGGATTCACCTATTTTTTAATAAAGTATTTCAAGTTAATTATGATGAAAGTGGTAGCACAATTAGGGTTGTGTTAAGCCTAATGATAAACTTGTCGATTTCTTTAGTGTTAAATTGAATGATGCTAAAATAAAGTATTATGTGTATGATCAAGAGTTCTATGCTATTATTTAAGACTTGAATAAATGGAGACATTATTGGATTCCTAAGGACTTTGTGATGTACACTGATCAAAATACTTTATATTATTTGGGAAGTTAGCATATTTCGAAGAAAATACATATAAAGTGGGTTAAAAATCTAAACAATTTCACATTTGTAATTAAAAATAATAGTGGAGTATCTAACCTAGTTGCAAATGCATTGAGAAAAAGAAGATTTTTGGTTAATTGAGATGAAAGTTGAAGTTCTTGGCTTTGAAGAGATGAAGGATTTTTATGATATTGACCCTAATTTTTCTGAGGCATGGAGAGAGTGTAGGGTACTAGTACTAGATCAACTAAGAATGAAGATTATTTCATTTAGGAACATATTTTGTTTAAAGAAGTTCAATTAAGTATACCAAGAGGATCTATGAGAATTAATTTGATGAAGAAGAAACATAGTGGTTGATTGGCTAGATACTTTGGTATTGATAAGATATTGAATTTTCTTAAGGAGAAATATTATTGGCCACATTTGTATAAGGATGTTCAGAATTTTGCAAGGAGTTGTGGAGTTTGTCAAGTTGAAAAAGGATTAAGTCAAAATACTAGATTGTATATACCTATTTCAATACTTGAGAAACCTTGAAGTGATATTGGTATGAATTTTATTCTTGAATTACTAAGGACTACAAGAATAAATGATTTTCATTTATTATTGTTGATAGATTTTCTAAGATGGCACATTTCATATTGCTCGATCAACTAAATACCTCGGTAATAAAGGATTGGACATCCTTTCACATTGACTCTATGATTAGACAAAATCATGATTTTTCCTAAGAATAACATACTGACTTCATTTTATTTTGTCAACATAGGAGCATAAGCTTGAGAGGGTAGTTGCAAAGTATATGCCTTGAATCCTCTTTAAATCATTACAACTAAAACAAAAAAGTAATGCTAAATGAAACTAAGATAGGAACTAAAATGACATCTTTTCTTAAAGCTTAGAGTAATGATGCAAACAATGAATCTATCTATGCATCTATGTTGAAAGAATAGTTTAATGACTCTATTATCAATGACTATAGGAACAACAGAAGTCTACTTTGCAAAGAAACAAAAAGGAAATAAAATCTATTCTAAAAAAGTAGTTCACTCACCAAGTGGGCCCTCTTGGATGAGTGAACATAAAAGATTGTCAAGAAAGAAGGTGGAAACTTGATTTTTGTGTTAGAATTCTTTAAAATAACTGGACAGGGGGGTTGAATCAGTTATTCAAGGTCTAGAAGTACCAATAAAACTTTTCACTTAGCTTAGTGAACACATTTAAACATTCATATCATTATATGCATCCAAGCTTATTACTAATACTTGCAAGTTAGTATTAAATCAACATTCAACAATAAAACATGAAACATAAAAATTCATCCACACACTTGACATGGTGATTTAGTGTGGAAACCCAATTTGGAAAAAACTACCAATAACATGCTACTCCTTTCTCACTATTCTAAAGTGATGCCCTATGAAAGGAAAACCCTGTTAAAGGTTACAATACACACTATTAAATGTGATCTAGTTAAGGGATTTCAATCTCCCTATTAGAAGTGAGCTTGGTTAAAGGACTTTAGGCAATTCATTTGGAATGCCACCCTACTAAAGGATTTTCTAATGATTGTTAAGTTAGCATTAGTCCAAAGGATTTTACCCTAACTGATACAATTTTTTGAGAGTAATAGTAAAAATTTGGTCTAACACAACTTACAACTTATCTTGCAGATTCTAGATCAAAATTTAGTCCTCAATTTGCTTGGCTTTCATTGTTTGTAGCATTGACAACTTGTTCACCCTTCAAGCATTTGTCTCCTTAAGCTTCTTACTTGGTATGCCAATGTAGTCACTTTAGTGGTCACTGGATGAAGCAGAGTTCTTGACTCTATCTTTGTTCTTCCTTTGGTCCTCTTGACCTTCACAATATTTTGCCCTCCTCTTTTCTTTGCTCCTCTCAGACTCTTTTTCTTCATGACTAGACATTCCATAGATATGAAATTAGAATACTTTTCCATTTTCTATTGTCCAATTAGGGTTTGGATGGATTAAGTAGAATAAAATGTATCTACTCCATATCTTGTCTCTTCTAGAAACTTCTCCTAGAATCCATTTGAATTTTCCCAAAAATGGTTTACCTCAAATTCTATACCACTAGCTCATCACTCTTATCTTCCACCTAGTTCATAGACTTCAATAAAACAAACTTGTCAACTCAGATTTGGAAAATCTTTGACTTTTCTAATAATGTAGTAGCTCGGCAATATCAATCCTATGATGCTTGACACATACTACATCACTCAACATCAATTGTAAAAGCACTCAGCATTAACTATGTTTTACTGATGTTCAACACCTATTGTATTTTGATTTAGTTATTCAAGGTCTAGGTGTACCAATAAAACTTTTCACTTAACTTAGTGAACCCATTTAAACATTCATATCATTATATGCATCCAAGCTTATTACCAATACTTGCAAGTTACTATTAAATCAACATGCAACAATAAAACATGAAACATAAAAATTCATCCACACACTTGACATAGTGATTTAATGTGGAAACCCAATTTGGAAAAAAACCACCAATAACATGCTACTCCTTTCTCACTATTCTAAAGTGATGCCCTGTGAAAGGAAAACCCTATTAAAGGTTACAATACACACTATTAAATGTGACCTAGTTAAGGGATTTCAATCTCTCTATTAGAAGTAAGCTTGGTTAAGGGACTTTAGGAAATTCACTTGGAATGCCACCCTACTAAAGGATTTTCTAATGACTTTTAAGTCAGCCTTAGTCCAAAGGATTTTACCCTAACTGATACAATTGTTTGAGAGTAATAGTAAAACTTTTATCTAGCACAACTTACAACTTATCTTGCAGATTCTAGATCAAAATTTAGTACTCTATTTGCTTGGCTTTCATTCTTTGCAGCACTAAAAACTTGTTCATCCTTCAAGCATTTTTCTTCTTAAGCCTTCTTGCTTAGCATGCCAATGTAGTCACTTTAGTGGTCACTGGACAAAGCAGAGTTCTTGACTCTATCTTTGTTCTTCCTTTGGTCCTCTTGACCTTCACAATATTTTTCCCTCCTCTTTTCTTTGCTCCTCTCAAACTCTTTTGCTTCATGACTAGACATTCCATAAATATGAAATTAGAATACTTTTCCATTTTCTATTGTCCAATTAGGGTTTATATGGATTAGGTAGAATACAATGTATCTACTCCATATATTTTCTCTTCTAGAAACTTCTCTAGAATCCATTTGAATTTTCCCAAAAATGGTTTACCTCAAATTCTATACCACCAACTCATCACTCTTATCTTCCACCTGGTTCACAAACTTCAAGAAAAAAAACTTGTGAGCTTAGATTTGGAAAATCTTTAACTTTTCTAATAATGTAGTAGCTCATCATTATCAATCCTATGATGCTCAACACATACTGCATCACTTACCATCAATTGTAAAAGCACTCAGCATCAACTACATTTTACTAATTTTCTACTTGGCATTACATAACTTTGCTCAGAACCTTCTATCAACTTGGTTAGGCTTTGTAGAAAGTCTTAGTATTACTTGTTCTTCTAAAGTTTTTGAGTGTGGACAACCTTTGTAACTTCAAGTGGATTATCAATACATCATTTCACCATTATCTTAACTGATCCTTGTACTTCATTACATAATCATAATTCAACCTTTCCTCTAGGTGTTATTATTACATCTTATTGATTAAATCCTCTTCATCAATTAACTAAATAATAGTACTTGGATCTTATAAGCAATTGTCTCACTAGAAAATAGTAGGTTTGACATCAGTGATAAAAAATGATTGAAACATATGATCTACTCCAACAATCTTCCTCTTTCAACAATCTCTTTCAGAAATGATCTTTTTAATCAAATCTAAACAATCTCCCTCTTTGGCATGGATAGAAAACCAAACTGCTCAACCAAGTCATCTGAATGGTAAAACATTTTATTTGACCAAACTAACTAGGTTAAAAAAACTAAGGCAATACCAAAAAGAAAAACTTGTCTCAAAATTGGTCCTTGCATTAGCAACTTCTAACTTCTAATTAAGTTACAAAATTCTTTTTCTCCCTCTTACAAGGTAGATTAGAATGTCTCCTTCATGATCTTATTAGCAATAGTAGTAATTATCTTCCTCTATCTTTTCTCCCTCTTTAATTTTTTATCCTAATTAGTTTCTATTATTTCTACCTGTTAGCTATTATTTCTCCCTCTTATCTTAGCTTTCTATTCTTCTGTGATATTTCTCTCTCTTAGGCTTTTGATTAGTTTTTTCTATTTCTCCCTTTTTGAAAACAATGCCAAAGATGTATCATTCTAACATCTTAACATGTAGATATAGAATTTTTAGTATCTAAAATTTCTTCTTCCATCACCTTGCTTGTGACTATTTTGGGATTTCAACACTTTGATTACTTTAGGTAGTACCTAAAGTAAGATCCTCTGCATCAATTTGTGACATTTGGCAATTAACCTATTTGATGTAGGGTAGTCCTATTATTACTTAAATAGCCTTTGATTGGGGTATCACCCCGAACTTACTTGTGAGATATTCATATGCATCCTTAGGTAAAGGTTTCATGAAGATGTCAACAATTTGTTCCTTTGTATTGACATACTCCATCTTCACCTCTCTATCTTCAACTATCTCTCTTACATAATGATACTTGATTGCAATGTGTTTTGTCTTGGTGTGCATCACTGGATTCTTTGATATATTTATAACATTGGTGTTATCAGAATAAAGTATCATAGGTTCTATTATTTATTCTTTCATTCCCTTGAGTAGATGCTTGATCCATACAATGTTTTTATAGTTTATAGTAGTAGTAACATATTCATCGTTAGCTATGGATTGTTAGGTATAGCTTTGTTTCTTACTAGTCTAGGTAACTAGTCATTTGCCTCAAAAAAGTGCTCCTCCACTGGTGTTCTTTCTATCATCTGTATTAGCTCCCCAATCAACATTAGTGTAGGCCCTTAAATCAATTTTTTCATTCTTTTTGTAGTATAGACCAAACTCTTTTGTCCCTTTCAAGTATCTCATTATTCTTTTTACTGCCATTAAATGATTTTCTTTGAGATTTTTAGAAAATCTTGTAACTATCCCAATATATAATGTAATGTTAGGTCTACTATGTACAACATATTGCAATTTTCCAATCATGAATCTATATAGTGTTTGATTTACTTCAATAGAGTCATCATTCTTTGATAGTTTGTGTCCTATTATCATGGGTGTGCTTATTGGTTTTGAATCTTCTAGTCAAATTTTTTTTAGCATATCCTTGATGTACTTTGACTAGGTAACAAATATGCCATACTTAAGTTGATAAACTTGTAGTCCCACAAAGAATTTGATCTCACCAAACATTGACATTTCAAATTCATGTTTCATTTGATTAGCAAAATCTTTGCATAATGCATCTTTTCCTTCAAATATTATATCATCAACAAAGATTTTAGATAATAGAATGTCTTCACCTTTTTCTATTTTTATATATAGATTTTTGTTATCATTAGTTCTTTCAAATCCAATCTTCACAAGATACTTATGAAGTCTTTCATACCATGCTCTTGGTGCTTGTTTCAAACCATAAAGAGCTTTGTGTAGTATACATACATTATCCTTTTTGTTGTCATCATTAAATCCTTCTGGCTATTTTATGTAGACTTCTTCTAGTATGCCATTCAGAAATGGAGACTTAACATCCATCTGATAAAATTTGAATCTTTTGTAGCCAACATATGCAAGTAGAGTTCTTACTCCTTTCATTCTTGCAACATGGGCAAATGTCTCCCCATAGTCTATTCCTTCCTCTTGTGCATATCCTTTGCAAACTAGTATGGCTTTGTTCCTTTTGATTTCATCATTTTCATTTAGCTTGTTCCTAAATACCCACTTGGTACCAATCACATTTTTGTCATCTGGCCTTAGAACTAAACTCCAAGTTTTGTTTTTCTCTATCTAATGAATTTCTTCTTCCATAGCTTTGTACCAATCATCATCTTCTAGAGCATCCTTTATTGTCTTGGGTTTTTTCTTGCTTAGAAGGCATGATTCATTCCATAGTGTATTCCTTTTCATTGGTTTAACATCTTTGTTTCCAATGATTTGGTCAGAAGGATGATGTCTTCTAACATATTTGGATAGTCTCGGCTTAGTTCCTATTTCTTCTTTTTGTCTTTCAATTTCAGAGTCACTATGTATATTTTGATCAATTATATCAACTTCTCTTTAACACATACTAACTTTAGAATTAGAATGTGCAGTTTCTTTATTATGTAACTTGGTATTTGAATGCAGCTAAGTTCTTGAATTTAATTTGGCATTCACTAGCTATGACTCAGCAGTTGCTAAAATTTGTTGTTGGTTGGAAACTTCTTCTTCAATAGGCATTCCCTCATAGAAGTATACAAATAATTTGTATTCTTTTGGTCTGTTGATTGGTTCAACATCATGAGCTTCTGTGTATTCATCAATATTTACATTTGCACTTTCCACAATTTTGTTAGTGTTAGTATTCAAATACTTGTATGCTTTACTTGTTGTGGAGTAGCCAAGGAATATATCTTCATCACTTTTTGCATCAAACTTACCATTCCTTACATCTTCAAGAGTAAAACATTTTCCCCCAAATACCCTAAGATATTTTACATTGGGTGAGTATCCATACCATAATTCAAAAGGTGTTGAATTAGTACCTTTGTTCATTTTCACTCAATTTATGGTATATATAGTTGTACTTACAGCTTCTCTCCAATATTTTAGAGAAAAATTATTTTCCATCATGAGTATCCTAGCATAGTCTATTATTGACCTATTTCTTCTTTCAGCAATTCCATTTTGTGGAGGGGTTCTGGGTATTGATGTCTATCTTTTGATTCCTCTTCCATTGCAGAACACTTCCAATTCCTTTGATGTGAATTCTCCATTTTTTCTAATCTCAAACATTTCATACTTTTACATATTTCTTTTTCAACTCTTGCCTAAAACCACTTAAGCATTTGAAAGACATTAGACTTTTTCTTTAGAAACATGACTATCATCATTCTAGAGTATTCATATACAAACAACATTATATATTTTTCTCCCTTGTAACTTTGCACTTCTATGGGCCCACACAATTCAATGTGAACTATCTCTAGTATCTCTTTAGAAGTATAAGTTTTTCTTCTAAAACTTGACTTAGTCATTTTGCCTAGCTAACATTGTTTGCATATCACATTATCAAGCTTTCTCAGTTTGGGAAAACCTCTAACTTTCTTCAAATTGTTGATACTAATCAAGTTATCAAAGTTGACATGGCACAACATTTTATGCCACATCCATACATCATTAAACTTCACAATAAGACAAGTAGCATCACCTATATCAAAGTAAAATATATTGCTTCTAGTTTGATCTCCTTTTCCTATTAGTTTCCCATTTTTGTCATATATCTTGGTAGTCTTGTTTCCAAATTCAACTTTGCATCCTACATTGCTTAGTTTTGACACACTCAACATATTATAATTCAATCCTTGAACATAGTAAGCATTATCACAAGAGATCTTTTCTATGAGTTTAGTGGAACCTTTTCCTTTTATTAGACATGGAGCATTATTACCAAATCTAACACTATTTCCATCATAATGATTTAAGGTAAGGAACTTACTTTTATCTCCTATCATGTGATGTGAGCATCCAATGTCAATGATCCACTTGTCATTTTTATTTACATGAGTCATAAGTGCAGTTGCCTCATCCTCATCAAATTCATCCTTCATTGCAACATACACCACTTCATCATCATGTTCATTAGATTCATCTTCTTCAACAATGTAGCACTTCTTTCCTTTGTCTTTGTAATCTCTATTATCATTTTCTCTTCTATTTTTGTAAGTGTTTCCTTCTCTATAGTTTTTCTTCTATGTACATCTTGCAGCAATATGACCAACTTCATTTCAATTGAAATAAATGATGAGTTACTAACCTTCAAATTTTCTTTTACCTCTATGAAATCTTATTGCTAGTAGTGCTTCTAATTGTTCAACATCTTCCTCATCTATATCACTATCACTAGATGCATGTTTTACCTTTCTTTTCTTCTTTTTCTTCTTCTCATTAGCATCTTTCAATAGCAACTTAGCCTTAAAGGTAGATTCAAGACTTTCTAGTTTATAATTATCAAAATTGGATAATTCAAAATTAGTGAGTTTACCTACTAGACCTTCAAGAGTTAGATTATTTCCTAGTGTACATCTCAATTCTTGAATTGCAGAAACTCTAATAGCATAAATAGGCAATAATGTCCTCAAGACTTTACTTAACATAGTATTATCATTGATTTGACCAGTAGCACCTTTTATTGCAATAACAATTTCTTTTATCCTAGCAACATATTGAGCAATGTTCTCACCTTCTTCCATTCTCATGTCATCTAATTTACCTCTGAGGCTTTCTAACTTGGCTCTTTGAACATTTTTGTTTCCTCCATAGATGGTTGTTAGGACATCCAACATATTCTTTGCACTATCACATCCCTTGATGTCATTAAATTCTACATAGCTGAGAGCAGAGGAAATCTCTGACATTGCCTGATTATATTCTTTCTTCTTCTTCATATCTTCAGTAGTAGGACCTCCAATAGGGTCAACATATTCCACTAAAATATTGGTTTGTGCATGATCTCCTATTCCTCCAAAATGCAATTTCATTAGACTTTTCCATGCAGGCAAGTTATCTCTGTTAAGCTTGGGTACTTCTCTCTTGGACATCTTGATCTTTGTGCTTCTAGTACCTTCAAACTAGTTCAGTCAGCAGATGGCTCTAATACCAATTGTTAAAGTTATTTAGAATAACTGAGGGGGGGTGAATCCGTTATTCAAGGTCCAGATGTATCAATAAAACTTTTCACTTAGCTTAGTAAACCCATTCAAATATTCATATATTAGCATATGCATCCAAGCTTATTACAAATACTTGCAAGTTACTATTAAATCAACATGCAACAACAAAACATGAAACATAAAAATTTCTCCATACACTTGACACAATGATTTAACATCAAAACCCAATTTGGAAAAAACCACTAGTAACATGCTACTCCTGTTTCACTCTTTTGAAGTGATGCCCTATGAAAGGCCAACCTTGTTAAAGGTTACAATACACACTGTTAAATGTTACCCAGTTAAGGGATTTCAATCACCCTATTAGAAGTGAGCCTAGTTGGAGGACTTTAGGCCATTCACTTGGAATGTCATCCTATTAAAGGATTTTCTCATGACTATTAAGTCAATCTTAGTCCAAAAGATTTTTCCCTAACTAATACAATTGTTAGAGAGTAATAGTGGAGCTTTGATCTGACACAACTTACAAATTATCTTGCAGAATCCAAATCAAAATTCAATCCTCAATTTTATTGGCTTTCATTCTTTGCAGCTCTAATATCTTGTTCACCCTTCAAGAATTTTTCTCCTTAAGCCTTCTTGCTTGGTATGCTAATGTAGTCACTTCAATGGTCACTGGATGAAGCAAAGTTCTTGACTCTATGTCTATGTTCTTCCTTTGGTCCTCTTGACCTTCACAATATTTTGTAATCCTATTTTCTTTGCTCCTCCTAAACTCTTTTTCTTCATGACTAGACATTCCATAAATAGGAAATTAGAATACTTTTTCATTTTCCATCATCCAATTAGGGTTTACATAGATTAGGTAGGATACAATGTATTGACCCTATATCTTGTTTCTTCTAGAAACTTCTCCTAGAATCCATTTGAATTCACCCAAAAATGGTTTACCTCAAATATTGTACCACCAACTCATTAGTCTTATCTTCCACCTTGTTCAAAAACTTCAAGAAAATAAACTTGTTAGCTCAAATTTGGCAAATCTTCAACTTTTCTAATAATGCAGCAGCTTGGCATTATTAATCTTCTAATGCTCAACACATACTGCATCACTCGACATCAACTATATTTTACTGATACTTGACACCTATTGTATTTTTCTTGGCACCAATTGTGTTACTCAATAGTCACTATAATTTTCTTTTACTTAGCACTAACTAATTTTCTACATAACATGACTTAACTTTGCTTGGCACCTTCTATCAACTTCATCAGGCTTTGTAGAAAGTCTTAGTATTACTTGTTCTTCTAAAGTTTCTAAGTGTGGCCAACCTTTGTAACTTCAAGTGGATCATCAATACATCATTTCACCATTGTCTTAACTGATCCTAGTACTTCATTACATAATCATAACTCAACCTTTCCTTTAGGTACTATTGTTACATTTTATTGATTAAATCATCTTCATCAATCAACTAAGTGATAGTACTTGGATCTTATAAGCAATTGTCTCACTAGAAAATAGCAAGTTTGACATCAGTGACAAAATAATGATTGGAACATATGATCTACACCAACAATCTTCCTCTTTGAACAACATCTTTTAGCAATGATCTTTTCAATTAGATCTCAACACTTTGTATTCTATTCATTCATAGTAAGAGATTATATCTAAAAACAAAATTACACAGTATTGATTTGAACAAAACAATCTATTGTATTTTCCTTTTGGCAAAAATCCTTTTCCAAAGCTACAACAAGCATTATTTAAAGGAAAGCTACAACCACTTCCTACTTCTATGATCACTCTATCAATAAGGATCAATTATAGGTCATAAATATTACAATAGAAATATCATTATTTTCATTTTAACTCCTCCAAGAATATAGTAGGTTGAGGAAGCTATATTTATAAGCTACCATAATAGAAATCACACAATAATCTACCTATTATGGTGATTCAACAATCTGGTTGGCTTTGACTTAGCATTAAAATGATGACTTTGAATATGCATGGCAATCACCTACAAAACATTGAACAAAATAACTTTCATGTACATATATATTCATTTCATCATCAATGTTAGAAAAGATATTAATATTCAAACTATCACTCTTTGCAAATCCTATGGGTATAGGAAGGAACCTACCCAAACATAGCATGGATGAGGAAATATTTATCAACATGTAATATTCCTTCATTAAACCATAGAAGTCCATAGATTCAAGTAAACACAATATATTTAAAAAATATATACTTCAATCTTCATGTCTTAACATATAGATAATATATTCATAAAAACATAGGTTCTTTTGCTTAAATCATAGAGTCATAAAATGCTTCTACAAGACAATTGTCTAAAAATAAGATAAAAGGTTCTCAAAATAATGGCCTTTTTGAGGCTCATCATTCCCCCCAATTGATCTATTACTAGTCCCTAGCAATCATGAAGTTCTTGATCTAGGCCTACACTCTCTAGTCACTAAGTGTTCTTTTACTTGGATCATTCTTCATTCTTCATTTTTTCTTGAGCCTCTTCCAGTACCAAACTTTAGTAGTCATGTCATGGTCTTCTACATTGTCATTTGCTACTAGTAGTGGCTATAGGAGAACTAGGGGATGATATCTCAATGGTAACCAATGTTTACACTAATTTCTCCCCAAGTAAATATACCAAGGAATCCCAATTGTAGCAAGAGTCAAGTTTTGTAGAGAGTGGGGTTCTCTTACTTATAGGTCATGTGGCATTCTAACCCCTTGCTACCTTGAGACAATGATTGTTGTCTCAATATTATGAGATAAGTGTTGTTCCCAATTTGTAAAGGCCTATTCTCTAACTGTAATCACCTTACCAAGTCCTAAAGGATATCCCAAAATAGAAATCCAATCCAAATATGTTCATCTAGAATGTTGAACTTCCAGTCTCATGAACAAAAGTATTGTCATTTCATTCTTCTTGTAGGGTGAAATTTGATGTTCTTTTCTTATTCTATTATGTATCCATGACATTATTTCTCTTAGCTACACATCCCCTACATACAAGACTAGGTTACATTCAGTGTCATTAGGCACTGCTAGATTGTGAAGATACAATTCACATAGTAAATTTTTTAAAGCCATGGGAATAGATTGAAATGCATCATAAAAATCATCTAGGGTAGAGATAGAGGGGTTAAGACCTTCCCAAATTCTATTCAATTTATAATTTAAAAATTGTTCTCTAAGAAAAAAATCATATACTAGCAATGGTGACCTATATTCCATTAACTCAAGAATCAATCATGTGATCTACTCAATTCTTCTCTTTAGGACTTCATTTTGATCTAAATTTTGTTTCAACTAGTAACTCTTCTCATTAATAACATGCTTTAATTTTTCTTTCTCCAATTTACATTGATCTCTCTCCCATAATAGTTGTTAAAACAAATTAATTCCTATAGACAAATGTGTAGATAGATTGGGTGGTGGCAATGGCTCATGATTAAAGAGGTCTATCCATTTAGGTTCCAAATGGAGAGTTTTTTTGACACTCTATAGTGTGGAGCACTCTCCTTTTTTTATGACAATAGTTGTCTCCAGATTTTCTTTCCTACTAGATTTAGTGGCTACTATAGCTAATGTGTCTAACCCTTATTGATCTAGTTTTTCTAGTACTTCCTTAACAATTTCAAGTCTAAATTTTGGATAATTATCTGAAGGGAGTTCTACAAAATTTTCACTAACATCTTGTATATCACATTTTTCTTCAAACTCCTCAAATATTTCACACTCACCAAACTCCTTATCATTGTCGATAAGCACATAATCAATGCTATAATCAACTTCTGGTTGTAGATTCTGGGTTTTTCTCTCATTTTCATTGGCTTGAGTTTTTTGTAATTTTCCTCCAGAGAGGACTCATTTTAATATTCAAAAAGCTTGGGGGTAACTATGGGAATAGAGGCTTCAAGAACCCTACTCTCAGAGAGTCTCACACTTTGCCTTGTGCGTGGTATTGTCAAGCATGGAGGATTCTTTCATTTCCTCTTGCTTACAAGTATTTCCACCACAGGCACTTTAGGAGCTTTTTATTGATTTTCCTCCTCTTTATAGTGCATGGGTTCATTAAGGTTACTCTCCTCACCTAGTTTTTGTTCTCATCCTTTTACTTTAGGTTCCAAAGTTTTACCTTTGTTTTTCTCAGTGGGAGACCTATTCTTAGTGGATGATGGTACCTCAAGAGCACTAGCAACTTCTACATTTTTTCTTCTCTTTTTGTTAACAATGGAGGGTTAAGCTTTGTAAATTCTCTTATTATTTGGTCTAGGACTAGAGGGAGAGGCTTTAGGACTATTTTCAACTCTAGGAATGACTTTACATAAACTAGTGGATGTTCTTTCCCTTCATCCAACACCTTTGCCTCTAGGGACGACCAACATAGGCTCTACCTCTTTTAACTACAAGAACTCCTCCCATTCCCAATTGCTTGCTTATTCAATTCCCTTTCTAATATTAATTTTATTAAAGAATGGTGAGAGATAGACTGATCTTTTCCTAATTGCACTAGAGAAGCTTTTTCTTAACAATATTAAAAAGGAAATTTGGAAAATTTACCTATCTATAATCAAGCCATAAGTAAGCCAATATTTTGAAATGTAGGGCATGTAGGTATTTGTAATGTCTCTCACACATGAAGTGCTAGATGATAAACATGGTTGGTTGAATAAACTCCATTGGCAAGGATAACCTAGAAGTACCTTTTTTCTTATCAATGTCTAGAGGAGGGTCCTAGTGTATATTGAATTGTGCCCTAGCTATTTTAAGGTCAAACTCTTTCTCCCAATTTTTAGCTTCCTAAGGAAACCTAGTGACCTTAGCTACCACCTCCTCATAGAACTCAATTCTTAAACCTTTAACCATTGCAACACTATCCTTTAAGGTGCTCATAAATTGAAGAGCTACCTCTTCATCAAATCCTTTCAAACTAAGACAATAATCCAACCATCCCCTTCTTCTAAACATTTAACAACTAACTACATCACCCAAAAGAACTTGATGATCAATGGGCTCATTCATCTATATACCTCCACCCATGGTTAATTCTAGCTGAATTTTGGAAAAACCATGATATATTAGAGCTTGGTGAATCAAGGTTTACAATATTACAACACTAGCCCTAGTTATTTCAAAAAAACATGTACTTGGAGAGTTTTATGCACAATATCTCATAATATCCTTCTTGCATCAAATTTCATAATTTCCACTCATGTATAGGTCCATCACCCAAACATGTTGAAAATAATCATTAAAAATTAAGTAACTACTTTTAATGTCCTTAACTTCATAATGCAATTATTTCCAGTCATCTCAATGAACTTTTGAAGTTACATGCGATTTGAAATTGATTTTAAAAAATATATATTTAATATTTCCCTCCCACAACTAAATAAAGGCATGGGTCCCATAGGCTCAGATATGCAAGAGTGAATAATTATAAAAAAAATCCAAACCCTAACAAAGCATGAATAAAATAAAATAAAATGCATGCAAAGTTATGCAGTAAGTACCAAGCAACTATTGGAGGAAAGATGTTCTAGAAAAGATCATCAAAATTGATAGAGTGATGGGATGGAATGGTAAGATGGAGAAGAGAGAATTGAAGTGGAATGCATGTAAACAAAGTTCTTTAAAAAAGAAAGTGTTTATTATGAATGCCTTGAGTAGAGTCAACAAGTATTAGGAGTTAGGGTAGGAGACCAAGAATCATTGGCTACAAGAATAAAAATTTCCTCATTGTGCTAGAATTGCTACAAGAACTCTTCATGGCTAACTGGTTTATTGTATAGCTTGAGATGATGCCCAGTGACAAGTAGTTTGAATAAAACAAGATTAATGGTAGATAGTTGAACTACACCATTTGGAAATATGACAACAATCTCATATAGTCCTAACTAGCATGTTTGGAACTTCCCTAGGTTATGCTGGTAACTTGAGTCATAAAGGAGTGCCCAATCTCCTACATCAAACATTTTCTATTTGATAAAATTTTCATGCCACTATTTTCTTGAGTGTTGAATATAAGCTCAGTATTGTTCAATATAGATTTTCTCCACTCATCAAGATAGTTTAAACTCAAGATTTGGTCTTGTTGGGAAATAGTGAGTTCTATCCCAAGCTCTAAGGTAGTCTTTAATGTTTTACATTCAAATTATATAGGCATTACTATTGATTTACCATAAACAAGCTCGAAGGGAGTAAAACTAGTTGTAGACTTCTAGGTGGTTCTATAAGCCCAGAGAGCTTTAGGAAGGTGTGTGGTCCAATCCTTCCTGTGGAGTGCTATAGTCTTGGTGAGAATTTATTCTAGCTCCTTATTAGTAACTTTTACTTGACCATTAGCCTAAGGATGATAAGGTGATGATTTACCATGCTTGGTAGTATACTCCTTCATAAGAGCAGTTATCAAATTTGATGTAAACTCAGTTCCCTGATTAGATGTCAATTTCTTAGAAATTCCAAACCATATAAAGATGGATTCATACAAAAAAAATTCCATGTTGATATCCCTTGGGTGTTTCATGGGTTTAGTCTCTACCCATTTGGTTACATAGTTAGTGCACACTGGAATGTAGGATTTTCCTTGTGAAGTAGGTTCAATGGGTCCTACAAAGTTAATCCTCCATTTTTCAAAGGGTGTGACAACTACTTGAGGCTACAGTGGCATTTCATCTAATTTAGTGGATCTTACCATTTTTTGAAATTTGTCATATTTGTTCATATATCTAGCAACATCCTTGTGCAAGCTTGGCCAATAATGCCTAGTTGTCAAGATTTTGAAGGTTGTTCTTTTGGCTGCAAAGTGACCTCCACAAGGCTCATCATGACATGCCTTCAAGACATCATATGTTTCATCTTCTCTTATACACCTATGCATGACTTTATTGAGTTCATTATAGAATATAAATTGAGCAATCAATGAATAATTAAACCTCTTTTCTACTAGTAATTCTCTTGCTTTGGTAACAAAGTAAACTAGCATTTTACCTATGGTGTGGTAGTTAACAATATCTACAGACCATGGGTTTTGTGTGAACAATAGAAAAGGGTGCTAATCTAGAAAACTATCATCAATTCCTATAGGATCATCAAGAATATGTGACTGAGAGAGAAATTCAACTACCACATTAGCCTTACCAGGTTTATCAACTATGCTGATGTCAAATTCTTGCATGAGCAATAACCATCAAATGAATCTTCCTAAAATTGTAGGTTTTTTAACCAAATATTTTATAGTAGAATGGTCAATGCGAACAAATATTTTGTATCTAGTAATGTAGTGCTTGAACTTATTGAGGGTATAGATCCCTACAAGTAATTCCTTTTCAATGACTATGTAATTAAATTTTGCACCTTGGAAATTCTTACTAAAGAAATAAATATCATGTTCGATAGAGTCTAGTTTTTGTCGTAGCATAACACCAATAGCATAGTCAGAGGAATTTGTATGAATGTGAAAAGGAAAACCCCAATTGGGTCCTCTCAAAATAGGCAATGTGGTAAGAACTTCCTTAAGTTGTAGGAAGGATGTTGCACAATTAGAGTCCCAAGCAAATTTAGAATCCTTTTTGAGAAGGTTGTAGAGATGTGTTGCAAGTTGACTAATTTTTTTAGTAAATCTTATATAATATCTAGCATTTCCAAAAAAATGCACACATCCTTCTACTTCTCTAGTGTAGGCAAGGTACTTATGACTTCAATCTTTGCTAGATCTACTTGGATGGCCTTAGATGAAATGAAATGGCCAAGCACTACCCCTTCCTCCATCATCATAAAACATTTCTCACTATTTAGGGAAAGGTTATAGTCATAAAATATTTTGAGTACCATTTCTAAATTTTTTTTTTCTTCTTCAAAAGTAGCACCATAAATAGTAAAATCATCCATATAGATCTCTCTACAGTTAGAAAAAATATCTAAAAATATATTAATCATAGCTCGTTGAAATGTGGTTGGGGCATCAAACAAGCCAAAAGGAAGGACCAAGTAGGAAAATTTTCCCCATGGGAAAGTAAAAGTTATTTTTTCTTGATCTTTTAGGGCTATTTGAATCTAATTGTAACCACTAAAACCATCTAGAAAAGAAAAATTCTTTTTATCAGCTAGGTTGTCAAGGACTTGGTCTATCAATGGCAATGGAAAATGGTCCTTCTTAGTGGCTTAATTGAGCTTCCTATAATCTATACAAACTCATAATTTTCTTCCCTTCTTGGGTACTATGACCAGGGTTGAGACCCATTGGCTATCAAAGATGGGTATATCAAACCAACACTTAATAGTTTCTACAATTCATTCATAATGATATCTTTTAAGACAAGATTAACTCTTCTCTAAGGTTATCAAACAAGCTTGAAGTTAGGGCTGATGTAAATCTTGTGAGTGCAAAGCATAGGATCTAATCCTTTCATGTCCATGTAATCTTAATCAAATGCACTTTGATTCTCTTGCAGTAACTACAACATAGCTTTCTATTGAGAGGGTGATAAGGCATTATTGACATTCAATTCCTTGCCTAGAATAATTTCCATCTTAACAACCTTATCTACCATGAATAATTGGGCAACAAGAGAAGGATCCATCTCATGAGGTAATAATTAATGGAGAAACTATGAAGCTTCTAAATGATGTGGTGAATTCAAGGATGGTACAATGGTTTCTAGGATAAATTTAGCTTGAGGACACATTGGAGACTTTGTTCCATATTCATTTAAAATAATGGATGAAATTATTTCATCTTCTTCTTGAGAAACTATAAATGAATCTCTACCTATCATCATCAACTGATGGATGAAATTGACTTCTTTATTATCATCATCCAAGTTTGGCCAAATTACTTGGTCATCTAGTAACAATGGTTGAACAAGAGAGTATAAAGTCAGGATCTTGTCATGAATACCATTGGATATTGTCATCTTCCTAGATTGGCATTCTATATAATCATTTGTAGTGCCCAACCATGGTCTTCCTAAAATTAAAGGATACCCTCCCATATTAGCTTTTAAGGAGAGCACAATAAAATCAACTAGATACTCCTAGGAATTTAAGGTGACTATAACATCTTCTATCATCTCATCTAGTTTAATAGTAGAGCTAATAGAAAGTTGAAGGGTGGTTGGTGTCTCTCTGAGGTGAATGATATGTAGCTAAGATAATACCTCCTTTTTCATGACATTAATAGATGCTCCTAGGTCAACCAAAGCATTTTGAACTTGGATCCCATGAATAGTAGCTATAACTACAAGACTCCTAGGGTCAAAGTATTTAGGTATAGTTAATATCTCTAGCATTAAGATAGACAATTGTCCTAGGACATGGATGGTTTTTGGATCTTTCTTTTTCCTTTCTAGTTGCTTGATGCATGCTTCCTTAATAGCTTTAGTATAGGAAGGGACTTCCTTAATAGCATCCAACAATGATATTTTTACCGTTATCTAATTTAGTTGATTAAGAAAATCAATGACTGCATGGGTCTCTGTGGGTTGGCCTTATTCTATCAACCTATGGAGAATGGAGGTTCTTTGGCTACAAGAGAGGTTTGTTGATTTGACTCATTTGTATGCTCAGTCAGAGGACCTTCAACTTTAGTTATTATAGGCTTTTGTAGTGCAAGAAGAGTGATGCCTAACCTTAAGTGAATATATTCAATGAGATGACATAGCTTTGTTGTTGAGCCCTATTATTTAGTATTTTTTGGATTAGGATTAGGTTGAACTCATTTAATTGATGTTGTGTGTCATCCTACAATTTGAACATGAACTAGGAAAATAATCTTCCAAAGTTCCATCATCCTTTTGAGACATTTTGAAAATGCCATGCCCTTTTAAATCTTGACCCTTGCAGTATCCTTATACTTTGTGAGAAAAAAATTCTCATTGCAGGCCAATCTGCTATAGCATTGGTACCCAACCCCATGAACCATCTTAGATAAGCTTGTTTGAGGGTAGAAGGAAAATACTTCAGTTTGTAGGAATTAGTTGTATAGTCATAACCTCTACATAGTATGTCAAACTCAAAGAGAAAGGTTTCATGGTCTTTAGTGATCAAGCCATAAAACTTGGGAAGTGTAGCAGTAGGTATTTTTTCTTCAAATTTTGGTTACCTTCCTGAGGAGGGATAGGAAAAGGAAATGTTGGTTGAGTCTGAGGCTAAGCCATTCCTATAGGGGGTATTGGTAGTGGTGCTTGATAGATGACAAGAGAAAGTGGATTATCTTGGTATTCAAGTTCAGCAAAGAGATCACTCAGATGCAAGGATTCATTAGAGGATGAGGGTATTCATTCTTGAGTAATAGCAAATGGATTTTCAAAAAGTTCTTCTTCATTCTTGTTGTGAGGTTCTTCAAGTTTAGGATTAAAAATGTCTTCCTGAATATTATGGGGAAGAAATATCACAAAGTGATCTCTTCTTCTATGCATGCAAGATAATGTGCAATCTAATCTAACATAATGACTTTAAGGTTAAATTAGATTGACACCTTCCCTAGTAATGGTGCCAAAAATAGCTAGTCAGCTAAATATCTTAGTAACAAAGGATTGGACATCCTTTCACATTGACTCTATCATTACACAGAATCATGTATTTTCCTAAGAATAACATATTGACTTCATTTAATTTTGTCAATCCAAGAGCGTAAGCTTGAGAGGGTAGCTACAAAATATATGCTCTAATTTCTCTTTAAGTCATTACAACTAAAACATAAAAGAAATAATGTAGGAAACTAAGCTAGGAACTAAAACAACATCTTCTCATAAAGCTTAGAGTAATGCCACAAACAGTAAATCTATCTATGCACCTATGCTGCAAGAAAAATTCAATGATTATGTTATCAATGGTTGCAATAATAATAGAAGTCTACTTTTTAAAGAAACAAACAAGGTTATAAAATCTATCCTAACAAAGTAGTTCACTCACCAAGTGAACCCCCTTAGATGAGTGAACAGAAAAGGTGGTCAAGACAGAAGGTGAAAACTTGAACTTTGTATTCTATTCATTCATAGTAAAAGATTACATCTAAAAATAAGATTACACACTACTGATTTGAAAAAAATAATCTATCCTATTTCTCTTCTGAAAAAAATACTTTTCGAAAGCTATAGTGGGTATTATTTAAAGGAAAGCTACAACAACTTCCTACTTCTATGATCACTCCATCAACGAGGATCAATTACTAATCATGAATTTTACAACAAAAATATCATTAACTACATTTTAACTCCTCCAAGAATATATCAGGTTGAGGAGGCTATATTTGTCAACTTCCATAATAGAAATCACACAATAATCTACTTGTTGTGGTAATTGATCAATCTAGTTGGCTTTGACTTAGCATTAAAATGTTGACATTGAATATGTGAAGTACCTATAAAACATTTTGTATTCCTTCATTAAACCATAGAAGTCCATAGATTGAAGAAAATACATCATATCTGAACAATATATACTTCAATCTTCATGTCTTAACATATAGATAATATATTCATAAAAAAATAAGTTCTTTTGCTTAAATCATAGTCATATAATGTTTCTGCAAGATAATTGTCTAAAAACAAGATAAAAGGTTCTCCAAATAATGGCCTTTTAGAGGCTCATCACATACCTTGCAAGATGACATTTGATGTAGTGCACGTTGCTAAGATTTTATTTAAATAAGTTGTTAGATTTTATGGTTTACCAAGGAGTATTGTACCATGGAGTATTGTATTTGATAGAGATAATAAGTTTGTTGGTTATTTATAAAAGACTTTGTGGAAGAATTTAAACATAAAATTGAAGTTTAGTTCTATACTCTATCCATAGACTAATGAGCGAACAATAGATGCAAATAGAAGTTTGGGTAATTTGTTGAGATGCTTAGTTGGAAATAAACCAAGTAGGATTTAGTGTTAGTACAAGAAGAGTTTGCATACAATAATTCTATGAACATGAGTACTAGAAAGGTTTCATATTAGATTTTTACTAGAATACAACTTAGAGGTATATCATATTTGGGTGATAGTGTTGGAGAACAAAAGTGATGAAGGAGATGGATTTTTTAAGTAATGAAGTCTTCACATGAGAAAGTGAAGCACAACTTGGAATAAAGTGATTACAAATACAAGGAGAATACAAATTGGTCTAGGAGACCCATGATTTTTAAAGTTGGTGATGAGGTGATTGTTCATTTGAAGAAGGGTAGATTTCATGTTGGCACATATAGTAAGTTGAAGATGAAGAAAGTATTCCTTGCAAAATCTTGAGGAATTTTTCAATGGTAATGCCTATGAAGTTGAGCTTCCTGGTGACATGGATATATCTCATATATATAGTATCACTGATATGTACAAGTATCATGAATATAATGAGATGAATATTTTGAGTGATTCTCCTAAGAAGTAGACTAAAGGGGTAGTATAGCTTTTGGATCAGAGAGTTGGTAAGAGTACAAAAGGAAATGATTCGTTTGAGTATTTAGTATAGTGGAAGGACATGCTAGTTGAAGATGTTGTGTATTTTTTTCAATCTAAGTTGGAATTATCTAGGGTTGTAACATACTCATGATTTATGAGAATCACTTTTGTTCAACCCTAGTTGTCTAATGTAGGAGCATCGTACACTTTATTTCTATGCTACTTGGAAGACTTGTGCTGAATAATCTTTGTAAGCTATTTAGTGACTTCTTTGTTTTTGACTTAGTGGATGCATTCCTATCTTAATTCACTATGTGTCTTGGGTACTTTTTTCATTGAGTGATTTATGTTCTGTACCCATTGAGTATCTTAGTGACTATCTATGTCTTTTTTTCAATGTTGCCTTGTTCTTCTTTCATTAAGTTGTCTATTTGGTTCTCATTTGTGAGACAACTTGTGTATTTAATTTGAGATTATAATTTAATGTATTGGATTGTGTAGACTATTATGTGGTTGACAATATCCTTATGATGATATAGAATCTTTTGTAAGCCATTTTGGCAAGGATAAATAAAGGATCTTGGTCTAGGTTTAAGGGAGAGTTCAGTAGGAAAAAAAGCTTGGAGTTAGAATCCACAAAAGAGATAATAGATCTCGCATGTTGGGGGAAATTTAATGTATATTTGAATCTTTGTATTATTGTAACCTAGAAGGCCTCATATCCAAACATGTATGATGAAATCTTGATGAATTAATGAAATATTATTCCCCCCCCCTTTCTAGTGGTGTTTCTTTGTGAATTGCTTATGTTGTGTCAACTTTACAACTTTGGTCAATTGTTAGGCATGCTTTTTTCCCTAGTCATATCCTCACTTGTGTCAATTTATCCTAGGCCATGTGCTAAAATAAAGCAAAAACTCCTATGTGTCTTTTAGTATGTAAATGTGTAATGCTAAGAATTTTTTAGTAAAGTGTAGTTACTAATATTTAATTACACCAACAATTTTGAAGGGTCAATTGGTTTCACAAGAAGAAGTTTTGAAATATTAACATTATTCTAATTCATCATAATGTATGTAAAGACTTAGAAAGATAAGTGTAAGAACAAAATGGTTTAAATTTGAGTGACAAAGGAGGCACACTTAATCTTGTAGTTGCTACTTTTTCATCACCATTTTTGGAATAGGTACTAATCTTGGTGAAAACTTTGTTTTCTTTTTGGAACTTTAAAGATGATTTATGATAAGCATTACTCTTATCAACAAACTCTATTAGAGTGGATGACTCAAATTGGCTTACCTAAGGTGATAATTATGAAGTATATTAGACAATTGAGCAAAATAGGTAAACTCAATTTGAAGAAACATTTGATCTCTAATGTCTTTTAACAAACTACAAATTAAGATATGTTGAACATCTATACTAGGCATGGGATAAGAAAGTTTAGCATATATTTTTTAATAAAAATTTACCAAAAAAGTGAATTTTTTTCCTTAACACCTTGCTTACAATGAGTCAAATCAATTAAATAATTTTGAGGACCAATTGCATTAAATTAAAATATAGAAAGAAAGCATTACAAAAACTTTAAATTAGTCAGTAGAACAATGAGGCAAAGGTTCAAAACCAATGTAAGGCCTTATCTCTCAAGTTCCTAGTAAATAATTTATCCATAAGACTATGATTAATAGAGAAGTCACTACACAAGGATTAAAAAATTTCATGAGTCGAGGAATCACCTTTTCCATTATATGTCTCCATGTGGGGTATTTTTTATATATTGAGGGATAATGGTGTGGATGATATCTTGGGAAAAAGGGATGGAAATGCCACAAGTGCGACACTTAATTTGGATTAGGTTATAGAAGCAAATTGAATGATATGGAATATTGTGAGAAATGAAGGGAGAATTGTAATATAAAATTGAGACATTCTTGTAAGTAGGTATAGATAATGGTTGTAAAATACATGGAACACTCATAAGAGGACCTAGTCAATAGGATTGGGAATACTTCTAAGACTGGGTAGGAGTGATATATTGGCTGTATGTAACCATGGTAGATGGAGTACATGTAGGCACATTAGGTAATGATGTTGGAATAGTAATAAAATCCTCAAAAATAATATTAGGATGAGAAAAATTAAGATCTTGAGCACAACAATTTAAGGATTCAGTATTTTCATCAATCGTTGAACTAAAAGGATTGTATCTCTATTAGAATGCTCTTGACCTTATCATTGATCAATATTTTTGAAACAATGGGAAATTATTTGCACTTAGGTAGGAGACACTCTTAATGATTTATTCTAATAATGAGAAGAATGGGAAGAGGGATTCTCAACGATAGTAACTGTGTCACTAGTAGGTATAGTGGTAGCATTTACATTTATATAGAGACCCAAGATCAATAGCCTTAAAGGAAACCATAAGTCTACAATTTCTTATTGTAGGTATGTTATATGCAGGACTAAGGTAATAAAAGTCATGTAAAATGTGTTGACTAAAATAAATGTCTAAACAATGACCATTTAAACATTTTACAAACTAAATTTAAATCAAGTCTAAAATAAAAAGATGTAGATTATGTGAAATAAGAGTCTTCATAGTAAAAAGATTACACATAGAAGTTAATGAAATACATGAAGTAATTTCCCTTCATTCAAAATGTATTACACATTTGACCTAAACTATTGATGTCATTTTGATTTTGACATATGAGTGACAATACACTTAAATCATTACTTGGCAGTACTTAGTGTATGTTGAGTAAGTAGTGTATGCCAAGCATAAGTTGTCAAATAATGCACGCTAAGAAAGATATATAGTATGTTCTGAGCACAAGTATGTGTAGAGTAGACAGTTAGTGTTGAGTCACTCAAATGATGAGAAAGTTAGTAGATGTTGTGAGAACAATGGACATTGAGTCATTTAGAGGTCGAGTTACAAACTTGAAATTATAGTGGATGTTGAGCAATAGAGGCTTCAAGTATCGAGTAAATAGTTTTGGACATAGTTGTTTGTAATGGAAAAAATTCCTATGTAAACCATTTTTTGGCAGACTTAAGGATTGTTTTGTAATTCTAGATGATAAAATGAATATATATTGAGAATCCCTATGTAGTACATGTAACTAATTATATTGAGGGATGAATTGAGAAAAAAATGGGTAAATCATAATTGTTGATTCCTACCTAACTTTAGGTCACCTAGGTCCTCTTAAGGAAGGAAAACCCTAAAGAGTTCATGAGAAAAGAGAGAAGTTTTCATGTGCATACAAAGTATTCATGGTGACTAAGAAGTTGTGACAAAGAATTGTACTGCAAAATTAGTTAGAAAGAACATAGGAAAGTGGAGAGAGGACACAAGTGATGCATCTAATTAGAGAGGATCAAGTATACATCAAGAAAGAGGTGACCTAGTATCTAGCAAAGAGGTGCTAACTGAAGGATCAAGGTTGAGACATTCTAACAGGTGATTCAATAAAAAGCTCTTAACCAAGTAGTCCTAGTAAGGTTTTGTAAATCCTTTAACAAGGTCCTTAGTTCATTTTTAGTTGAAGTCCTTTAACCAAGAACACTTCTAAAAATGTGTTGAAATCCTTTTATAGGGTAAGATCTAACCATCTTTTTAAGCCTTTAACAAGGTGGATCAAATTTTATGATCAAACAATTGTAACCTTCATTGGATACACTTTACAACTATAGTAGTGAAGATTTTTGGTTTTCATCCCCACCCTAGTTTTACCTTCCCATTAGAGAGTTTCTAGGTAAAAAAATATCTTGTGTTATATGTGTTGAATGTTATTTTCTTTCATGCTATGGATGGACATGTGTAGCTAGTTATTTCAATTTACATGCAAATTGTGAGATGGATGTGTGGTGAATGTTTTAATGGCTAGATTTTTGCAGGTTTGATTAACCACACCCCCCTCCCTGAAAAAGAAAAAAGAAAAAAAAGAATTTACTTTACTTTTTGTATTTCTAACAATTGACATCAGAGCCTTGTTCTCTGGAAAGGAAAGCTTTGTAGCTTTGAGGAAAAATCTTGAAGATGGAAGCCTACAAGTTGGGAAATGTTATTAATAAACAAAAGATTGAAATATGTCTTTCTCTACATTATTTTAATGAAGAAATAAATGATTTGAAGTGCTCATTAAAAAGAAAGAAAGAGATAGCTATTGAGGAGAATGACACACACTACCAAGAGGAAGACACTACCAACTTTTTTGCAAATGGAAAATCAAGTGAATTCAATGTAGTAGTTGTAGATCTGATGGAAAAGAATGGTGCCCTAATTGAAGAGGTCATAAATCTTAAGATAGAACAAGAATTCCAATCAATATTGCTATGTGAGGTGATCGAGTAGAAAAATAAAGTTGAGGAAGATAAATTCATGATTGAAGATGACAAAAGGATAATGACAAACATATTGGAAGAGAAGACATCAAAGGTACAAGGAATTGCTAATATCTAGTTGAAAATAATGAATTAAGTGATGCTTTCCAATCATGAATTGAATGGTAAGGACATTGATATCATAACCATAAAATTATATAATGAACAATTAAGAAATGATCTAAGAAGAGAAAAAGAATTTGCTAAAAAATTTAACAACCCTAGTGAAACCATCAAGTACTTTGACAAAATGATTAAATCTCCTAGATCTAATGATGATACTAATGGATTGGGATACACCAGTACTGAGGAAGGAGAATCATCTAAAAGTGGTGAAAAAAGAAACAAAAAAGGTAAGAACTACAAATCCACTTGTCATAATTTGAGAAAGTTAGGTCATATAGAAAATGTTTGTAGGAGCAACAATGCAAATTAGAACCCTAAAAAAACATTAATGGGAAGATATCATAAGTGCAACAAGAAAGGACATCAGGCACATGAATGCAAGACCAAGACTTCAAACACACAAAATTTTGAAGGTGACTGCTACAACTAAGTATGGACATAGAGCATATGAGTGTAGATTCAAGCCTAGCTAGTCATCAAACAAGAAAGAAAAGGTAAACCATACTAACAACTCTTATAATTGGGATTACAATACAAGCTATAGTTGTCACTATTGTCAAAATTATGGACATGTTGCTGAGAGTTGTATTAGAATAGATTTCAAAAGTGATTATATTAGGTGGTTGAGTCAAACAACATGATTTAGCTATTGCAAGACTAGTCACATAAGAAGCAACTATTCAAAAATGTCAAAGGCACCTAGAAGTAAATTCAACAAAGTAAAAGATAAGGTTGATGTTGAGAAATTCAAAGTGTAGATGAACAAGACATGGAAGAAAAAGAAAGATTGTAGCACATCAAGTTTAGATGAGGGTACTTCATCCAATGGATCAAGTGAACACATCATCTCCAACTAGGAAATCAAAAGGTATGTGGGAATGATATTTCAATGATATATTTTACATTAGTTTTAAGAATCTAAGTTCTAAAAGGATTATATATGCATGAATTAAGATAAAATGTATTGGTTAGAACTTGGAAGAGATCTATAAGTTTTGTTAGTTTTCATGTTGTTGTCGAGCATGAAAATTTTTAGTTGATGCCAAGCTATTAAAGGTGATAGTATTGGCTAAGCTCATTGTGGTTGTCGAGTGTAGTGGAAATGATGTGTAAACTGAGTGAGTTGAAATTTCTATGATGGTTGAGCTTATAGTTGTGTAAGAAATGAGCATTTATTGCTAAGTTTTAAGGGTTATATGGTCAATTTTGACTAATTTGAATTCATTTGAGATCGAAGAGCATAAGGAAAACTAAGGTGAAGGATTCAAGTTTTTGTGAGCTAGATTTAGTTGCTACTCAACACCAATCTTAAGATTCATAAGGTATTTATCATGTGTCAAGTTATGTTGTTTGAATTATCACAAACCCTAGTTATTTGATATGGCATCTAGTTCTTATACTATTGTTAGAAAGGAAGTAAAAGAGTTTTTGAACATTCAGTTAATAAGAAACGAGATTAAACAACCATCCTTCTAAGAAATTCTTGAGATAGCATACAATGGAGATGCTACTAGTTTGTTATTGATGATACCACCATAGGTTTTGGTGGTCTAAGATGTAAGATGTTGCTACACATGTAAGGTTGGTAGTATTGGAGACATGGAAATTAGAGAGTTGTATGAAAAAATATGTGTAGATAGAGTGTTGATGGAGGAAAACAAAATTGTAGAGAGAAAAGGGTTAACCCATGCCCTAGATTTTCCAAATGTATTCAAAATAAAAAGGATTAATATAATACTATGTAGAATATATGATCACTCTGTATGGTTGGAAAATGGCCCTACCAAGATTATAAAAAGGATCATTCAAAAATTAATAGGGTATCCTACCCTAGATAGACCTAAGACCATGAAAAGTGATTTTAGGGAGGTAATTGACAAGAATACAAGGGTTGTATGAAACAAGAGAGGAATGGAAATAGAAACAATTTCATATCCCCTAAATGCATTTTTAGTGAGAGAAATTGCTCACTAGTTCTTTCAATCTAGAAGATTAAATGGTGTGTCTTGTATGGCTATGGATTTAGGCTACAAGATAGTAAAGAAGGACCACTCTTCTGACCTTACCAAGTTACAACTCCAGTAATTATCAAAAAACTTGGGGACCATAAGAAAGACAAAGAGTACACAATGAAAATTTAGTTCATTACTAGTTTGCATATTCTTTTATGTGTAGAACACATTCCCTTATTGTGCAAAAGTTTCTTGGAAGATCAATAGGTTTGTTGTAGTTTAGATTGGAGAGTTCATAGAGAAACTTAGGGACAACTTTGAGATAGTAATGACAAGCTATTTTGAAGACTTCAAGAAATCTATGAAGCAAAGACTAAGGATACTAGTGTCACTAATAGAGAAATATTATGACAATATTTTATTTCTAGTTGATGTTTATCATACTTATGTATAAGCAATTGTTCCTAGGGTCAAATCACTCAGGCCATTACCCTATGAAAATGATGTGGATGAGGCATTAGTAGCCATCACAACACTATTAGTAGAATAAATTGACAAAAGTAAAACCTTATTTGGCAATTATGAGGAAGCCAAATCAAGAATTTCAATAGATTTGAAGACAAATTTTGTGGTGAGAAAGAAAAAAAAATTGCAAAGAAACTAAATGAAATATTTGGTAAATGAGGATGGGAAGATGAAGAAGAAGAAGAAGATGAAGATTATGAAGATGATCAACTAGCTCAAACTCCTCTTACACTTACACAAGGTCAAGGAGAGGACCAAGAAGAAGAAGTAGAACATGAAGAAGGTGTCGAAGGAGAAGAAGCCAATGAAGCACCCAAACCTATAGAAAAGAAAGAAAAGAAAAGCCAAGGATCTAGTAGTGAGTAAACCAAGGAAATTTGTGAAGCCAACACAAAAAAAATCCAATAGTGCCTATTACCAAGGCTAGAACAAGGGCAACTGCAAAGAAGAAACAAGAAGCTAACAAACCCAAAGGAAAAATAACTATTGTTACTATAGAGAAGAGTTAGCAAAACAAACCAAAGAGGGGGAAGTATGTAGCTCTCGATGAATCAAATGAGGAGAAGATTCAATCAGATGACAATAGTCAATTCCAAGTGGTAAGCCATATTCCCTCTTCTAATTTAGACAACTTATGTGATGATATCAAGAATAATATAGATTTATCTAGGTTCAAATGTGTTGAGTTTGACAAACTTGGAAAGCTAGAAATTAATAAGGTGGAGGAATCTATATATAAGATTATGGCCACATTTGAGAACACACCTATTGAGCTTGCCAGCTCATTACCCAAAAGTCTATATGATAGAGTTGTGCAAAGGTGGTAATACAATTTAACAACTGAAAGGAATATAAGGGAGACTACTCTAGCTAGAGTAATGCTAGATGTAGATAATTCATCCATGACTAAGGCCATAAAAAAATAGAAGGGGAAATTTTCTCCCAAATAAAGAGCCTTTAACATCTTGTAGAATAATATTGAAGAGGTTTCCAAATAGAGCACCCAAATATGAAAAGTCATCTATGGGTTGACAATAGAAAATGCAATTGAACAAGAACCTAAGGAGGTAGGTAAGGAAAAAGATGCACAAGAGGTAGTAGAGATTACCAAGGATGGATCTACCAAAGATGGACATGATGAAGGCATAGAAAAGGAAGTAGTTGTAAAGGCTATAGCTAAAAAAGAGTAGCAAGAAGATAAAAATGTACTTGAGGTACATATGCCAAGTGTTAGTCACCCACATGTGGACCAAGCTAATTAATAGGACACAATTAAGATAAAAAAAATTTTGATAACACAATATAGAACATCAATCCTTTGGAAAAGGATGATTTGAAAGGATACTATAGGATTCTACTTTAGCTATAAAATTATGCACTAATCCTATATTAGTAAGCACAACTAAGATTGACAAGCTATCAATAGGGAAGAAATAAAACACTGACACATCTAGTGTACCCCCTACATCTACAAAGACATGAGTACAAGAAGCACTATAGGGTGTAACCATTGACACTCATGTTTCAATGCCCATTGTGGTATATCAAATAAAGGACACAGTGACATAAAATGTCAGCACATTAGTGCCAAATGCTTCAGTGCAAGAAGCATTAACAGTTGAGAAAGATGGGACACAATTCCATATAGGTCAGGAAGGAAGTCCTACACCTAACTCACAAGCACAATGTGAAGAAGAAGAAATAGAGGAGAAGGATAGGACTAAAGAGTCAATTTTGACTATGAAACTAGAGGGAAAAAATAGAAATTTATTCATTGGTTACCCTCCCAATCTCTGTATCTCCTATTCCTAGTCAAATTCTTCATAGGTCGAGTGTAGATACTACACCATTGCAATCATCAAGGTCTAGTCCTGATACATATAAGGTTGGAGAAGGCACATCCTATGGAGATGTAAATTTAGATGAGGTGTTTAAACTTCCAAAGTTTGATCTAGAAAAAATCACCATAGAGGAAATGAGCATATTGCAAGAAGCTTTAGTAAGAAAGAAGGACCAAGAGTTACTTATAAGGGAGCACAAGAAAAGAAAAGTTCTATATGAAATCAAAGAAATATTTCTTGATGCATTTAGCCTCCCAAAATGTAATGAGGAAAAACCTATTATTGAGAAAATGGTGACTATTGTTGACAAGATAAGTGATACAAACTTGGATACAAATAAAAAATTACTAGAATGGTCTAAGAAGAAGTTCCAATCAAAGGTCAATAAAAATATTTCTAGTGTCATTGCACTAAGATGGGATGAGTTAGCAACCAAGATGGAAGATGTAAAGAAGGTGTTAGAGAATATATTTTCTCTATACAAAAAGCTCTGTAATGTGAATTTGTTCACACAAGAAGCATAGAGGGCTATTGACTGGCTATAGAGAGATTTAAAAGCAATAGGTAATATTCTTAAATTGTTTCCTGGTCAAAGCTAGACTCATTCTCAAAAATTATTATGTACTCAAGGTCAACTAACTAAACTAAAAGCACAAGATGCAAATACTAGGGATGTTGGTATGTTTTCTATTGCACCAAGAGCTCAAGCTATCAAAAAATCTCACAAACATTAGACTTACCTAGATCTACAAGGGGTGATTAAGCCATTTCATGAACCTCAAAGGAGGTGCTGACTACCAAGCCAACAATCTCCCCCTCAACACCAACTAAGGGTTCCACACCAATGGAATGAAGGAGACCTCCCAAAAATTGAAATCATGACCCAAGGCTTTGATACCGATTTTTGGTATGCTTACCATTGCACCAAAAGCTTGAGCAATCAATGAATCTCACAACCACCAAACTTACCTAGATCTACAAGAGGCAATTAAGCCATGTTGTGAACCTCGAAGGAGATGTTGACCATCAAGTCAACAAGGGATACCTTAATAGATATTCAAGCCATATTGACCCCACACGTAGAGGTGTTACACAAGGAACTAACCTTTGTAGAAACATTGGTGAAGAAAGATTCTCATATTTATACTCATAAGGCCTAGAAGACCTTGCTACTGAGCTAGATGTTCAATTTCAATCTCTAGAGGTAGCATACAATAGTTGGGATGCAACACCCAAGATTGTAATGGAGGTCCATCAAATTTTTTTGGACAAACACACTATACATGTACCACCGATGAAATAAGTGTCAAAAAAAAAGAGGGATATTGGATAAAAAGGGGATATTGAAGAAAATGAGAGAATACACAAAGGGGGAGTAAATGCAGTAACAAAGAAAGCCAACAGTTGAAGAAAATTTAATCAACATGAGTATTAGATTCATATATAGCATAGAACAATCAACCTAGGAGAGTTATGAATTTTTGAGGTATGATTGATAAGTCATTAGTTTTGAAAATTTTTGATATTTTTTCAAATTGTGTATGCAAGTCGAGTAAATATTATAAATTATCTGAATTATGCCCAAGTTATAGTTATATATGCATGACGGTATTTTTGCCACCTATGTCTTTTGATTTTGAAATATGAGTGACAATACACTTAAGTCATTACTTAACAATACTTAGTACATGCTAAGTAATTAGTGTATGTCAAGCATAAGTTATCAGACAATGCACATTGAAAAAGATATATAGTATGTGTTGAGAACCAGTATGTTCTGAGTAGATAGTTAGTGCCAAGTCACTCTAGTGACAAATAAGTTAGTAGATGCCAAGTGAATAGTGGATGGTGAGTCATTCAGAGGTTGTGTTACAGTATTGAAGATATAGTGGATGCTAAGCATTAGAGGCTTCAAGTGTTGAGTAAATAGTTTTGGACATAGTCATTTTTAATAGCACAAACTCCTATGTAAACTATTTTTGGCCCCACTTAAGGATTTTTTGACAATTCTAGATTATAAGAACAAATCTATATTAAGAATCCCTATGCAATACATGCAACCAATCAAATTAAAGGATGAATTAAGTGAAAAAATGGGTGAATCACAATTCTTGATTCCTACCTAACCTTAGGTCACCTAGGTCTTATTAATGAGTAGATAGTTAGTGCATAAACAAAGCATTCATGGTGACTAAGGAGTTGTGACAAAGGATTGTGTTGCAGAATTAGTTAGAGAGAATAGAGGAAAGTAGAGAGAGGATAGAAGTGATACATCTAATCAAAGAGGATCAAGTATACATCAAGAAAGAGGTGATCTGATATCTAGGAAAGAGATGCTAACCAAAGGATCAAGGCTAAGATATTCTAATAGGTGATCTAGTAAAACTCTCTTAACCAAGTACTCCTAGTAAGTTTTTGTAAATCCTTTAACAAGGTGCTTACTTCATTATAAGTTGAAGTCCTTTAACCTAGAACACTTGTAACAAGATGTTGAAATCTTTTAATGATGTAAGATCTAACAATCTTTGTAAGCCATCAACACGGTAGATCATAGTTTATGATCAAACAATTGTAACCTTCATTGGATACACTTTACTATTGAAAACAATTGATTAATTGTGTATCATCTTTGATGTTACACAAAATGTCATATTATTTCTAGTTAGTATATGTTGAGCTCACTCAAGAATTGAAGGTAGTGTCTATTGATTCCACTCGGGTGACAAAGAGAAGTTTGCAAAAGATGAGTGTTAACCAAGATCACTCAATTAATGAAAGAAAAGTTGGATGGAACTAGTGTTAATTGAGCTCACTTGTTACCAAAGGAACTTTGTGAATATGTACTGTTAATCGAGTTCACTTGGTTAACATACAAAAATCACTTCTAAGTTAGTGTCTACTAAGTAGGGTTGGCTAACAAAAGATTTTTTTATTTTGGTATACTGAGTTCAATTGATTTGTTTGTTGGTTCTAGCCGACTAAGGAGATGAATATTAAGTATTCTAAGTTTTATTCAAGCTAACTTGAAAATGTGTAAGATATAAATATCAGGTCAAGTTGAAGATTGAATGTATTTAACATAATAGAAGACTAGAAGATGCTTAGAGGAAGAACATTAGAAGGATAGGCAGAATATCCTTGTTGAGCTACAAAGATACATTTGATTAGGAAGGATCAAGTATACAAACTAGAATTGAGATCTGTAATCAGCAATTTAATTACATCACAAATTAGGTCATCTCATTCTTAATCTCTAACCATTATGGTAGTGATCTAAATCTCTTAATATAGTTCACTTAACAACTATTTGTAAATCCTAACATGGTGATTAAATCCTCTAATAGGGTCACACCTATAAGTGTTTTTTGTAACCTTTAACAGGGTTGGCTCCTAATAGGGCTCAATTTAGAAGAGTTAAAATCAATAACTACTTGCAATTGGTGGTTTTTCTCAAATTGGATTTCCACGTTAAATCTTGGTGTCACTTGTATTTATGTTATTTCTCTTATGTGTATGCAACTAAGTTAAGTAAGATTAATCATAGATAATATTTTAAGATTTTTATGTTAAGCAATTGCCAAGTTACAACATTTTCTAGCATAAACTGAGTGCCTATGTGTTTGCTAAGTAACAATTCAATTCAGTTTAATTAGAGTTTATGTTTTGATTTATATTGACATCTAAGGGATATAGGAACTATTTTGTAGTAACTGATTCACCCTCCCCTCTTAGTTACTCCTCTTATATTTCCAACATTTACAACTGTAGTAGTGAAGATGTATGGGTGTCATCCCCACCCCAGTTTTACTTTGTCATTAGAGGGTTTCTAGGTAACTAATATTTTATGTTATGTGTTGAATGTTATTTGATTTCATGCTATTGATGAACATGTATAGCTAGTTATTTTAGTTTACATACAAATTGTGAGATGGATGTTTGGTGAATGTTTTAATGGCTAAGTTTTTGAAGGACTAATTCACCACCCCCACCCCCTGCCCCCCGTCCCCCACTTTTAGAGTTTACTTTCTCTATTGAATTTCTAACACTAAACACCAAATCATATTGTAAAAGTAAGAGGGTTGGATTCATCAAAATATAAGGAAGAAAAAAATGAATGGTGAAATGGGTCAGTGCAAGATGTTGGGCCTTACTTTTGGCCAAAAAGTGGAAGTGTTTTTCTTGTTTTTGAAATATATTGTCAATTGATGCCAAAATTTGTGGCATTTAGAGATTAAATATATATTTTAAAAAAATCAAAAATAAAAATTGCAGTGCTAGGAATCTCCTCTTTGAAAGTGTAATTTATTTGTATACCTATATGATAGATTTTTTTGGTATGAATCTTGATAAACCACTTTTTCAAAATGCTTGTTTTAGGACCATACCACATTTGTGTACAAACACCACAATTCAATACAACTAAATGAATTTTTGTGAATCATTTTAAAAGAAGTTACCTGATAGACCAAAGATTAATGAGGATAATTTTCTTTAATTATTTAATGAATTTTTTATTTATTAATTTTTAATTGATGATTATGCTAATTTCATAAACCTCTTGTGTACAAACACCATAATTTAATCAAAATTTAAGTTTTTCAGATTTTTTTTAGCTTCAAAAGAATTGTGTGCAAATTGATGATATGTAAATTAATTTAAGAAATATGAAAATTTTTTAAAGTTATTAAATTTTTAGTGAATCTCACTATTTTATGTTTAAGACACACTTTTGATTAATAAATAATGCAAAAATAGCTAATAAACTCATAACACTGTAAAACTTACCTTTTTGAAATCAGAATAGTAAGACCTATAATGGTTTTTGTTTTGTCAAAAAATTCAATGTGGAAGATCGTATAAAATTATGACAATCTTTAAAATTGTCAAATAATTTCCTAAGTCAAATATCATACATAAAAGCACAGGCTTGGTCCCACCAAGCTTGTACCATGTCTTTTCTAAAGAAAAAAGCTAACGCCAAAGGGAAATTCTCACCCATGGCATTAGAATCAGACACGCAATTTTCAATTCAAAAATCATGTACCCGATTCTAATTTAGTCATTATACAAATCAAGCACCTGATATTTAAATAATCAAGTACCCGATTATTTATATATTGGATGCCCAATTGTTAAGTACCCATTAGGCCCCAAAAGATGACCCACAAAGCACTTATCAATCAGTACAATGATTGATTGATAGTTTTGAACTAGGTTATGTGTAGGATCCTGGTGTACCAAACTATGGCCTTAAGTGGCAATGAAAAATCAACAAATCGGGGTTATGTCAACTTGACACATAATTTTAAAGTGGTTATGGACTTTATATCAAAAAGTTGTAAGAAAATATTCTATAAGAAATTGAATGTAGTTTCTAAAATACTAGGCCTTATTAGGAGAGAAAAATAATTGATTGCTCAAAAGTTTGAATTTTAATGCAGTACTACAAAAATTTCAAGGCAAAAATAAAAAGTAGGTGTATGTCTAACCACCTTAATCAAAATCAAATGATAATACTTTTATAATATAATTATAGATATGAAAAGTAGACTCATGCCCAGATGTGACACATATTTTTTGATATTTTTATTCTAAATAAATAATTAAATATGAATTTTCTACCAAAATTTTTTTGGAAAAAAATTCCTGTGTCTGACCACCTTAACTAATAGAAAATTTTACCAAATTTAATTTATTTATTTTTTCTTATACTAGACGAAGCATAGAATGTGACGCAATTTTTAAATTTAAAAAATGTTATATGGTTTAAAAGTTATAGCCATTTTTCAATCAGTATGTCAATTAGCACTTTACAATAATTTTCACTGATAATTAGCTAGTAAATACTTATCAAACTCAGAATTTGACAAAAATTATATTGATGGAATCTCGAGAGCGATATTAAAAAACTCTTTTCATTTCATTCAATTTTGATCAAAATAACATTGTCAGACAGCTACCCGAAGTCTAAGTATAACTAAAACTCTCTTCAAACACATCTTTTGGGTTGATCGGGAAGGGTTGGTAAATACCAAGCCTAATCAGATATCTAATATGGCTTGGTGAATTTTTTTAAGCAATTTGAAATCCCAACCCATTTTGGAGGGAAAACTAGGTTTAAGAGTTATAGCTTATGATTTATAAATTATTTCAGTTATATTACTATGTAAAGATGTGTGTGTGTGTGTGTGTGTGTGTGTGTGTATATATATATATATAAAATAACGTAATGTAAAGATATAAGATATAATCTATTAATATATAATAATATATTACATTATTCTTATTATAATCTATAAATATAATTTATAACATTATTATTTTTACTAAATATAATAACATAATATTTTCACTAAATATAATATGTATTATATATTATTATACTAATATGTATGTTATTAATATATATGTATATTATTAATATATATGAGTCAAAGGGGGTCATAGGTTGACATATGAACCCCTTTGACCCATTAAATGATGACATATGTCCCTAGGCGTCCTAGGACCCCTAGAGACATATTAGAATCATTCTTATGGGTCGAAGGGGGTCATAGGTCCTTCGACCCATTACATGACCACATATGTCCCTAGGGCTCCTAGGACCTCTAAGAACATATTAGAATTGTTCATATTGGTCAAACAGCCTTTGACCCATTAAATGATGACATATGTCCCTAAGGGTCCTAGGACCCCTAGAGAAGTATTAGAATTGTTCATATGGGTCAAAGGGGGTCATAGGGTGACCTATGACTGCTTTTGACCCATTAAATGATGACATATGTCCCTAGGGGTCCTAGGACTCCTAAGGACATATTAGAATTTTTCATATGGGTCAAAGGGGATCATAGGGTGACCTATGACCCCAGTTGACCCATTAAATCACCCTATGCCCCCTTTGACTCATTAAATGATGACATATGTCCTTAGGGGTTTTAAGACCGCTGGAGACGTATAAGAATTGTCAAAAGGGGTCATAGGAGGACCTATGACCCTCTTTAACCCACTAAATGATGACATATGTCTCTAAGGGTCCTACGACCCCTACAAAATTATTAGAATTGTTCATATGGGTCAAAGGGGGTCATAAGGTGACCTATGACCCCCTTTGACCCATTAAATGATGACATATGTCTTTAAGGATCCAAGGACCACTAGAGACGTATTAGAATTGTTCATATGGGTCAAAGGGGGTCATAGGGTGACCTATGACCCTATTTGACCCATTAAATGATGACATATATCCCTAGGGGTCCTAGGACCCTTGAGGATGTATTAGAACTGTTCATATGAGTCAAAGGGAGTCATAGGGTGACCTATGACTCTCTTTGACCCATTAAATGATGACATATGTCCTTAGGAGTTTTAGGACTCCTAGAGACATATTAGAATTGTTCATATGGGTCGTACGGGGTCATGGGTCACCCTATGACCCCCTTTGACACATTAAATGATGACATATGTCCCTAGGGGTCCTAGGACCCTTAAAAAAATATTAGACTGGTTAATATGGGTCAAAGGGGGTCATAGGGTGATCGATGACCCCCTTTGACCCATTAAACGATGACATATATCTCTAGTGGTCTTAAGACCCCTAGGGACATATTAGAATAGTTAATATGGGTCAAAAGGGGTCATAAGGTGACCTATGACCCCTTTTGACCCATTAAACGACAACATATGTCCTTAGGGGTCCTAAGACCCCTATGAAGGTATTAAAATTGTTCATATGGGTCAAACGCGATCATAGGGTGACCTATGACTTCCTTTGACCCATTAAATGACAACATATGTCCCTAGGGGTTCTAAGACCCCTAGGGACATATTAGAATTTTTCATACTCATTAAATGATGACATATGTCCCTAGGGGTCCTAGGACCCCTAGAGACATACTAGAATTGTTCATATGGATCAAAGAGCGTCATAGGATGACCTATGACCCCTTTTGACCTATTAAATGATGACAAGACCCCTAGGGACATATTAGAATCATTAATATGGGTCAAAGGGGGTCATAGGGTGACCTATGACCCCATTTGACCCATTAAATGATGACATATGTCTCTAGGGGTCCTAAGACCCATAAAGAAATATTAGAATTGTTCATATGGGTCAAACCGGGTCATAGGGTAATCTATGACCCTCTTTGAGCCATTAAATGATGACATATGTCCCTAGGGGTCCTAGGACCCCTAGGGACATATTAAAATTATTCATATTTGTCAAAGGGGGTCATAGGGCGACCTATGACCCCCTTTGACCCATTAAATGATGACATATGTTCCTAGAGCTCCTAAGACCCCTAGAAACGTATTAAAAATGTTTATATGGGTCAAAGGGGGTCATAAGTCATTAAATGATGACATATATCCCTAAGGGTCCTAAGACCCCTAGAGACATTAGAATAGTTAATATGGGTCAAAGGGGCTCATAGGGTGACCTATGACCCTCTTTGACCAATTATAAGACGATATAGGACCCCTAAGGACATATTAGAATGGTTAATATGGGTCAAAAGGTATCATAAGTTCACCTATGATCCCCTTTGACCCATTAAATGATGACATATGTTCCTAAGGGTAGGACCCCTAGGGACATATTAGAATCATTCATATGGGTTAAAGAGGGTCATAAGGTGACCTATGATGCCCAACGACCCATTAAATGATGGCATATGTCCCTAGCGATCCTAAGACCTTTAGCGACATATTATAATTGTTAATATAGGTCAAAGAGGGTCATAGGGTAACCTATGACCCCTTTTGACCCATTAAATGATGACATATGTTCTTAGGGGTCTTAGGACCCCTGGAGAAATATTAGAATGGTTAATATGGGTCAAAGGGGGTCATAGGGTGACCTATGACCCCCTTTGATCCATTAAATGATAACATATGTTCTTAGGGGTCCTAGGACCCCTAGGGACATATTAGAATTGTTCATATGGGTCAAAGGGGGTAATAGGTTGACGTATGACCCCTTTTGATCCATTAAAAGATGGCATATGTCCCTAGGAGTCCTAGGACCACTAGGGACATATTAGAATTGTTCATATGGGTCAAAGGGCTCTATGACCCCTTTTGACCCATTAAATGATGACATATGTCCCTAGGGGTCTTAAGAGCCTTAGAGATATATTAGAATTGTTCATATGGGTCAAAGGGGGTCATAGGGTGACTTATGACCCTCTTTGACCCATTAAATGATTTGATATATTAGAATTGTTCATATGGGTCAAAGGGGGTCAATGAGTGACCTATGACTCCCTTTGACCCATTAAATAATGATATATGTCCGATATAGGTCCCTAGCCCCTAGGGACATATTAGAATTATTTATATGGGTCAAAGAGGGTCATAAGGTGATCTATGATGCCATTTGACCCATTAAATAACAAAATATGTCCCTACTGGTCCTAAGACCCCTAGGGACATATTAGAATTGTTCATATGGGTCAAAGCAAGTCATAGGGTGACCTATGACCCCTTCTGACCCATTAAATAATGACATATGTCCATATGGGTCCTAAGACCCCTAGGGTCATATTAAAATTGTTCATATGGGTCAAAGGGGGTCATAGGGTCACTTATGACCCCCTTTTATCCATTAAATGACGACATATGACCCTAGGGGTCATATTACAATTGTTCATATGAGTCAAAAGGGGTCATAGGGTGACCTATGACCCCCTTTGATCCATTAAATGATGACATATGTCCTTAGAATCATTCATATGGGTCAAAGGGGGTCATCGGGTGACCTATGACCGCCTACGACTCATTAAATGATGACATATGTTCCTAGGGGTCTAAAGACCCCCTACAAACATATTATAATAGTTAATATGGGTCAAAGAGGGTCATAAGGTGACCTATGAACTCTTTTGACCCATTAAACGATGACATATGTCCCTAGGGATTTTAGGACCCCTAGGGACATATTAGAATTGTTCATATAGGTCAAAAGGGGTCATAAAGTGACCTATGACCCCCTTTGACCCATTAAATAATGACATATGTCACTAAAGGTCCTAGGACTCCTAGGGACATATTAGAATTGTTCATATGGAGCAAAGGGGGTCATAGGGTGACTTATGACCGAGGGTCATAGGGTGACCTATGACCCCCTTTGACCCATTAAATGATGACATATGTCACTAGTGGTCTTAGGACCTTAAGGGACACATTATAATGGTTAATATGGATCAAAGAAGGTCATAGGTCACCCTATGACCCCCTTTGACCCATTAAATGAAGACATATGTCCTCAAAGGTCATAGGACCCCTGAGGACATATTAGAATTGTTCATATGGGTCAAAGGGGGTCATAGGGTGACCTATGACCCCCTTCGACCCATTATATGACGACATATGTCCCTAAGGGTCCTAAGACCCCTAGGAACATATTATAATGGTTGATATGAGTCAAAGAGGGTCATAGATTTGACCCATTAAACAATAACATATGTCCCTAAGGGTCCTAGGACCCTTTGGGACATATTAGAATGGTTAATATGAGTCAAGGGTTTGACCCATTAAATGATGACATATGTCCCTAGGGGTCCTAGGACCCTTAAGGATGTATTAGAATCATTCATATGGGTCAAAGGGGATCATAGGGTGACCTATGACCCCCCACAACCCATTAAATAACAACATATGTCCCTAGGGGTCATAGGACCCTTAGAGACATATTATAATTGTTAATATGGGTCAAAGAGGGTCATAGGGTGACCTATGACCTCCTTTGACCCATTAAACAATGACATATGTTCTTAGGGCTCTTAGGACCCCTAAGGATATATTAGAATTGTTCATATGGGTCAAAGTGGGTCATAGGGTGACCTATGACCTCTTTGACCTATTAAATGACAACATATGTCCTTGGGGGTCTTAGGACCCCTAGAAACATATTAGAATTGTTCATATGGGTCAAAGGGAGTCATAGGGTGACCTATGACCCCCTTTGAACCATTAAATGATGACATATGTCCTTAGGGGTCCTAGGACCCCCAAGGATACATTATAATGATTTATATGGGTCAAAGAGGGTTATAGGTCACCCTATGACCCCCTTTGACCCATATGAACAATTTTAATATGTCCCTAGGGACATATTAAAATTGTTCATATGGGTCAAAGTGGGTCATAGGTCACCTATGACCCTCTTTGACCCATTAAATGATGACATGTCCTTAGGAGTCCTAAGACCCCTAGGGGCGTATTAGAATGATTAATACGAATCAAAGGGGGTCATAGGTCATCATTAAATAATGACATATGTCTTTAGGGGTCTTAAGACCCCCTAGGGACGCATTAGAATTGTTCACATGGGTCAAAGGGGGTCATAAGTTGACTTATGACCTCTTTTGACCCATTAAATGATGACATATGTCCCTAGGAAATATTAGAATGGTTCATATGGGTCAAAGGGGGTGATAGGGTGACCTATGACCCCCTTTGACCCTTTAAATGATGACATATGTCCCTAGGGGTGCTAGGACACCTAAGGACATATTAGTAATGTTCACATGGGTCAAAGGGGGTCATAGGGTGACCTATGACCCTATTTGACTCATTAAATGATGACATATGTCCCTAGGGGTCCTAAGACTCCTTAAAAAAATATTAGAATGGTTCATATGGGTCAAAGGGGTTCATAGCATGACCTATGACCCCCTTTGACCCATTAAATGATGACATATATCCCTACAGGTCCTAGGACCCCTAGGGACATATTAGAATGGTTAATATGGGTCAAAGGGTGTCATAGAGTGACCTATGACCTTTTTTGATCCATTAAATGACAAAATATGTCCTTAGAGGTCCTAGGACCCCTAAGGACATATTAGAATGGTTAATATGAGTCAAAGGGGGTCATAGGTTGACCTATGACCCCCTTTGACCCATTAAATGATGACATATGTCCCTAGGTGTCTTAGAACCCCTAGGCACATATTAGAATTGTTCATATTGGTCAAAGGGGGTCATAGGGTGACGTATGACCCCCTTTGACCCATTAATTGATGACATATGTAACATACTATATATATACTATTAATACCATATTTATATACTATTAATACTATTGTAGCATAATAATAATAATAATATAAATAAATACTAAATATTAATATTATTATATCTATAGTAATAATAATAATACTATTATATCTATAGTAATAATAATACTGTTATAGGTATAATAATAATACTGGTACTATACATTAATACTATAGCTATAATAATAATATATATATTAATACTCTTATAGCTCTAATACTATATATTAATAATAATAAACCAAATTTGGTTTCCCTCCAATAATTATTATAATATTAATACTATTATAGCAAAGGCTATTTTATCTCCAAATGTCATTGGAGAAAATCGGATATCCGATCTGATATCGGATATCTGATTTATTTTTGCACCAATTTCCAACATATCCCTGTCCTTACAGACCTAACAACATCACTTTTTAAGTTCTTTTTTCATAGATTTTGCAAAAAGGTGTGTTTAGAGGTCCAATCGATCGAAAAAAATTTAAAATATAACTTTAAGTGTTTGAATTTATCATCTAAATGGGGAGCATCAGTCATCGAAAGGATAAAGGCAAAAGGAAGATATCAAATGAAGACATTACGACATATAGGGAAAGAGACAAAATGGAACACTAAAGAGAAAGACAAGGTATGTTAAATATCAGTCAAGTTGACGATGAATTAGTCAAAGGTGAAATCATAGAGTCAGATAATGAATATGTACAGTTGGGAAATGAAAATGTACCTATTGAAAATGATAATGCCAAATTTGAAAATTTAGAGAATGAAAATTTTGAAGATGAAATGCTACCAAGTCATAATCCAAATTGCATAATTGACCATGTCGAACATGATAATGCACAGGAACCTAATGCACAAGAATGTTACATATCTCCTAATTATAAATGACATGAAGGTTCTAAAACACCAAAATGGATAATTGAAATTGATGAAATGATTATTACTAGTTTGGAAGGAAAAAAATTAGAAAGAACCATTCGGTTATGGGCTTCAAGACTATATTAGATATTTTTCGGCAACAAGACAGTGGTAGAGAAATGTTAGCTTTTCATGCACTTATTAAAAATGCAAAAGATGAGACCTATGCTTTCCAAATTGAAGATTCCTATCAATAAAAAGTTGAAAATAAATGTCATTATTGTGAAGAATCTTTTCAGTACTCTCAATAGCATTAGAAAAAATAGCAGGGAAAAGGATAACAGAGCTGCTCGAAGGGTTATTACAACCTCTTTGGTAAGCCATCATTTGAGAAAGGGTAGATATATGAGACAAACTTGTATTGATTTGAATCTAAATCGTACTACTTTGAGAAGAGCACTTAGTCGATGAGAGAAAATTGATGATTCTCTTCAAAATGAAACATGGGCATTTGGTGGGAGACTTTCACATTTTGATAAGAAGCTATCTAATGATGTGAAGGAAGAAATTACACAATTTTGGCACTCTAACTCATGAGTATCACCCAATGCTAAAGATGTGTTAAAGTTGAAAATTGGCATCAGAGACCGCACGACACATCTTAAATACTATTTGGAGGTAAGTCAAACTATGTTGTTCAAACAATTTAAAGAGAGTCATCCAAGTCTTCATATATCACAAAGGGATTTTGAATCTTTGAAGCCATTTTATTTTGTTTCACTCAAAATTTGAAATACATGTTGCAAATATCATGTTGATTTTTCTATGCACTATAAACTATTACGCTCCATCCGTTCTAGTTTTCATAGTAAAGAAATGTTGGAGGATTGTGGTGCTAGTGAGCTTCCAAAATCATCAAGAGACATGTTAGATCAACTTTTATGTCGTAGATTATATGGTTGTTTATTTTATAGAAATGCTTACTTAAATAAAAAGTGTTCAGAATGTGGTGGCTTATCAAAGTTTGACACATGTTTCCATGAGGGGTGCGAACAAGATCTTGGAAAGATAATAGTGAAAAAAAACATATATGAAATGGTGAGATACACATTGAATAGTGGAGGTGAGAGCTCTAGATGTGAATTGGTTGGGAAAGATATCAGTGTGGCTAGTTTTATTTTAGATTTCAAGGCAAATCTTTTTTACAAGTATGCAAGACATAGTCACAGGTCTTAGTGGTTGGATGAACAATTTAGAATGTGCAAGGAGAATTTTTCCATTGACACTATTATATTAGTTGTTGATTTTTCTGAGAACTACACATTGCAACCTCAAAATGAGACACAATCTTAGTATTACAACTCTATTTAGATTGTTATTTTTGTTCACATAACATATAGACATGCCCCTGATAGTGTGGAAGATAATCGAAAGATTATTAGAGAGTGTCATTTTTATATGAGTGATGATAAATCTCACTCTCATGAGTTTTTGCAATATTGTTTCAAGAATTATTTTGATTTCTTAAATGAGTATGAAATTGCTATGGATAGACATATCATTTGGTCAGATAACTATATAGGTCAATTCAAGAATGCTCACATGTTTTATTGGTTGTGTAGGATGCACATAGAGAGAGGGGTGCCTCATATTTGGAGTTTTTTTGAGTTTGACCATGGAAAAGGGGAACATGATGGAGCAGGGGCATGTGTGAAGAGAGCTCTAGTCAAGGAGCAATTGAAGATTTCAGCAACAGAGCTTCTTGATGCTCATAGCATTGTTGATTTGTGTAGTTTAACATTATCACAGGGGGGGGACTCTTCATTCAGTGGTACGCAGGTTCTTTTGGTTGGTTGAGGAAGAGTTTGTAGCTGATAGATTAGATTGTGCTACAATGAGAGACTCATAAAAAAAATATTCATTCCAGAGCTTTGATTCTAGTACATGGACCATTTGGACATGATAGCTAGCTTGCTTTTGTCCTAGTTGTTTTCAGTGTGATTGGGATCACTGTGAGTCAAGTGAGTGGGTGGACACATGGGCTCCATATTAGCTTACTCCATTATCTATCATACCCTTTATCAGAAATGATGACATGGAAAGTTCACTTGAGCATAACCATCTATCAGATCTACTTCAGTCAGGATATGTCTTTGCATTGGTTGCACCACAAGGGAATGATGAGAAATTTTATTATTGGTTAGCACTTTGTGTAAGAGGTAAACAAAAACTTGCACAACCAATCACAGATGATGATGGATTCACATACCCTACTGGTTCGGTGGTTGTTGCTAGAACATGGTTGCGGACATATATGCTTAGAAGGAACGAAATTCTTGCATTTGAAGACTATCAGAAGCATAAAATAATTCTCATATATTTGCATCTTATTATAGAAACAAATGTAAATTTGTTGAAGCATCAAGGAAGACCAAAAGTAAAAGAACTTTTTACTATTGCTAACGTTGATCATGAAGCCCTGTTGAAGACCCTAAAACAAAGAGAGGACCCTATTGGAACACTTGACTAGGTATATTTACTTCTTATGTTATTTTCTTCATAATGATTTAATGAACTGATGATTATCTTGTTTAATACAATAAGTTACTAATTTTTTTATGATATTGGAATGTAGGTACATCATGAGGATATGGGGTGGTATTGGGGAGAATTCCTAAGACTTATGATTTATTATGATGTAAAATGTGAACTTTTTAGTATATAGTTTTTGTAATAATGAAAAAGACAGGTTAAATTAGTTCCACATTCTAATTTGTATTTTGGTAGGTTCTTTGTAAGGAATTATAAGAGGAAGATATTGAACAAGTTCTTGCAAATCATATTTGCATGTGATACAAGGCTATAAGGACAATTTTAAGAGCATTTATAACTATATGAAAGATAATTTCTTGCGGATATCTTATTACAAATTTGATTTTTTCCTTATTTGACATAAAGTTGACATTATGATTATTAAAACTATTTTTATCAAACTAATCAAATAAGAAAAATTTAGAAAGTACGGATGAACAATTAGAATACTTGATTTCTTCCATTTTGCAACCAATCATGGCATTTGGAAGCATAAAGACGCATAATATTGTATAATGTTTTGAAAGGCTTTTATATTGAAAAGTTGTAAAGGACCATGAGATTTGAACTTTAGTAATGTCTAGGTTTGCATAGGGTAAGTGAGTCATTAGATGGGTCCTAATAAGGTCTCATAATAATCTCAAGTCATTTCATAAGTTGAAACATTCAATAAGTCACTTAAAATTTAGCTTATTGCTTTAGAAAATTCAAATTTTGAATGTAACGGCTACATGAGCATTTTGGAAGGAAATTCCATAGTTTAAATTTTATGAAATACAAGGAACACTAGTGCAAATCACCTAATCATTTTTATTTTCTTGATGTAATAAGGTCTAGGGATAGACCTAATGATCTCCCCGTGACCATCCACATTTGTAATGGACACAAGACCCCATGGTGCAAGTATAAGCTTTGGCCATCAATTGGTCCAATAAAGTGGATTTTTGGTAAATTTCATATTTTTTAGGTAAGTCTAGATGTTTAGAACATTATTAGGGTCCCTAGGAGTTTATAGAGTCTATTTGCAATCAAATTTGCAATAAAACTTTTCTTAGCGCAAAAATTGCAAAAAGTTGCTTAGCAACTTTTGCAATTTTCTTGACAACTTTTCAAAATCTAACTCCTAACGGCTAGAACTATTTGAATCATTAGTGCCATTAGCTCCATGTGGGTGGTTGAACCCTAGTGACACCCTTGTTCTAGCCACGAAGACTCTCTATCATCCGTGGCCACCTCGTACCGAGGAGTCCCCAAGGTTCTCTACGTGCATTTTGACGTTGATCTTCTAAGGGTCATAATTTAGAGTTCGTGAGGGCTATCAATAAACTATCAAATTCTACAAGATAGTGATGTTGAGGCCTAAAATAACCTATCTCATTTTCAAGAGATCACATTTTGTTTTGATTTGACACAATGATCTTGCTCGATGCCAAAACTCACAGTGTGCCTCAGTTCATAGGTGCACCACAACATAACTTTGAAACCACTGATCTTGGCATCAAATTGTTAGTTCCATTAGCCCTAGATGGGCAGGTAAACCTTTGTCACACCCTTGTTCTGACCACGGAGACCATCCATCATTTGCGGCCACCCCATACCGAGGAGTCTCCAAGGTGCTCTAAGTGCATTTTGAGGTCGATCTTTCGAGAGTCATAACTCAAAGCTCATGAGGGCTATTGATGAATTATCAAATTCTATAGGACAATGATACTAAGGCCTAAAATAACCTATCTCATTTTTGAGATATCACATTCCATTTGGATTCGGCACAGTGATCTCACTCGATGCCAAAACTCACAGTGTGCCTTAGTTCATAGGTGCACCACAGTGTAACTTTGAAACCGTTGATCTTGGCATCGAATCGTCAGCACCATTAGCTCTAGATGGGCGGGTGAACCCTAGTGACACCCTTTTTTTGGCCATGGAGTCCATCCATCATTTGTGGTCACCCCGTACCGAGGAGTCTCCAAGGTGCTCTAAGTGCATTTCGAGGTTGATCTTTGGAGGGTCATAACTCGAAGCTCGTGAGGGCTATCAATAAACTGTCAAATGCTATCGAATGGTGATACTAAGGCCTAAAATAACATATCTCATTTTTGAGAGATCACATTCCATTTGGATTCGGCACAGTGATCTCGCTCGATGCCAAAATTCGCAGTGTGCCTCAGTTCATAGGTACACCACAACATAACTTTGAAACTGCTAATCTTGGCATCAAATTGTCAGTGCCATTAGCTTCAGATGGGTGGGTGAACCCTAGTCACACCCTTGTTCTTGCCATAAAAACCATTCATCATTTGCGGCCACCCCATACCGAGGAGTCTCCAAGGTGCTTTAAGTGCATTTTGAGGTTGATCTTTCAAGGGTCATAACTCAAAGCTCGTGAGGGCTATCGATGAACTGTCAAATGCTCAAGGATGATGATAATGAGGCCTAAAATAACCTATCTCATTTTTGAGAGATCACATTCCATTTGGATTTGGTACAACAATCTCGCTCGATGCCAAAACTCATAGTGTGCCTCAGTTCATAAGTGCACCATAGTGTAACTTTGAAACCGTTGATCTTGGCATCAAATCGTCAGCCCCATTAGCTCTGGATGGGTGGGTGAACCCTAGTCACACCCTTGTTCTCACCACAAAAACCATCCATCATTTGCAGCCACCCCGTACCGAGGAGTCTCCAAGGTGCTCTAAGTGCATTTCGAGGTCAATATTTTGAGGGTCATAACTCAAAGCTCGTGAGTGTTATTGATGAAATATCAAATGCTATAGGATGATTATATTGAGGCCTAAAATAACTTATCTCATTTTGAAGAGATCACATTTCATTTGGATTCGGCACAACAATCTCGCTCGATGCAAAAACTCATAGTGTGCCTCAATTCATAGGTACACCACAACATAACTTTGAAACCACTGATCTTGGTATCAAATTGTCAGCACCATTAGCTCTAGATGGGTGGGTGAACTCTAGTCACACTCCTATTGTGGCCATGGAGACCATCCATCATTCCCGGCCACCCCGTACCAAGGAGTCTCCAAGGTGCTCTAAGTGCATTTTGAGGTTGATCTTTCGAGGGTCATAATTCGAAGCTCGTGAGGGCTATCGATGAATTGTCAAATGCTAGAGGACAGTGATATGGAGACCTAAAATAACATATCTCATTTTTGAGAGATCACATTCCGTTTGGATTTGGCACAGTGATCTCACTCGATGCCAAAACTCGCAATGTGCCTCAGTTCATAGGTGCACCACAGCATAACTTTGAAACCGCTGATCTTGGCATTGAATCATCAATGCCATTAGCTCTAGATGGGTGGGTGAACCCTAGTCACACCCTTGTTTCAGCCATAGAGACTATCCATCATTTGTGGCCACACCGTACCAAGGAGTCTCTAAGGTGCTTTAAGTGCATTTTGAGGTTAATCTTTCAAGGGTCTAACTCGAAGCTCGTGAGGGCTATCGATGAATTGTTAAATGCTACAGGACAATGATACTAAGGCCTAAAATAACCTATCTTATTTTTGAGAGATAAAATTTTGTTTGGATTCGACATAGTGATCTCACTCGATGCCAAAACTCGCAGTGTGCCTTAGTTCATAGGTGCACCATAGCGTAACTTTGAAACCGCTAATCTTGGCATTGAATTGTTAGTGCCATTAGCTCTAGATGGGTGGGTGAACCCTAGTCACACCCTTGTTCTAGCCATGGAGACCATTCATCATTTGCGGCCACCCCATACCGAGGAGTCTCCAAGGTGCTCTAATTGCATTTTAAGGTCGATCTTTCGACAGTCATAACTCGAACCTCGTGAGGGCTATCGATGAATTATCAAATGCTACAAGATGGTGATGCTGAGACCTAAAATAATCTATCTCATTTTTGAGAGATCACATTTTGTTTAAATTTGGCACAGTGATCTTGCTCAATGCCAAAACTCGCAGTGTGCCTCAATTCATAGGTGCACTACAGAGTAACTTTGAAACCGCTGATCTTGGCATCGAATTGTCAGTGCCATTAGCTCTGGGTGGGCAGGTGAACCTTAGTGACACCCTTTTTCTAACCAAGGAGACCATCCATTGTCCCTAGCCACCCCATATCGAGGAGTCTCCAAGGTGCTCTAAGTGCATTTTGAGGTCGATATTTCAAGGGTCATAACTCAGAGCTCGTGAGAGCTATCAATGAACCATTGAATGCTACAGGATAGTGATGTTGAGGCTTAAAATAACTTAGAGCTCATGAGGGCTATCAATGAATTTTCCAATCAAGTCTCTTAAGTTGAGATATTTTGAAGTTATGTTGAAATTGAAAAGCTGTAGTATGAGGATAGTAACAAAGTGAAGTGCTAGTTATCAAAGATTATGAATCTATGAATGACTTGGTGGTTGGGGATAGAATCCATGGTTGAGTGGAGTCCTTAACTATGTTGAGATTAGATTTAAAGCCAAGAGTTAGTTTCAAGGTTGAAGGTGGAGTTTAAAATCAGATTTGGGGTTATCTGAACCTTGTGTAAGAGATTAACAAGTGTGTTTATGTTATGAGAGCACTTCAAATTATACATTGCATCCAAATTTGATAATAAATGTTGTTAAAATTTTATTCAAAAATTATTTCATTTGAATCGAATATAACAAACATAATCAAAATTAATGATATTCCATAAACATGAACAATACACATGATCCACGATAAATTGAACAATACTAGATACTAAATTAATATGTATATCATTGTGCACATAAATGACAAAAATATATATCAAAATACATGTATCCATAGACAAAATTTTACACAAATATATATCAAAGTTCATGTATCCATAGACAAAGTACTCAATTATATATCAAAATACATATATCCATATACAAAATTTGGCTGATCATGCCATCAGAATGTGTATAATATCAATGTTTCTGTATACAATGTGGCATATGCCATCTCAAAATGTCTCATGATGCATCCTACGACAACTATACTATCCTAGGGTGCTAGTGGATGATCAAAATGTAGCCTCTTCACTGCACTAGGTGGTTCAGATGCCTCCTACATAAACAAAAAAAGAAAACCCAAAGTTAGACTACTAAATTTATATGATTCTACGTATCTAACATTGAATTACTCAAATGCATAATGATCTTTTTTGTAATGCAAATTAATACTATCAAAATTTCATAATAAATACCTCTCTCGTCAACCTCCTATGTCGGTCAAGAGTCCTCTCGTATGCCCTTGGTAATGTTGGTACCTCTCTGATTGTGGGCTATATATGTTCAAATACATTTGTTAGATGAATCTACAATTTAAACTATAACATTATAATTCATAGCATGATAAATTTATAACATATTTAATCATGAATTCAAAGTACAACTTACTATTGTAGGCTCCTCCTCAAGAGTGAGTGGCCACATCATCAAATCTACATAACTCTCCTGTCAGACCTCATGTGCACTAGGAGTCTCCTATGAGATACAAAATAGTAGTTGTTAATATCACGAAAATCAGTTTTGAATTTATTTATGAAGATAAGGATAATAAAAAATAAATGATACTTATACATACAATGGGGCTCTCAGTGCAAATGGAAATCCCTGATGGTCTACAACATAGAATCTATATAGGCTCATCACCAGTAGTGACGCCCTACATACAATAAAGAATGTAGTTAAATAGGATTACCACAAACATTTTACAAGAATGCATCAATATTTAATCAAATAGAAAGTACCTAATTACCTTTCCTTTGTCAATGCATGCTGGCTCACCCCCCACACTTTGTCCCTCTAGGACAGGTGCTACCTGCAAGATAAAAGAAAGATTAGCAACCATATATGCTACAATATCAAATAGAAAAAAAAATGTGAACACAACATAATGTACCATAGATGTCTCAAGGCCAAATGAAATGGCCAAGAGCATGGCATCATCAATCTGTCTGAGCTCCTCCTCGGTCATCAACTAAATGTGAATGAAGATCACATACATATAAAAGTCAATATGGCTTAAAAATTAAAATTACTCTATTATAAAATTAACTTTAAATCACATATGTCATAACAAAAATATATATACACATATCGACACCGAAGGAGTCCATGCCTCTGCATTCCCCTCCTCTCTCGTATCAGGTTCTGTAGCCTCTACGTGTGTGTTTGGTGTATCCTCATCTAATACAGAATGATACTCAGGAAGATCACCTATGGGACCCAGGAAAATATTCTTGCACGTAATGTAAGTGTGAGGCACACAAATGTGTGATGAGCTAGCTGATGATGAACTAGGACCAGCATCATCAACACGAGGAGGCACGATTGACCTAGCCTGAGATATCATTAGGCTACTCAGCCTATGAATGGCTCTGATGGTCTGAGAGCTAGCCTCTATCATAATATCTGGATGTTGCACTTGAGGAGGAGGGGAGATATCAGTGGGGGGGACAAAAGTACCAGCTTTCTTTTGCTGGGAAGAGGTTCTATCCTGAGGAGCTCCTAGTCCTAAGCCCATGTTGGGCTTCATCCTCCAATAGTTCAGTTCAAGTTTCAACAGAAATTCAGCATATAATTTTATAAGGAAATAAAATGGTATGTCTAAATTGTCATGTGGAGGGATATCAAAGACCATCCCCCAACGATCCCAAAAGTTTGCACATATGGCATCATTTGTGCACCATTTAATCGATAGTTTGGATTTTTTTGGGTCAACTGGTAAACCCATTTGGGTTCACAAAAAGGCTAGCCAAATTATCTTTGCTTATGTTGAGGCCACAACCTCATCATAATCCAAACCATCATCAAACATCTCGTGCATTTGATCACGCCAATGAAGAGTGACATTTTGTTGGTTTGTAAGAGTTTCAATGTTATCCACTATGGTGTTTAACATGGATAACATAGGAGCTAATGCGGGTACATTATTATATGTTCTATGCAAACCTCTCAACTCGATTAGATTTTCATTTATCAAATCCTCGATTCGAGGAGGGTTTTGAGGGGGTAGAGGATCATTTGGTGGACGATTTTGTGGGAGTACTAGATCATTTGGTGGGGGGTTACGAGAAATATTATTCCTTGCCTTAGTGCCATCATTCTGATCAGCCATTCCTAGTGATTTGCAAAACATAATATATATTTTTAAAAAACTTTAATTTTAACCTTTTTTTTCAAAAGAATCCTAGATTCAACTAAAACAAACAAAATCACGTTAAAATCTATCGAATTTAGATTAAAAATTAGTTTAAAAAAAAAAAAAAAAACTAATACTGGCCCCCAAAATGTGAGAAATAAGGGCCCACGGGTTTGGTCTTTTTTTAATATGTAATGTTACAGATATTGGATATTCGATATTATATCGAATATCAAATATTGAATCAGATATCTGATCCCTCGCATATCTTATATTTTATATATAAGATATTACATTATATTATATTTTTTATTATATTATATTACATTATATTTTATAAGTTTTTATATTATATTTTTTATATATTATATTACATTAATATTATATTATATTATTATATTATTATAATATAATATTATTATTATATTATATTATATTATTATTATAGTATAATATTATATGATTATAATATAATATTATTATTATTATTATATTATAGTATTATTATTATTATTATATTATATTATATTATATTAAATAAATATATTATACTATTATAATATAATATTTTTATATTATTATAATATAATAATAATAATGTTATATGATTATTGGATATCTGATATATAATCGGATATCCAATATTAAATCAAATATCTGATATTAGATTGGATATCCGATAAGGCTCGACCTTTCCTTCCAGGTTTGGTACCTAGATAGGTGGAAAAAAGTCAAAGCAGATTTTTAAGCAGTTTTATACATGTTCAAACTCTATTTTTTTCACATCACCACTTTTTAGCACACCATGATCTTGCACATACCCACTACAACAACAAATTTTTCTCATAATTATGCAATTTTCTTGTGATCTTCTACAATTCGCAAGCTATTGATTTGAATTCAAAACTGGTGCAAATATGGGATCAAAAAAATGAAGAAAGAAGAAAATAAAAGTTTTGACTAATTAGGAGATTGCAACAAACAAAGAGAATGAAGCACAACGTTAACAAGAGAGAAGACAAAGAATTAGAGAGTTGAGTAATGTTGGGTCTTCAAATTCAAATATTGTTTTAGACGAGAAAAACATTGAGGATACCATGATGGATGAAGAGGCTAAAGTAGAGAATACAATACACAAAGATTTAGGTGCACATCCTAATCAAACATTCAATATAGGTGTGTCTTCAAACCCTCAACTTTTTTCTCATGATGAAATTGGTGATTTTGTAGAAGTAGGTTATGATTTAAATGATTTAGGTTTAATATCATTTGGTTTCCACAATCCATTAATAATACATCAAAGATTTTATGGAATTTGATTGTGTCAAATTTTTTAGCATCAACGTTTCGGATCACACATAGTGAACCATCATTAGGATGAAGAGTGCAAGAGAATAGAGAAATAAAGTAGCAGATTGGAGAGAACATAGAGATATAGATAGAGGAAGAGAGGTGGCGGGGGAGGTTATCACGAAGATCAAGAGGGGAGATAACAAGGTAAAGAAGAAGAAGAAAATAGTCTAAACCTAAAAAGGAATTCAAGAAATGAAACTCAATTAAAAATAAATAAAATGAACAAAAAGACTAATAGTTACAGAAACACAAAGGGGGACAAACAAACCAAAATAAAAAAGAGCCAAGAACAAATAACAACTAGCGAAAGTGTAAACTAAAGATAACAATGAAATTATATACATATGTATTATATGAGTTAATAAAGAGGATACATAAGACACATAAAGAACCAAAGCGTGAAAGAAAAAGGAAAAACAAGAAAGACAAAACAATCCTCGTGTGTGTGATGTAGATGTAAAGGTATCACATATGAAGATTATATATACTAACCTGTGCCAGTATGTTAGAATCTACATACTCATACAAATAAGTATAAGACCATATACACATGTGTGTGTGTATATATATATTAGAATATATATGCATGTAGGAATAAATAAATAAATATTTAATAAATAATAATGGGCACATTATATATATGTGAGTATATCTAAATACAATAATACTCATAATATATATATATATATATATAAAAGTATATATATATAATAAATAAAAATAACAAATAAAGCAATGATAATTTATATTTAAAACTAAATAAAGAAATAATGAAAATAAAAACTAAATAAAAAATAATAATAATGGTCTGAATATGCGAATCCAAAAAAGAATAAAAAGACACAAATATAAAAATGCATACATAAAATGAATAAAAATAAAAATAAGTTGCAAAAATATTGATAAGATAGAAAATAATAATAATATATATATATATATAGATAGAAAAATATATGGAAAAAAAATGAAATAATTAAAGCAATGATATAGTATTAAAACCAAATACAAAAATAATGAAAATAATGGAATAAATATGTGAATCTAACAATGAATAAAATGCCACACATATACACATATAAAAATAAATTGAAAATAATAATAATGAATAATGTATATATATGTATGTATATATATATATGTATGTATATATATATATGTGTGTGTATATATATTATATAATTAGTTACAAATATAAAAATGAAGAAAATAACAATAAAAATTTAACAATAACAACAATGAACTAGAAAGAGAAGAATATAATGAAAATAAATGGCTAAATATAAAAATAATAGAAAAAGACTAAAAAACAAACCTAAAAATGGATAAAAAGCCAAACCCAAACGTTAAATAAAAATAAAAATAACAAAAATGAAGAGCACAGGAATGAAAAAATAAAGAAAGAAAAGGAGCCAAGGTGGAGAAAAAGAAAAAGTCAAAAAAGGAAAGCTTGGGAAAGAGAGAAATGAAGACAAGAGAGCCCTAAAGAGGGAGAGCAAGACAACAAAGAAAATTTAAAACAGACAAGAGAAAGAGGAGCACAATTGACAACCAACAACCATCACCAAGGGAAGAGAGAGGAACAAAGAGGTGAGGAAAGACAGATGATGCAGGAAGACCACAGGACTAGGATCAATGACATTTAGCTAACATAGGAAGCTAGGAGAGGTTTAAAGCCCATCCATTGTCTCTGTTGAGGTTGATGGGGTAACCATTGATTTCAATTACTTCCTTAAGTTTCCTTTTGAAATAATTGTCCTCCTTAGATAAGATTTGAGCATCTTCCAAACATATGTGATGGTTAGTGGTTGATGAGTGCTCAACTAAGGTTGACTTTTGAACCCTGTCATGTCTAATGTCAACACTATGCTCTTTGATTCAAGTGCTAAAAGAACAACCAATTTCACATATATAAGGCATACCATAAGAGAAAGACACTTTGTAGACTTCTGATTCTGAAAAGACATCGTTGGAGTCTTTGAGTGTGGGGGTTTAGTTTTTGAGCCTATGCAAGGGTTTGAAAGCCACACATAAGCCTATTTTTCTCAAAATCTTGGCTAACTATTGCGAGACACCATCAATGAAGGGAAGAGTCACAAAGGAGGGAGGCAAAGAGTGGGTGGGTTTGGAAGTAGAGAGGGACAAGAAGAAAGAATGAGCTTGGACAAGGGCCTTAGAAATTTGTTTGTGGGAGTATCCATTCAATCTCAAGACTTGGCAAAGGTGGGTAAGCTCCAAATTTAAGTGGTCATCATCACAAATTCTATGGGCCCTTAAAGCCAAGATCTTAAGGATGCCAACTTTTTGGCTTGGATGGTGACGAGAAGAGGCATGAAGGTACAAATTAGTATGGGTGGCCTTTCGAAACACATGACAACCTAAGGAGCCATCAGGTTTCTTAATGAGTAAAACATCAAGGAAGGGAAATTTGTCACTAATTTCAAGCTCTTTGGTGAAAGAAATGCAAGAAGAAATATTGTTGATGTGTTTGTGAAGAGAAAAACTAATGTTGAGATCACCAATGTTGTTGATCTCTACTTAAGATCTACTTTCTTTTCCTTCCAAGGCATTATCTATGAATAGATAGATTGGGTCACCATGGGCTCCCCACTCTCCCTAGTGATTGCTAACCTTTATATGGAGCACTTTGAGGAGCTAGCCCTCTATTCTTCCCCCTTAATCCAAAATGGTGGAAATGATATGTCGACAACACCAATGTCTATTGGCCCCATGGGATGGAGAAACTAGAGGAGTTTCACAAACATATCAATGATATTTTTTCTTGCATTTATTTCACCAAAGAGCTTGAATCTAGTGACCAATTTCCCTTCCTTGATGTTTTATTCATTAAGAACCCCGATGGCTTGTTAGGCCATTGTGTGTTTCAGAAGGCCACCCATACTAATTTGTACCTTCATGCCTCTTCTCATCACCATCAAAGTAAAAAATTTTGCATCCTTAAGACCTTGACTTTAAGGGCCCATAGAATTTGTGATGATGACCACTTAAATTTGGAGCTTACCCACCTTTTTCAAGTCTTTAGATTGAATGGATACTCCCACAAAAAAATCTCTAAGGCCCTTGTCCCAGCTCATTCTTTCTTCCTATCCCTCTCTGCTTCCAAAACTGCCCCTCTCTGCCTCCCTCCTTTGTGACTCTTCCCTTTGTTGATGGTGTCTTACAAAATTTAGCCAAGATTTTGAGCAAAGAAGGCTTACGTGTGGCTTTCAAACACTTGCATAGGCTCAAAAACCAAACCCCCACACTCAAAGACTCCAATGATGTCTTTTTAGAATTGGGATTCTACAAAGTGTCTTGCTCTTGTGGTATGCCTTATATAGGTGAAACTAGTTGTTCTTTTAGCACTTGAATCAAAGAGCATAGTGCTAGCATTAGACATGATAGGGTTCAAAAGTTACCCTTAGCTGAGTACTCATCAACCACTAAGCATCACATATGTTTGGAAGATGCTCAAATCTTATCTAAGGAGGACAATTGTTTCAAAAGGAAACTTAAGGAAGCAGTTGAAATCAATGGTCACCCCATCAACCTCAATAGAGATGATGGATGGGCCTTAAACCCCTCTTGGCTTCCTATGTTAGCCAACTGCCATTGATCCTAGTCATGTGGTCTTCCCGCATCATCTATCTTTCCTCATCTCTTTGTTCCTCTTTATTCCCTCAATGATGGTTGTTGGTCATCGATTGCACTCCTCTTTCTCTTGTCCATTTTAAATTTTCTTTTTTCTCTTACTCTCCCTCTCTAGGGCTCCCTTGTCTCTATTTCTATCTTTCCCAAGCTTTCCTTTTTTGACTTTTTCTTTTTCTCCACCTTGTCTCCTTTTCTTTCTTTATTTTTTCATTCCCTTGCTCTTCATTGTTGCTTTTATTATTAAATTTTTAATTTTTGGGTTTGGCTTTTTATCCATTTTTAGGTTCGCATTTTAGTCCTTTTCTATTATTTTATATTTAGCCATTTATTTTCACTATATTCTTCTTTTTCTAGTTCATTGTTGTTATTGTTAATTTTTATTGTTATTTTCTTCATTTTTATATTTGTAGCTAATTATATTGTGTGTGTGTGTGTGTGTGTGTGTGTACATACATATATGTATGTACGTATGTATGTATGTACATATGTATACATGAGGATTGTTTTGTCTTTCTTGCTTTTCCTTTCTCTTTCATGCTTTGGTTCTTTATGTGTCTTATGTGTCCTCTTTATTAACTCATATATATATAACAATGAAATTATATATATATATAAACTAAAGATAACAATGAAATTATATATATATATATATATATATATATATATATATATATATATATAATTTCATTGTTATCTTTAGTTTACACTTTGGCTTATTGTTATTTGTTCTTGGTTCTTTTTTATTTTGGTTTATTTGTCCCCCTTTGTGTTTTTGTAACTATTAGTCTTTTTGTTTATTTTATTTATTTTAAATTGAGTTTCATTTCTTGAATTCTTTTTTTAGTTTAAACTCTTTTCTTCTTCTTCTTTACCTTGTGATCTCCCCTCTTGATCTTCATGCTAACCCCCCCTCTCTTTTCCTCTCTTCCTCTATTTATATCTCTATGTTCTCTCCAGTCTACTACTTTATTTCTCTATTCTCTTGCAGTCCATCCTGATGATGGATCACTGTGTGTGATTTGAAATGTTGATGCTAAAAAAATTGACACAATCAAATTTTAGAAAATCTTTGATGATTTAGGTTTTCTTCATGAGAATAGATTATCAAATGATCATGCACAACAAAATCCAATGGAAATGCAAGCCCAAAAAGAAATACCAAGAAAAAATGAAAATGAGATTCAAATTCCAAATAACATTAAAAATGAAATACAAATTGAAAATAAAAATTATATGAATGTAGACATGGAAATGCCAAGTATTGAATAAACATGTTTGAATGATATTGAAGTGCATGAACATAATTTTCATTTTTCCAATGATGTGCTACATAATATTCATGGATTGGTTTTCTAAAGATAGATTAGGACACATCCTAATAGATTATATTGACATTTTTATAATGATAAATTTGGGTTTCAATGTCAGTTGATGTTGAAACTAATTAAAATGTCTAAAATGTGAAATGTACTGAAAAAGTTAGGAATGTATGCAAAACCCAAGAATAAAAATAAGTCTTTAAAACAATTTCTACCCACTATTGATAGTGCCTTTAATGTTATCAAAAAGAGAAGTCACTCTAAAAATAAGAATGCAACACAATGAGCAATAATAAAAGATTTAGTTAACAAATCAACTATTGAAAAAATATTGATTAGTAACATAAGTGGATATCTTAATATGAGTCATAAAACTTTAGAAAGAGCTTTAAAGAGAATGGTGAAATTTGAATGTGATCCAACAAATAGTTTATTAATTTCTAGTTGTAGACTCTCGAGATCTGATATGAAACTTACTAGTGAATTCAAAATTTTGGTTAAATTTTTTTGGGATGATAATACAAGAGTATCACCTAATTCAAGAGATGTTCTAAAATTGAGAATTGGCTCAAAAACATAGTATCCACATCCTAAACACCTTGGACATGACTCAAACTAAATTGTTAAGAAATTTTTTAGATGATAAGATGTTAACTATTGTCATTAGTCAAAGATCGTTTGAAAAGTGTAAACCATGGTATGTAAGGATTAATAAGGAAAGAATCACATGTTGTTGTAAAAATCACATTCAATTTTGTTACCATTATGGTGTATTTCAATCTATACATGGTACCATGCAAAGTAAAGAAATATTGCAAGAATGTGGTAAAAAAATGCCACCTCAAACTATAAAGGATTTCATATCAATTTTTTTTTGTAAGCCACCTAATGACCAATATTTTCTTTTCGATGTATTTTTTTTGGTACATGTGATATGTGTGGCAATCTTTCTTTGTTAGATGAATGTTTGCATGAAAATTCTTTGACTACTTTTGGACAATAATTAGTTGATATAAAAAGATTCAAAACTATTGAATATCCATTAAAGGTTGGGAAGATTGAAAGGTGCGATCTAGTTACAAATAAAATTAGTTGTCATGTATTTATGGATGAGTTTAAGAGTGTGATCATACCAAAATATGTTAAACACTCTCAATATGCTAGATTCCTTGATGGACAATTTAGCATATGTAAGAATACATTTCCAGTTGGTACTATACTTTTAATTTTTGACTTTTTAGAGAATTGCACACTTGCACTCCAAGATGAGGTACAAGCACAATATTACAATTCAATGCAAGTAGCAATTTTTGTTCATATATTTTATAGGCATGCACCTAATAGTATAGATGAGGATCAAAAAAATTGTGAGAGTACCATTTCTATATGAGTGATAACAAAATTCAGTCATATGAGTTTGTCCAATATTGTTTCAAGGTATTTTATGATAATTTAAGAGAGACAAATTCAAATGATACAACATTGAAATTTGGTCAGATAATTGTACAGGACAATTTAAGAACGCTAGAATGTTCTATTGGTTGAGTACGACATATAGGAAAACTAATATCCAACATGTGTGGATTTTTTTGAAGTTGGACATGGTAAAGGAGAACATGATGGTGCCAGTACATGTGTAAAGAGAGCCCTTTGTAGAGAGTAATTAAAATTTGAGGAAAAAGCCAAGTTCAAAAATGCATATCAGAGTGTGGAATGGTGTAACAAATATTTATACACAGGATCACATCAAAATTCTACAATTAGACATTTCTTCTACCTATTTGAAGAGAAGAATATCCTTTCATGATATTACTATGAGACAATTAAAATATTAGCTAAATGGCATTTATTTAGGAGTTTAGATTCTAACACTTGGACTATATGGACTAGGGAGATTGCTTATTTTGTCAATTTTGTCTTGTAGGTGAATGGGAAGAATGCAATAATACAAAATGGGTTGAAGATAGGTAATAGAAATCATTAGCACCTACTAACACACATTTTCAAGATGATATAGTAAATGAAGGCCTAAATGTTACATTTGCATTAGAAGACTATGGTTGTATTTGAGACCTCATACAACTTGGTATACACAATTTAATTAAATTTTGTTTTGATTACACTTCAATTTATATTATTTATTTATGTACATGTCATTAATATATTCAATTATGTGTCATTAATATATTATTTATTTGTGTACACATGCAATTAAATTGTTTGTGTACTTTATCTTATCTTGTAGGACATGTTTGTGTTCTTATTACACCTAATGATAACTATGAATAAATTGAGTATTGGCTAGCTAGATGTGTGGAACCTAAGAAAAAAATGATCTATCATCAAGTAGATGATGATGGTTTTGAGTATCCAATTGGGTTTGTCATTGTAGCTGGCACCTGGCTACATACATACCTAACAAGAAGAAATGGTTTGCTAGCATTTGAAGACTACCAATCAAAAAAGAATATTTTTACACTATTGTCATTTGGTTGTGTCAAAAAATATCAAATTGGAAAGATACAAAGGGAGACCTACCAATAAAGAATTATGGACAATTTAAATGGATGAGCATGAGGCAATCATAGATGCATTGAAAAAGAGAGAGAGGATGCAGATGGTACAGTTGGATGACTACAAAATACACACATGTAAGTTTTTTCTTTATTGTGCTCTTTTTTACATATGTACTTATATAATTTAAATGTATGTATATGTTGTCAATAGAAAATTAGAGAACTTATATATACCTCTTATTCAAGTCTCAAGTACAACTTATGCACGTTTAAATGTTTAAGGTGGATCCAACATCAACATCTTGTGCAATTACACATAGTGACTACATACATTACACATATTTACATACTACAAATAGGTCTTATGCTTTTATTAACATTTCAAAATGTGTTTTTTTTTAAATTTATTTTGCAAGACTTCATTTGAAGAAATGTGTTGAAACATTTTTTATTTTGAAATCAAAACATGTTGTAAACATTTAAAAAAAAGAGTTCACTTCTATTTGAAAAATAAAGGCATGCACTTGATATTAAATTCTTTGTCAATTCAAGTAATGACGTCCTATATTTTTCCATTACTTTTACATCCAAACATGTTTAACTTAATGTTCTTATATTTAATTATAATTATTAAAATGATTGTTCATGTACCATATACTAACAAAATGTGTCATATCATGAATAAAATATGTCACAATAAACAAAATGGTTGACACTTACAACATGATAATGCAATAATTTATATTGGATATAGTAGCATGATAAAAATTTGTAAAAATATATAACATGGTCTAACATGTCATAACATGATCTATAAAGTCAAAAAATATATATATAGTACAGTTAACTATCCTAATACAAAGCATATCATAATAAATAATATGTGTCATAAAAACATAGTCTAAAGGTGCCAAAAGACATAATCTATCTGATATGAAGTCCTCTTTACTCCACACAAAGAGGACTCAAATGGATCATCCTATGTAACATGATGTCTCTCATCATATGTAACATGATGTGTTTCATCATGTGGGACATCCCATGAAGCATCGTGTGTCACAACCTAAGAAGACAATATGTACATGCTTAGTTGAAATGTGTTTCAAAATCTAGCTTGCAAATAAATTTAAATATTTAGTATGTATTTAAAATAATACCACATGAGATAGGTGTCCCTCTATAACAAGAGGAGGTGCACTGTCAAATCTACCAAATGTAGCAATGGTGATGTTCTATAATAGAATGCATAGATTTTTAAAAATTGATAACTTGATCATAATGAACTATGCATAAATAAAAATACTAACCTAAAAGGATGATGTTTGTATGTCCATCTAGCTTAGTCTTGTAGTCCCACCAAAACTCATGGTGACATAGTCCTAAAATCATGGATACATAAATCTTGATTCAAAATTATATATACATGAATTAAAAAGTACATAATTTAGACTACATTTTTTTTTGAAATAAAAACATATATATCATACCTGAGTACTAGCTAGTGTCATAGATGTGTCTAGAGATATGCTACCATGATGATCATCAAAACTATACTGAGGCCTACATGGAAAAGTGTGATCCATCTCCTCTTTGTAAAACCAAAATACATGATTATACATGAATCAAAGTTGAAGATAAATTAATAACAATGTGCAGATAAAAATATCACAATTTTTTTTTTGAAAAGTTCATACCATAGGTATATGAGGTTGTGCTCCAGTGGTCGACGGATTAATACCTATACAAACATCTAACTATGTAATGGATGAAAATCCCTGCAAAATTTGATAAAAAGAATATATCAGCACATGTTATCAAATTCAAGTTCCAATGTACATTATTTACTATGTAATTCAAAGTGCATACTATATGATGGATGCCAATGTCTAAAGGTCTCAAAAAAAGACTATACTATCTCCTAAGAGGAACAATATCACACATCCTCTATTTATTTAAAAATTAACATACAGTGATATGGTTAATAAAATTATGCATATATATAGAAAGTAAATGATAATGTACTTTATAAATTTTAATTAAATTTTTACCTTGTGTGCCTAACTCTCTCCATCTCCACAAAGAAGGTCAAAAAATGATTCAACATCAATATCATCACTAACACCACCATGAGAAGTGTACATCTCATCATTAAAATCACCACCCTTGGCATCATGGCCATCCTATGCTGCATCACCATTACTCTAGGGGCTTCTACATATACCTCCATAATTGGTAAAAATGTGTCCAAGTGGACAAATATCCATTGCCTGCATCCACTGGTCTACTAAATTGCATAAAAGGGAACTCAATAAAGTAATAGAAGATGACACTTCTTGATGATGGAGAGGCACTGGAACAACTAGTGCAAGAAGAGGAACAAGAGGCTGAGAATGTCAATAATTCCTCATATTATCACTGAGATTTACCCTAGGCCTATCTTGAGGCATCCCTTCACCGATCCAATGAAATATATGGGAACCTCATGGTTAGCGTGTAGTGGATGGTCAAATACCATCCGCCATCACTTCCAAAGTATTGTGATAGATGGGAATGTGTGCACCATATAATAGATATACGAGGCTTCTTCTCACTTATCTCAAAACCTATCTTTGGGAAACTAAATATCTTTTAAAATGTCCTTTATTTAGTATCAGTTGATGGACCTCTCTATAAGATAGGTCATTAGAATAGAAGGCACGCATTTTTTGCCTCCATACTCTGAAGCTATCTATGTCACTATCTATTTATGCTCAATAGAGTATACAATTCCTTACATGCTATTTGCAAGGCAAAGTAGGATAGGGGTGGATGGGCCTCATGCCTAATACTTTGTATATCTTGCATGAGGCCATGAAGGTTGTACCTTACACTCTCATGTAGATCCTCTAGAGTAGGTGGTGGAGGAGGACTAGATAGTGATGGAGGTGGGGGTGGAGGTGGAGATGGAGGCAATGGGGGAGGGGGTGGGGGTGGGGGTGGGTCCATCGAATACAATCTGCATATATGTATACAACATAAAAATTCACAAAATTACTATTTAATTAAAATAAATCTAAAATATCAATATAAATACAGCTTGATATGCAAGATTATTGTAGGGATATCAATGGAGGGGGAGGGGGTGGGGGTGGGGGTGGGTCCATCAAATATAATATGCATATATGTATACAACATAAAAATTTACAAAATTACTATTTAAATAAAATAAATCTAAAATATTAATATAAATACATCTTGATATGGAAGGTTATTGTAGGGATATTAATGGCTTAATTAAGGATTCTCAAAAAATGGAGATACGAGAACAAGAAGAATACTTGGAAAACAACAAGGTAGGTTCTTCTAGACAAGATTCACAAATAGATATGGATTTAGGTAAGAATCTAAATTCACAGGACACTAACCAACATGCTACCATAGATATGCATTATGAAGATCAGATTATTAGTTTTGATGTGGATTTAGAAAATAGCTTTGATTCAGAGGATCCCAATAAACACTCAAGTAAGGATATGAAAAAGGAAGTTCAATATGACTATAGAAGTGGATATGATCACAATTTAGTGCTATCTATAGAGAAAATTCATAGATAGAACATACAAGTCAAAATGAAACCCAAGAAGAGGGGATGAAAGCCTAAGGGAGTTAAGACAAAAGAGGAAATTGTAGTGGGAATTCAATCAACATTGGATGGTAAATTTACACCATCTAAAAGAGTGACAAGGATAACCAAGAGGTCTCCTTGTTAGCAATGAAAATTGTGTCATGGAATGTCAGGGGCTTAAATGCTCTTGAAAAGAGAAATATAATCAAGAAGGAACTTGATTGTATGAATGCATACACTATATTTCTATAGGAAACCATGATATCATAGGAAAATTTTGAGAAGACAGTAGCCAAATTGAGTAAATAGAATTTGGCACATAGAAAGGGGATTGGAGATTTGGATTGTATTGTTGTACTTTAGAATTCTTCTCATGTGCAAGGGTAGATTTTGAACCAAAAAGACAACTTCCACCTTTTTAAAATGAAAAAATTTGAGCTCTCCTTCATTTTGATAAATGTTTATGGTCCTACTTCAACTCAAGATAAACAAAAATTGTGGATAGACTTCACTTATATTATTCAGATACATAATGATCAGCATATAACTTTGGGTGGTGATTTTAATGCCATCCTCAAGATGATAGAAAAGAATAGGGGTATTTGTCAACCATTAAAAACTATTCAAGGTTTTTTGGGATTTGTAGAGGACAATAACATGTTGGATGTTGAACCTAAAAATGGTACCTTCACATGGACTAATAAAAGAGAGAATTTTACCTAGATTACAGTCAGCTTTGATAGGTTTCTAATTTCACAAGAATGGAAGTTAACTAACAACACCTTCCAATTGGATATTCTACCATTACCAGGTTCAAACCACTTCACTATATCATTACTCATAGGACCCCCTTTGGCACAGCAAGATTTCAAGCATCAACTATCTTTTAAATTTGAATGGATGTGGCTTTTTCATCCACAATTCCTTCACCTTATTAAGCAATGGTGGATAAGTACCCCATAGGGTGTAGGATAAAAATACACTAATTTTCTACCAAACTAAATATACCAAGAAACAAATTTAAAAATGGAATGAAGTGGTCTTTAAAAACATCTTCAAAGAGAAAGGGAAAGTCAAACAATAGTTGGCTAAACCTTTCAATATAATCATTAAACAAGGTATGGATGATGACACTTATCATAAAAAAATCTTTACAAATAGAATGAGAAGAATTATGCAATAGAGGAGGAATATTGGAAAAAAAAAATCTAGAGAATTATGGTTAAGAGAAGGGGACAAAAATATCTCCTTTTTTTATGCATCGGCAAAATGAAAAAGAGTTGCAAGTTGTGTTCTTTCCATTAACAATGGTGATATTGGTATATTAATTTCTGATATGATTGGCATCCACAAAAAAGGGGAGAGATTTTTTAAGAGCCTACTTGCACCACCTACTATTCCTACATCCGGTGGACCTTCAAAATATGATCTTTTGAATAATATTCCATCTGTTGTGTCAGATGTTGATAATATTGCTCTTATGGCTTGTTTCACCATACAAGAGCTTAGAAAAGTTGTTTTTCCTCTTCCTCCAGATAAAACCCTAAGTCCTGATGGCTATAAAACTCTATTTTCTCAAGCTTGCTAGAATTTCATAGGGTGGGAACTTCTAGATGTCATTGAAGAGTCAAGAAAAAGTAAAGTTATGTTAAAATATTTTAACACCACCAATATAGCCATCATCCCAAGGATTAAAAGTCACATATTTTTGACTGGTCTCATTGTCTAACACAATATACAAGATCATTACAAAGGCAATTTACTTGAGAATGCAATATATCATTCCAAAATTTCTTAAGAACAAGGTTGATTTGTTTCGAATAGGGAGACAATGGAAGGAGAACTTGCAACTCATGAGGTACTCCATTTGATTAACACTAATAAGTCTTCAATATTCATGGTCACGCTTGACATGATGAAATAATATGATAGAGTCAGATGTGAATTTCTCTTCAAAGTGTCACATAAATTTGGATTTGTAAATGGTTGGTGTAGATGGATTAAAGGCTACATAACGGGTGCTCAGTTTTTAATTTTAACAAATAGAGTCCTAGAAAGTTTCTTTTCATCCACACAAGGGGTCTAGCAAGGGGATTCTTTCTCTCTAGTTCTATTCACTCTCATGGAAGAAACCTTTAGTAGAACTATTCACAAACAACAGACACTTGGCAATTAGAAAGGTTCTAAAATTGGGGATATGAAAACTTTGATAACACACTATTTATTTGCAAATGACACTTTAATTTATGGGGAGTCTAATGTTAATGAAGCCATGAATATTAAGTAGACCTTGGATTTCTATACTTCAGCTTTAGGACAAAAGGTTAATGCATGTAAATCAAAAAAATATTGTTCAATACCAATTAGTTCATTTCAAATAGAATTGCCAATATTTCGGGCTTCTCAATTGATACCCTACCATCAATATACCTTGGTGTACCTCTTTTCACAAGGCTAATAAATTTAGTTACTATAAAAGTACAAAGTTGTGTAACCTTTCAAACTCACTTATCAAAATGACTAAATTTGAGTATTTCTATCTAAAAATCAATTATCTTCAAACATATGATCTAGATCAATTTATTCTAGCTAAGTTATATATGGTCTCACACTTTGCCAATTGAAAATATCTATTAAATGCATGTTTTATATTAGTCTATATCCAATTACTAAAGAAATAAAATTATTTAAAAAAAAAAAGAAGTTTCAATAACTCTTACTATTTTTTATGATTTTTTTTTAATAACTTATAAACATCATTTTATAGATCTCAAAGTCAAAAATATTCTCCTATGAATTTTATAGTGTTTTTATTAGATATAGTATATTGTAATTAAAAACTTCTATAGACACATATTTTAACACTCAAAAAATTTTGAGAAAGAAAAAATATTAAATCATATCAAAAAAATTTTTAATTATATTACATTCTAGAGGAGAGAGTCTTCTTCTAGAATGTATAAGTTTTCTTCTAGTTAGATTAGATTTGGTTTGAAAAATGTGGTGGGAGATGAAAACTATTGATTTCACGTGAGTTGAAATTTGAATCATTATAAAAGAGAAAATATAGGTCTCAAGCCAATTTTTATTTTAAATTGTTCTAGCTATATATGTCATCTACAACATAATATAAGATCAAAGGCAAATAAGTTTATTTCCATTTTGTTTTGTGGTGGGAACTAGGCCCCTAATTTTCAACATTTTTCAGCAACTAAAAAATTGCTTATAAAAATTAGGAAAATATATCACTTCTTATTCCAAAAAATTATTAAAAATTATAATCCTAAACTTCTTTCATTTCTACACATTTCATTAGTTTACTTCAATTTAAAATTGTAAATAATAATACCAGTATTATGTCATTGAATTTGAACAATTATACTTTTCTTAGCCTTTTCCTTTATAAAAGGGTGATAGGGGTTCGTGCTTTTACCCTACTAGTAGCCCATTATTGAAAGAATTAAATCTAGAGTTGTGGCCTGGAAGGATTGATGGCTTTCTCTTGTAGGAAAAATTCTCCTTACTAAATCAATATTATCAGTTATTCCAAATTATTATTTAGTAGTACTCAAAGCACCTAAAATAGTGATTCGAACAATTAAAAAGTTAATTAGGGATTTACTATGGAATGGGAAAGTGAATGGCTTGAAGAAAATATCACTTGTTTCTTTGAAAGAAATGGCATAGGTAAAGTCATTGGGTGATGTAGGGGTTCATGACTTGGTAAATCGTAACAAAGATTTTGGGGGGAAGCTAGTGTGGCACATGTATTCTAAGCCACATACTAAATGGTACCATATTTTGCAACAAAAATATCTTGATAATAATTGCCCATCAAGAGTGTTATCTATTTTGGATCTAGTCAATGGTTCAACCATTTGGGATTTAATGATATCTTCAAGAGATGTCATGGTCAAATATGTTACATGGGAAGTGAAAAATGGTGTGAAGGCAAAGTTCAGAAGAGATTCATGGAATGGAGTTCCTCTACTCATTAAGATTTATTTAAACCAAGATTTGGTTACACGTTTAGAAAGAGTATAGGGTTGTCACCTTATATATTTTGTCTCAAATATATGTCTATTTTCTAGGAAAGTACTATGGAAAGATCCAGATGAACTACCTGTAACAGATCAAGATAACTAGAGTTTTTTAGAAATACTTTCAGGGAAAATAGTATACTTGTCAAACAATGAAGATAGGTTACTATGGGTTCTAGGTAAAAATGGTAACTATTCAATTAAGGAGGCCTATAGACTTTTACAACAAGAGTAGGTCAAAAAGGTTCCTTGTTGGGCATATTCTCTTTGCTAGAATCTGATCACTCTCCTTAAGGTGGGATGCTTTTCTTGGATAGCTTTAAAGAAAAGGGCATTAACAAGTGGTAGGTTAAATAAGCTTCATATCTCCCTATATTTTGATTTTTGGTTGTATAACCAAGAAATTGAAGATGTGGATCACTTCTTTTTGAGCTATCCATTTGCAAAAAATGTTGGCTTTTTATTCTTAGAAAATTATTGTACTCCACCCCACAACCCAACAAATTATGGGACCTTTTTAGTCATGGCCAGAGTTGTACTTAATGTAGGAGCATCCTAGGTGTAAGAGCAATCTTGCATCACCCAAAAATATTTTCTTTTCAGTCTTTTCTATTTTAATAACGACTAGTATACAAGGTGGTTACTATTTATGGGAACTTGCTATTTTTAGTAATTTTGTCATACAAGCTTAAAATATTCTCATTTTCTATAGGAAGGTTCATTTTAGAGTTATAAGCCTACCATAAAAATCTCATTGCTATAGCTTAAGTATCGAAGAACTTATTGTAGATTTTCAGTGGAAAAAATTGTAGAAAAATCGTTAGGCTCACTGTTGGAAACCTTAGTGTTTGGGAGTTATGACCAATCGAAGAAATAGTTTTGGATTTATGGACTTCCAAATTTGGTCTACCTAAAATATCTAAAATAATTGTCAAAGATGTATTTGGTTGACTCTATATGTATTGTTAGGGTTTGATGGCCCTAGGTATTAAGTTTTAGTTTCTAGAACCTTGCCAAGCAGAATAAAATTGCCTATTTAAGAAAAGCCTAAACATTGTCTGGAATAACTCTAAGTGGTAGTTTGAAGCTTAGTCTTGTAGATTACTATAATTAAGGCACCCATATGTGTTAGCATATTGTACTTTTGAATTCTGTAATTCTACATTTGTGGTGATGATAAGAAGTCCATATTATGTTCTTGCATTTACTATTGTTTCATTGTTTTAGTTATGTGTTTATGTTATTAAGGGGAGAATCCTTCATCAAGTGGTATTAGAGCCAGAGTTCTTGAGTGTATGGATAGATCATCGACTATGAGGTAGTTCACAATAGGATTGTGGTTTGGGCTGAGCATGTAGATAGATCACTAATTGTGAGGTAGTTTACACTAGGGTTTCAACAGAAGCACGAAAATGCCTCCACAAAGAGAGCATGGTGGAAGAGTTGTAGGTGTTACACCTGAGGGTTTTAGATCCCTCCAATGACAAATAAAAGAGTTAGAAGACACACATGTAGAGGAATAAATCTTATCATAAGAGATGAAAGCAAGGATGAGGAAGATGAAGAAGAAAATGTCAAACTAGAGGCAATTATAAACCTAGAGGAAGAGAGGCTTTTTAGGGCCATCTCAAATATTGGAAAAAGACCTAAGTTTGAAATTCCCACATTTTTTGATAAATATTAACCTAGAGGATCTAATCGATTGGATCAATGAACTGGAGGAGTTCTTTGAGTATGAAGATATTGATGATCCTAATAGGGTCAAGTTTTCAAAGGTGAAACTGAAGGGACATGCAAAGATCTAGTGGTAAGAGGTTCAATTGGAGTGAAATAGAAAGGGAAAGGAAAAAATACTAGATGGGATCGAATGATAGCTAAACTAAAGTGACAATTCATTCCCATAGATTGTGAGCTTGATTTGTTGAAGAAGATGCAAGGCTTAAAGCAAGCAGAAAAATCTATTCAAGAGTATATGGAAGAGTTCTACTGAGTTCTCATTAGAATTGGCCATGTAGAAGCTAATAAGGAGAAAGTGGCCTATTATCTTAATGTGCTGAGGCCAAGTATTAAGGATGAATTGAGTCTAGTTTGAATAAATAGTATTGAGGAGGCATACTAGTTTTCCCTGAGAGTTAAGGAGAAACTAAGCAAGAAGTTTGACAACAAAAATAGTGGAAGAGGTCAATGTGGAAGATCTAGTATACAATCTTATGGTGGTTGTAATGATGATACTAAGAACAAGGATGAGGCTAGAAGTAGTAGTCAGAATATCATATTTTGGAGATGTCAAAAGACGAGAAGTAGTAGTTAACAGAAGAGTCCTACTAAGTGGTGAGAATGAACCTGATCAAAGAAGGAGCTTGATTCGCACAAGGTGCAGATGTGAAGATAAGTATTGTGATGTGATCATTGATGATGGAAGTATTCAAAATCTAGTGTCAAAAATTATGGTCACAAAGTTGAAGTTGAAGAGATAGAAACACCCATGCCCATACCATATTGCCTGGGTGCAAGATGACCACAAGGTCATGGAGAACGAGTAGTACTCAATGAAGTTCAACATTGGAAGCTACTAGGATGAGGTACTTTGTGATATCATACCTATGAACATTTTTCATATGTTTATGGGTAGGCCATGGTAGTTTGATAGGCATGTTGCACACAATGGGTGAGCAAATACCTACACTCTGACCAAGGATGGAGTGAAGCATAAGTTGAAGTCGTTAAAGAATAAAGAAGAAAATGTATGTTTTGTTGATGGAAAAGAGTTTCTCAAAGGTATGAAGCATGACCATATGTGTTTTTCTATAATTCCAAAAGATAGTAAAGAAGAAGTAGAGGAGGTACCTGTAGAAGTTGAAAATATGTTGGGATAGTTTTCTAATTTTGTATCAAATAATATACCTGATGGATTTTCCCCAATGAAGAAGATTAGTCACCAATTTTCCAAACAAGGTAGCATGCAAAATGACACTAGCTAAAAGTAAAGAGTTGAATAGGAAAGTTCATAAGTTGTTGTAGGAAGGGTTGATTTAAGAGAGTCTAAGTCCATGTGGTGTACTAGCTATACTAGCAACAAAGACAAATGAAGAATGGAGGATGTGCACAAATTCTCATGCTATGAACAAGATCACAATCATGTAAAGATTTCCATTATTATGGATGGATAATATTATGGACTATTTGAGTGGGGTTGAGTATTTCATAAAGATAGATATGAAGAGTGGGTACCATTAGATTCGTATTAGAGAAGGTGATGAGTGGAAGAAAACTTTCAACACAAGGTAAGGACTGTATGAGTGTTTATTCATGCCTTTTGCTAACTAATGTACCAAGAACTTTCATGCTACTCATGAATGAGGTACTAAAGGAATTTCTAGGTAAGTTTTTCATTTTTTACCTTGATGATATTTTGATCTTTAGTAAGACATTGGAGAAGAATTTGGTCCATATTTGTAAGGTGTTTGATAAGTTGAGGGAAGAAAAGTTGTTGTTAAACCTGAACAAATGCAATTTTGTAAAGAAGGAGTTGGTGTACCTAGGATTTGTAGTCTTAGTAAAAGGTCTAAAAATGGACCCAAAGAAAGTGAAGGCTATCCTTGAATGGCCTACTCCAAGAAGTACTATATAGAGTTATACATTTTTTTGAAACACAAGAGTGGGAAGTCTAACAAAGTTTTAGATTCTCTTAGTACAAGACAACTATTGCTAACAAAAATGTAGATAGAGGTGGTTTGGCTCAAGGAACTCAATACTTTATATGCAGATGATCTTAATTTTGGTGAATTGTAGAATGCTTGTATAGAACCTATTACACTTCATAGGACAAATTAGTTGGATTTCATCATCCAAGATGTTATGTTGTTCAAAGGAAGTCAATTATGCATTAAGTTCAATGAGAGAGAATCTGATCAAGGAGAAGCATAGTGGAGGATTGGTTGGACATTTTGGTAGAGATAAAACCATTTCTTTGGTTGCTAAGAATTATCATGGGCCATAGTTACAGAGTATGTCAGATGGCAAAAGGAGTGAAGCAAAATATGGGGTTGTATTAGCTATTACCTATACCAGAGAAGCCATGGGAGGATGTCAGCATGGATTTTGTTCTTGGATTACCGAGGATGCAGTGAGAAAATGATTCTATTTTTGTGGTGGTAGATAGGTTTTCAAATATCACACATTTTATTCCTTACAAGAAGACTAGTGATTTTGTTCATGTGGTAGAGTTGTTTTTTAGAGAAGTGGTGAGACTACATGGTCTACCAAAGAGTATAGTTTCAGATTAAGATACCAAATTTGTTAGGTACTTTTGGCATACATTGTGGAAGAAGTTGAAGATAGATTTGAAGTTTAGTTCATTGCATCATCCATAGATTGATGGACACACAGAAGTTGTGAATTGCAATTTGGGAAACATGCTGAGATGCTTAGTTGGAGATAAGCCAAAAGGATGGGATATGATTTTACCATAGAAATTTTTTTCATTTAATAGTTTTGTCAATGGGAGTATTGGTAAATCACAATTCTAGATTGTATATGGGAGTAGTCCCATAAATGCTTCTGAATTGAGGCAGTTGGATAAAGGAGAGATAAGTAGTGCTGAAGCTAAAGAATTTGTTCAACATTTGAAGAACATCCATGAGGAGGTGAGGAAGCACATCATAAAGATGAATGCATAGTACAAGGATAAGGAAGATGTGAAAAGGAGGTATAAGAAATTTCAAATTGGAGATGAAGTCATAATTCATTTAAGAAAGGAGTGTTTTTTAGTGGGTACATATAATAAGTTGAAGATGAAGAAGTTTGGACCATGCAAGATAGTGAAAAGACATGATTCTAGAAATGTTTATGAAGTGGAGTTACCTGCTAAATTGAATATTTCACTAGTATTTAACATTTCAAATTTGAAAAATTCTTATGAAGAAGGTGATGGTGATGAAGCTGCAAAAGCATAGTGGAGTATTAGAACAACTAATTTGACTAGAAAGGAGATTGAGGAGATACTAGAGAATTGTATTGGAAAAAGTACAAGGAATGAAACTTATGATGAATACCTAGTCAAATGGGAAGGGAGGCTAGTAGAGAATTCATCATGGCTAGCAAGGGAGGAGGTTAACTATCTTGGTTTTCCTCTAAACACCTAAGATGTGATGGCGTCACTTCTCAAATTACTCTGTGTGTCTGATGCTGGAGCATCTTGGGTGTAAGAGCAATCTTGCATCACCCATAAATATTTTCTTCTCTATCTTTTCTATTTTAATAAGGACTAGTAGACAAGGTGGTGACTATTTATGGGAACTTTCTATTTGTAGCAAGTTTGTCATACAAGCTCAAAATATTCTCATTTTCTACAAGAAGGTTCATTTTGGAGTTATAAGCCTACCATAAAAAACTCATTTCTTCAGCTTAAGTATTTGAGAAGTTATTGCTGATTTATGGTGGAAAATTTTGTAGAAAAATGTTTAGGTTCACCATTAGAGGCCTTAGAGTGCTCAAATGAGGTTCAAAGACTTGACAAAAGGGCATTAGTGCAGTTTTGAGCCTATAGATCAAGAGTTGGCTTTTCCAAAAAGAGGTTATAATAGCCAATCAGAGCAACAGTTTTCGAGTTATGGCCTTCCAAAGTTGGGCTACCTAAAATATCTAAAATAATTGTCAAAGATGTATTTGGATGAGTCTATGTGTATTCTTAGGGTCTGACAGCCCTAGGTATTAAGTTTCATTATCTAGAACCTTCTTGGGCAGCATAAAATTGCCTATTTAAGAAAGGCTTGAACATTTTCTAGAACAACTTTGGGTGGTAGTTCATAGCTTAGTCATGGAGATTACTATAATAAAGGCACCCATGTGCGTTAGCATATGGTACTTGTGAATTATGCATTCTACATTTGCGGCAATAGTAAGAAGTTCATGTTTTGTTCTCACATTTGTTGTTGTTTCTTTGTTTCTGTATGTGTTTATGGTATTAAGGGGAGCACCCTTCATCAATACTCCTCTTCCCTCTTCTCTATTTTATGGAAATGTATTTTAGCACTTGTGGTATGGGAAATTTGGTGGGAACTTGATAAGAGAATATTCCAACACAACCCTTTAGAACTTGGCATGGCTCTTCAAAATCTAGAAAGATCTATTTTTGAGGTAGTTAATGCTAGTCATTCAAAGGTCCAACATAATTTAGTAGTATCTAATTGGGATAGCATAGTCATTCATGAATGGAAAAGCATATAGATTCCTATCATTTGGTTTCATAGCTTTTCAAATCAAGGTGCCTAAGGCAAAGCTTTAGTGCATTGGTATCCACCTAGCCTAGGTTTTGTAAAATTAAATTTTGATGGATGCTCGTCTGGTAATCCTAGTATATCTAGAATTGGGGTAGACATTAGAGACAATCAAGGTGATGTATTAGTAGTTAAATCTTCTCCATTACAATAAGGTGCTAATAATATGGCTAAAGCACAAGTGTCATTTGTAGGATTAGTTCTTGATAGAAAAGGTGGATTTCAACACTTACAAGTGGAACGTGACTCAATAGTTATTATCAATGCATGTATTAAGTGGGAATCACACAATTGGAGATTAGCATATATATTGCAACAAATTTTTCTACAATTAGATACATTTCAATAAATATGCATATCACGTACTTTTTGTGAAAGGAACAAAGTGGCAGGTTACATGTCCAACCGGGGGTGTGATGGTTTGGATATTGAAATGTATAAATCAATGGGTTTTTTTTAGCATGACAATGATCTGCAAAAACTAATTGCAATTGAAAAACACTATACTCAGCACATGTAAAGAGTTTTGTGTCAACATATGTAATGTTTAGGGTAGTTTAGGTTGTCTTTAGGATTATGTCTCAAGATGGCAGTTATATATATATATATATATATATATATATATATATATATATATATATATATATATAAAGCCAAATATTTACATCTAATACATCTTTGGCTACTTGAATATAACAAAAAGAGGAAGAGAGAATATTCATGGTGATAATTTAATATATTTGGATTGAAGAAACATCGTCCATCATAAACATACATAACTATAAACTATAGGTTAGGATTAGGGTATGGATAAAGATTCATATTTTATTTAGATTATGACCAAAATTATGGTAAGGATTGGAAGCATTTTTAAAAAAGGTTAGTGTTATGATTATACGTAGACTTTAAAAAAGTGTTCTAAAGTGTTAACATTTATAAAATTAGGTTTTACTACTCTGAGCATTAATATATGTCGGTTAAGATTTAGGATTTAACATTTTTTATAAAATTTTGCAATTTAGAATTAGGGTTACAATTTAGTACATTTAGGATTTAAGGGTCAAGCTTAAATCTTCAATTTTTACATTAATAATAACTTTTTTAGGAATAAGTTTTGAAACAAGCTTATATTATCTACATGCATATAACACTTATGGTTTTTTTCATATCAGGTTAAGGGTTTGGGATTATGTATTAGTCAAGGTTTAGTTAGAGTGTGTACATATTACAATTAGGGTTATTGTGGCTCTAGTTCTAGGAGTGGATTATGGATAGGGTTCAAACTAGGATAGACTTATATAGATCAATGTTATTATGGTTGAAGCACAATTTGTGGTAGACCTAAGGATGGAATAGGGCTATGTACAAGTAAAGGGAAATATTGTAGTTAGAGTTAGGGTCAAGAAGTGAATTATAGTTATGATTCAAGGTTATGGTTATCAAGTTTGGTTATTAAATTGAAGGGTTAATTTATGCCTAGGGTTGATTTATACCTATGACTAATATAGATTCATGCCTTCTAGAACTATTAATTTGATTCTATATTATCTAAATTCAAAAATTTGATATTTTATTTTTCACAAATTTTTTGAACATGGCCTTTAATAGTACATCATAGTATATTTTTCCACTACCATTGTTAATATTACTTTAGAATACATATTTTTTCAAGGGTCAAGCTAGGGTTGTATCCACATGGACAAGATCTTATGGTAAGATTGATGATATTTTCCATGGAATCAAGAGGAAGATGGCCTCGTAAGTTTTATAAGTATAAATCAAAGATTTAATAATTTAGTCATAATAATTATAAGAAAACTTTATTTATTCAATTAAATTTATGTTTTGATTAGGTAAAATAGGTTTGAAGGGGACCCAAAACCCCAAACAAAAGGTAATAAAGATAGGAACTAGTTTTACAAGGACCAGTAACCTAGATTTTCAAAATAAAATTCAAAGGTTGGTTTTACAAGGACTAGAAACCAAGTCTAGCTAGTTTTACATGGACTAGCAACTAAAATAATTCAATTAAACTAGTTGGGGTCAAAATATTGGAAACAAACAAAAACTTAAATCAATTCTTTAATAGCTCTAGAAATAGAAGAGCCTAACAAAGTGACCTCTTTGAGAGAATCATGAATGCTCTCCATAGGGATCTGGAGGTCAACTTTCTTGGTACTTTATCTAGTGCACCTCCTCAGACCACCATCCAACATTGGAGCATGACTAGTCAAAGTTGCTTCATCCGGAGAGGCTTTCCCAATTGATGTAGTAGCAACCAAGATTGACAAAGTAACACCCTACATTCCCATTTCACTCTCCTTTAGCATCTTCTTAAGGGAGGATTTGCACTCCTAACTTTTAGTTGGGATATTCCCAACCAAAGCTTCCATCTTTATTTGCTTCTTACATTCCTCTACCAGCATTGCCTATAAACTTAGGGTCTTATTTTGCAAGGAAGAAACAAAAACACGGTATTTTTTTAATTCATTGTACACCCAAATGTCTAGCTCCATCCCAATATTGGCACTATTTTTTTCTTTTTTCATAAATTCCAAGACATTGTCATCCTCTTTTGGATCCTAGGCCTCCTCAGAAACCACATTCAATTGAGACTTTCCCATGGGTTCCTAGGTGTGGGCAATGGGTTTTCTAGGATCAGTATCATCATGGTTAATATTGGCATGAGGAGAATCAAAAGACATAGGATTAGGTGTAAGGGTAGCAATAAGAAGGGTCACAACAATATTTTTTTCTTGAGTATGGGAGGACAAGTTGATGGCCTCATCGATGCCTTTAGTGTCAATGTTCTTTGAATCATTCATACCCTCTATTTTCACTAGAGCTTCCCTATCCTCATTGATGGTATCCTCCTTGGTCTTCAAACTAGAGAAAACCTTTCTAATTATTTTATACTTTGAGGAGGTAACAATGTCCTTAACCTTATAAGAGGAGTTCTTACCATGCTTACTAACAGTGCTAGGGGAAGAAAGTGAAGAATCTAGAGCCAAGGTATCATCCTAACTTAAACAGACATCCTTGTTCTTAGAGGAGCACCCATCACTCATGGTCTGGGAAATGTCATCATCTAAGGGAGCTTTAACCTCCTCTAAATCTTTTGAGTTGTGTACAAAATCAATTTCCATAGCCAAGGAATGATGATAGCTACTATTATTTTTCAACAAAGAATCACCAACAGTTTTCTATTTGTTTGGTGAACCTTCCATTTCCCTCTTCCATTTGCAACTAGAAGTAGAAATAGATTGAGTAGGGGTGTTATCATGACATAAATAAATGATAAGTAGGATGAGACCCTCATGGATAATAGGCCTAGATATTGTTTTCTTGTGGGCTTTAAGTCTAGAAAATAAGAGAATTGGCCAAGTAGAAAGGGAAAGAAATTCTTTTCTTGTAGCAGAAATGATTTAAAAAAACAAAGTGATGGAGACAAACTCTAGAAACCCTACCATCCAAAATGAAATACATCCACACACAAGTGAGAACCTCCTGCCAGATATCCATAATTTGAGCAATGTCATAAAAATTACCAACTTTAACTAGTTTAGCATCCTCCTAATCATTTTTGGGAAAATGCTTGACTACCTCTTCGGAAGCTTTAATTTGCTTAGAAAAATTCATTACTTCATTCGGAAGCCCAGTAACTTTAGCAATGAACTTAGTGTTAATGGAAAATTATCTAACATAGAGGTTAATCTTGTCTCCATCCCAAGCTTTGTAGAAGCTATCTGTCACTTGAGGTTTGTAACCATGAAGTTTCTCAATGAAACTAGTCACCTTTCCTTTCTCAAGATGATGCCATACTTCTTCTTTTTCTAGTAGTACCACTTCTCAGGTTCTAATTTTTTTGCTTCACCACCCATATTCATAGAGGGAGTATCTTGTAGAATATTGTGACTGAAAAATATAGAGAGAAGTGCCAAGAAAATATCTACGTATTATTTCTTGAAGGCTTAGAAAATACCCATAATCTATGTGAGGTACTAATAGACATATAAGCACAGAAACATTTCCATTTAAAATAATAAATGGAAGCATTAATGATTTGATAAGTGGAGGCCACAGGCATATCAAAATTAATTTTCCCTTCTTGAGATATGTTTCTCTCATAGTTCCCTTTTGCAATTAATACGGCATCCATGCTTAGCTAATCAATCCATGTGATAATATCATTACTTTGAACTTCTAGATTGGCCATCCTATCTGCCAGCATGTTCATCTCATGGTAGTTATGAGAAATGGACACATTATGAAAAATCTTGATATTTTCTTTACTTTCATTGAGGAGGTTAGAAATATTTCAAGCAGGGTCTTGTTTATTGTCAAGGCTATTGACAATATTCCTTAAGTCACCTTTCAACCAAAGGTTCCTACAACCAGTATCCTTAGCCAGCTTGATTATATAATGGGCCCTTGCCATCTTGTTGGTTAATAGTTTGCCCCTCCTTTTAACTTTTCTTTACCTTGACTATAGATGCCCAAAATGTGAGGAACAAAAGGATGTTCACCAAAAAATGGGTCAATGTATGTATACTATCACTACCTTTAGAATTGATTAGGTATAGATCCCTATGATTTGCAATGATGTGCAATGAATATTTTTTTATGACATCAAAAGTCTTAACCTGATAAGCTATTAACCTAAGAGTAGTAAAGGATAACCAAATTGTTTGTAGTCACAAACAATTTAGGAAAAGTAGTTTTGGACAACTTGTCACACCCAATGGGATGACTGAAATAGATTACCATAAGATTCCTAACTGTTACTTTTAATCTAAATTTAGTGTTAATCATCTAAATGCAAGGAGAAATGGAAAAGAGATGTACATGAGAGAAAATGAAATTTCTTTGACTACCAAACTTAACGAAATGGAATTCAGCAAGTTACTATTAGATTCATACACATTTGTCTTTCAAATCCAAATGAAACCTTCTAAAATAATATGAAATGAATGAGAGAGGAAGTAGAATCATATATAAGGAAGGTAAATGGAATCACTTTCACTACAAACATCAAAATAAAATGGAATCCACCTGATTATAATAGGTTCACATACAATTGTCCTTCAACTCTTTATATGGAACTAATCTAATAAAGGGAAACAAAAAATGACCAATAAACAGAAAGTAAATAGAATTACAAACTCATTCACCATCAAGTTTTCTCACCCAGTATTATCAAATGAGGCTACATTTATAGCTAGTTGTTATCCTTTCTAATTCTAGTAGAGCAATAGTCATAAATAGAAAACAAAATAAGGATAAAATATGATGTTATCCAATAATATGACCAAGTGCCATCTTCTCTATCAATGATTTTGAATTAGAGATATTCTTGAAAGCACTTCATGACTTTTTAGCTTCTTGCAATCTTTAGAAAATCCTGTGATAACACTATTTTCTTGATCTTCCATCATTTTGTGTCAAATGTGCATGATTATATTCCAACATTCACTACTATTTTAAACTTCCATCATTGATCTTAGAACCTAGGATTAGGATTATATCACAAGAAACCTCTTTATGTCTTTCCTTTATATTTCCTCAGTGGGTCCCTCTTATCACTTTGTCACATAGAATAATGATTGAGCAACTTTACATGGCAACATAACAACATCCATGGATCTCTTTCTAAACTAACGGTGGTAGAAAAATGATGTCATTCTCTTTGTTTTATGGCATAGGTCAACTTTTCCAACTAGGTGCATTGTGGCTGATATGTGATGTTATTTTATTGCATGAAGAATCTAACATGGACTTGTTTTAGTTTGTGGCTAAGTTTTGACTGTACCTTATGAAAGGCAATGGCCCACTAGACACATGTCATTTCCTCACTATGTCACTATGAATAATAGTTGAACAACTCTACATAGTGAGATAGCGACAAACATAGATTCATCTTGATCTAATGATGATCATTTAAAGATTTTAACTCATTAATTTCCCTTTGCATTGTGGGTTTTCCTTCTAGTTATATACCTCATGGCATACATGTGGTAGTACTTTATTATCTAATGTTGGACTATTTTTCCTCATTAGTACCTTGTGATTAGACTTTGATAGCACTTCATGAGAGATGATGGCCTACTAGTCATGTTCCTTCATGTCACTATGTCACATAGAATAAGAATCAAACATCTTTATATAGAAACATAATGACCTCCATAGATACACTTAAATCTTATGATCAACAAGATGCATTTAATTTTTGTTTGAACAGAACCCAATATGATAAGTAAGCATCTGACTTTTCAACTGGACAATAACATATGTTCTTTCATTCAATTGACTTTTCAACTTGGTGATGTGGATGATTAGACATGTTTTGATTCACTTAATTGATTTAAACTTTGGTCTTCACCACCTTTGACCATGTTCTTTTACCATTTCTACATTTTTGAATGTTCATTTTGCATCAAATTCAAATGATTTTGTTTATATCTCATTCTCACGATCTTCATTTTGTCATTAAGCCTTAGTCTTTGATATTTCTCTACTATATATTTTTTGTATATGTCCATAATTTCTTCATTCTACCTATTTTATGTCTTTAATGGAGCACCTAATCATAGAGTTTATATTTCATAGAGAATTATAGAAATACTTTCATGAGGGTAATTCTTTGTTTTTCACATGACTGGTAACAAGGAACATATGAATCTTTAGAACCTTTAGACATTCTTCTCATTAGGAAAAGAATGAACAAACCCTCCCAGAACCCTAATCACCTAGCTTTGGACTGATGCATTTCTCATATGATTCTCGCATTGTTTACTCCAAGGAATGATGAGAAGAAAGATAATCCTATAGGAAATTTAGACTCAAACTCAAGACTTTGACACTTGACTTGATTCAAAACCTTAAGAAAAAAGATATAGACTAAAACATGGGCAAAAGTTGGCTCTGTCTAGGGATTTAAATGTGATAATGCTTAAAAGAATCCAAGCAATCTCTAGTACTAAATAAGGGTGATAACTTGGAAACAAAAAGAATAGACTAAAATAAGAAAAACAACAAGGAACAACCTAAAGAAAACAAGCAACTAAACTAGGCAAAAAGCAAGAAAGGAAAGCCTATCCATCTATCTACTACATAGAGGTTACCTATTTTCAATTTTTCATTTGATACAACTCCAAATCCTGCCTATTATAAGAACATGACAGGGTTTCTCTAGTTGGATATGCCAATTTGAAAGAATTATTTTGTTTCATTTGAATAATCTAAAAAGGCACTTTCCACAAGGATTGAAACTTGGAATACATAACTATTGGCTCATGTCTCTTATCACATAACAACACCAAATCACCTTCCATAAACTTTCTAGGCCTTGCCATTTTATCAAACAATTTCTTTATGCTTCCCTAATGTTTAGTGATCTTATCAACCATCTCTTCTCTCTCTTCTTGTAGTTTAGTAAGATACAAGATCCTCTTCTCTAACCCATCTTGGAAGACATCATCTTCAATTACGATTTTTAATTTACAAGTAGCTAGTTCTAATAAATTAGCTTCTACTCCAAACACCAATTCAAAAGGTGAGATCCCAATAGAAGTTTTAGGTGTGGTCCTATTAGCCCATAAAGCATCATGAATCTTCTTGTGCCAAATTTTCTAATTATTTGAAACCAACTTCTTCAAAATATTAATCAGGTTCTTAATACTAGACTTCGCCTATCCATTTCCTTGAGTGAAATAATCAGAGGAATGACCAAATTGAATACCATTATCATAGCTAAACTGAATGATATCTAAAGAGGGAAAATAAGATGCATTATTCATTACTAATTTCATAGGAACTCCAAACCTTTCTAGAATATATTATTTGATAAATTCACATACCACCTCTAAGGAAGTCTTCTTCATTAGCTTAGCTTCAACCCATTTAGTGAAATAATCTATGGTAGTTCATATATATGAATGTCCTTGACTAGAGGGGGATTAATTGAACCTATAAAATCTAAACCCCATTGATAGAAAGGAGCTTCAATTACTATTGGCCTAAGAGGTATGGTAGCCAGATGAGGTTTACTAGTAAACCTCTTGCATTTTTCATAATTAGAAACCTAATTATATGCATCTTTAAACATACCAAGCCAATAATAACATTGTCTCAATATTTTGAATGCAGTGCAAATGCTAGAAAAATGACCTCCACATGCTTCATGATGAAAATATCTTAACAACTTCACCTGATGTACTTTATCCACACATCTCATAAATGTTCCATCAATAGCTATCTTATACAAGACATCATCATGAATTACATATTTGAAGGCTTTATTTTTTATATCTCTCCTTTGCTTGGTAGTCAATCCATCAAGGCATTCACTATATTTTAGAAAATAAACAATATTTGAGAACCAAGGATCTTGAAGACTTACTATAAGAACTTTTGGAGTGTCTTATTCTGTTCTTTGTTGATCCTCTTCTAAGACTTTACAAAGTGCATTTCCCCTGACAAGCTTGGTTAGTTTTATTTCTATATCATATTCTTGAACTTTTGCTATCCACACTCCTCTATTATTGCAACCAACATGTTGTTATGTCAAAATAATTTTCATTGTAGGGTCTAGCACATATATTAATGAATGAGAATGTGACACATAAAATCTAAAAATTTTGAGGGCTCTCACCACTACATATGCATGTTTTTCCATTTGAGAATATCTCAGTTCTTGGTTTTTTAATGGTATACTGATAAAAGCAATTGGAACTTATATTTTCTCTCTCTTCTCTTGCATCAATATAGGTGACATCATATGTTCTAAGGCATAACAATAAATGGTGAATTCCTTACTATAATCAAGATGGATGGGTACTAGGGCTTTGGCAATAGAATTCTTGATATCTTCAAAATCCTTTTTTCCAAAATCACTCCATTTGAAAGTTTTATTGCATTTCATCATATCAATTATACATTTAACTATTTCATAGAAATCAAGAACAAATCTTATCAAGAAATTTACCTGTCCAAAGAAGAACTTCACTCCTATTTTTCTCAATGGTAAAATTAATTGTTGAATAGCTTTAACCCTATTTGGATCAATCTTCACTCCTTCTTGAGATACAATATGACCAAGAAACTTCCCTTCTATAACACAAAATACTGATTTCTTTGGGTTAAGAGATATATCATGCTCTTTACATCTTTGTAACATCTTTTCTCGATCCCTGATATGATCTTTTCTCTTCTTGGAAAATACTATCAAATCATCAAGATATATGACAATAATTCTATCTTTCAAACCTTCAAAAGAAAAATTTAGTCCACGCTAAAAAGTTTCTCCTGCATTGATTAAACCAAAAGGCATTCTATTGTATGAAAATGTACCTAAAAGTGTTTTTAATGTAGTCTTAAACTAATCTGCTTCATTTACTTGGATTTGATTATATCCTAAAAATCCATCCAACATGGATATCATCTCTGATCCTACAATAATCTGTAAAAGATGATCCATATTAGGGAGAGAAAAATTATACTTTAGTGAGGCTTGATTCAAGTTTTTGAAATCTACAGAAATTCTTATTTCTCGATTATTTTTCATCACTAGTACAATATTAGCCACCCAAGTGGAATGATGATGAGGATATATAATCCTAGCCTACAATATTTTGTCAATCTCCTTGAAGATTGCTCCTTCAACTAGAAGATTATAGTTCCTTTATTTTTGTCTGAATGGTGTTGCATCTAGTTTAACAGGTATTTCATGTTTCAACTTCCCAACCATGAAATTCTTTAGGTCTTCATAACTCTAGGAAAATAAATCTTGAAGTTCAATGAGAAATTTATTGATTTCTACTCTCCCTTCTAGTATGCAACACTTGACTGTGTTTATCATCTTGGTGTTGGCTTCTATCCCTATGTTGATTCCATCATATTCACCATAGGTATTTCCATTCTTATCGCTTTCCCTCTTTATGCATCATGCTTGTCAAAAAAAAATTCTAAAGAGATTAAAAGGGGTGGAATCTTATTACCTTTAAACTAAAACACATCAGATCATATCTTCTTTTCATCTCCTACCACTAAATCACCACCTTTTGCATTAGTGCATAAAAACTAGGAGGAATGGAATTTCTAACAACCAAAGGAGTAGAAGATTGACTTCTATGTGTTCTATTAGGAGGAAAAATTGTAAATAAGAGAGTATCTTAGAGTTTTTTGGTTACAAATTCCCTTGCACATGTCCTTCCTCTTCTGCAAAGGTCTTCTAAGATAGGAAAGTTAGCCTTCTTGAGCTCTTCATATATTGGGTCAATCTGTCCTTTCTCCATGGCACTCCTGGTATATTTGAAATCCACAGTGTATCAAATGTTCAAATAAATGGTGTTTTTCAAATTTATCTTACCAATCTTAAACTTTTAATTTACTTCTTTTCTTTAGCAGGCTAAGGCTATAAAACTAGTATCAAGCCCTTATAGAAAAAACTTCACTACCATAAGTCCTTTCTTGCAACTCAAATAAATGGAATTAGATTGCAAATTAATGAGAAGGAAAATTCCTCAGAACTTTCATCTAAATCTCCCTAGCAAAGTTGCCAAAAACTATTGGTTTACAATTTGTCCCTCCTTTTAATTTGGCTTTACCTTGACTCTAGATGCCCAAAATATGAGGAACAAAAGGATGTTCACCAAAAAATGGGTCAGCGTATGTATTTTTTCATTTCCCTCTAAATTGATTAGGTACAAATCCCCATAATTTTCAATGATGTGCAATGAATATGTTTCTATGAGATCAAAAATCTTAACCTAAGAGTAGTAAAGGATAACCAAATTGTTTGTAGTCACAAACAATTTAGGAAAATTAGTTTTGGACAACCTATCACACCCAATGGAATGATTGAAATAGATTATCATAAGATTCCTAACTCTTACTTTTAATCTAAATGTAGTGTTAATCATCTAAATGCAAGGAGAAATAGAAAAAGAGATGTACATGAGAGAAAATGGAATTGCTTTAACTACTAGACTTAATGAAATGGAATTCAACAAGTTACTAATAGATTCATACATGTCTTTCTTTCAAATCCCAATGAAACCTTCTAACATAATATGAAATGAATGAGAGAGGAAGAAAAATCATATACAAGGAAAGTAAATGGAATCACTTTCATTGCAAACATCATAATAAAATATAATCCACCTAATTATCACAAGTTCACATACAATTGTCCTTAAACTCTTTATGTAGAACTAATCTAAGAAAGGGAAACAAAACATGACCAGTAAACAAAAAGTAAATGGAATTAAAAAATCATACATCATCAAGTTTGCCCACCCAATATTATCAAATGAGGTTACATTTATAGCTAGTTTTTATCCTTTCTAATTTTGGCAGAGTAACAGTCATAAATAGAAAATAAAATGAGGATGAAATATGATGTTATCCAATAATATGACCAAGTGACATCTTCTCTATCAATGATTGTGAATCAAAGATATTCTTGAAAACACTCCATGCCTTTTTAGCTTCTTGCAATCTTTAGAAAACCCCATGATAACACTATTTTCTTCATCTTCCATCATTTTGTGCTAAATATGCATGATTCATATTCCAACATTCACTACTAGTTTAAACTTCCATCATTGATTGCAGAACCTATGATTAGGATTATATTGTTAGAAACCTCTTTATGTCTTTCCTTCATACTTCCTTAGTAGATCCCTCTTGTCTCTTTGTTGCATAGAATAATGATTGAGCAACTTTACATAGTGACATAACAACATCTATGGATCTCTTTCTAATCTGATGGTGGTAACAAAATGATGTAAGTCTCTTTTTTTTACAGCATGGGTTCACTTTTTCAGCTAGGCACATCATGCTTGACAAGTGAAATCATTTTATTGTGTGAAGGATCAAACATGGACTTGTTTTTTTGTTTGTGGCTAAGTTTTTACTATACCTTATGAAAGGTGATGGTCCACTAGAGACTTGTCATTCACTCACTATGTTGCTATGAATAACAGTCAAGCAACTCTACATAGCAAGATGGTGATGAATATAGATTCATCTTGATCTGACGATGATCATTTAAAGATTTTAACTCATTAATTTCCCTTTACATTGTAGGTTTTCCTTCCATATATATACCTCATGGCATATATATGGCAATACTTTATTGTTTGACATCAAATTATTTTGCCTCATTGGTACCTCGTGACTAGAATTTGATGGTGCTTTATGAGAGATGATGGCCCACCAGACATGTGCCTCCATGTTGCTATGTTGCATAGAATAATGATCAAGCATATTTATATAGTGACATAACTACCTCTATAGATCCTTTTTAATTTGATGGTGAACAAGATGCATTTAACTTTCATTTGAATGGGACTCAATATGGCAGGTAAGCATCTAACTTTTAACAGGCCAATAGAATATGTTCTTTCATACAATTGACTTTTTAGCTTGGTGATGTGGATGACTAGACATGTTTTGATTCACCAAATTGATTTCAACTTTGGTCTTCACCACCTTTGACCACATTCTTTCACCATTTTTGTGTTTTAGAAAATTCATTTTGTATTAAATTCAACTAATTTTGTTTGTATCTCATTCTCATGATTTGTATTTTGTCTTTAAGCCTCAATTTTTGATATTTATCTATTGTATTTTTTTTGTATATGCCCATATTTTTTATTAGAATTGTTTTAGAATAATTGGGGGGGTGGTGAATTAGTTATTCAAGGTCCAAATGTCCTTTTCAAGTTTTTCTTCAAGTGCAGTGAACCAATTTAATCATTTATTCATCCAATCCTTAACTTATCTAATCAGCAAGTTACTATAAATCAATATGCAAGTATAGCACACAAGAAATCAACACATGACATAGTGATTTACGTGGAAACCCAATTTGAGAAAAACCACTAGTAACATGCTACTCAATTCTCACCCTTCTAAAGTGATGCCCTATGAAAGGCATGCCCTATCAAAGGCTTACAACACACTGTTAAATGTGACATTGTTAGAGGATTTAACCACCCTGTTAAAAGTGGGCCTAGTTAGAGGACTTTAGGACTTTCCCTTAGAATGCCACCCTATTAAAGGTTTTATAAATGGCTGTTAGGCCAACCTAAGTCCATAGGATTTTCTGAGCTAATACAATTTCTAGAGAGTATTAGAAAACCTTGACCTGACTACAACATACAACTTATCTTGAAAATCTCATATCACTTCTTAGCTCATACTCTTTCTTGGTCTTCAATCTCTACAACTCTTAACAACTTGCCTTATCTTTCAAGCTTTGCCTCCTTGAGTCTTCATACTTAATGTACCAGTGCAATCATCTCTTAATGACCACTCATAGAAGCTGAGCCTCTGTGCTCTTCCTTCTCCTAGATGTCTCCTTCCTAATACCCTTTCAATCACTTCACAAATTTGGCACTTTTGCAGCAACAGTATCAACAACTCTTTGCTTCTTGGTCTATGACTTCTTAAATAGAAGTCTTGAAGTTCCTTTTCCCACTCGACTCTTCCATTGTTCAATTTTAATTTGCATGGATTAGGTAGGATGCATTGTATCTAACCCTATATTCTATTTCCTCTAGAAAGTTCTTGAATAATCCTTTAGAATTTGACCAAAAATGGTTTACATAGGATTCTATGCCAACAACTCATCATCCTTATCCTCCAACTCATTCACAAAATTTAATGTAACCACTAAGTCAGCTTAGATTTGGTGAATCTTCATCATTTGAAATAATGCAGTAGCTCAACACTATTGAAATACTAGTGCTCGGCACATACTATGTTACTCGACATCAACTATGTTTTCTATAATGCTCGGCACCTGAAGATCACTCGGCACCAACTAAATTTTTTTTGATGCTCAACACCTGATCTTTACTCAGCACTTGAAGATCACTCAACATCAACTAAAAATGTCTATTACTCGACTTCTACTAAGAATATGCTCAACTTCAATTGACTTTCTCAACACCTTCTGATGATCAAAGTTAAAGCTTTGCAGTCAATCCTTGTTACAACTTCTTCCTCCAATATGTCTAAGTGTGACCAACCTCTGTATCTTTGAGTATGTTATCAACACACTACTTAACCCTTTTCTTAGTTGATCCTTGCACTTCATTAGAACATCATAACTTAACCTTTCCCTTAGGTGCTCTTGATATATCTTATTGATCAAATCCTCTTTATGAATCAATGAAGTGATAGTGTTTGGATCTTATAAGAAAATATCACCCCTACAAATAGCAAGTTTGAAATAAATGGAAAAAAATGATTGAAAACATTCTTTTACAAAAATCTCCCTCTTTGATCTTCAACAATAATGAGCTTTTCAATCAGATTTCCAACAATCTCCCTCTTTGGCATTGATGGCAAACCAAATTGATCAACCATTAAACTATTCCACCAAAAACTTACTAGGTTAAAATAGTAAGTCAAATGCCAAAATGTAACTTGTAACATCACATCTCCTACTACTATTCTGATTGATTCATTTCACTTCTCCCTCTTTTCTATTGTATCCTTTATCTTTATATTTCTTCCTCTATATTATTCATCTTTTTTTGTTCTGATCAACCTCTAAAATCTCCCTAGATACTTCTTTGATCCTTTATCTTTAATAGTTGTTAATTAGTTGTTCACTTCTCCCTCCTTGACAACAATGCCAAAGACATATTAGCATCTTAATATGTAGATGTAGCTCTTACAGGTCCATTTAATGTCTCCCTCTATTACCTTGCTTGTGACTAATTTGAAGTTTTCAGCACTTCTACTAATTTAGGCATGGATCCCAAAGTGAACAACCTCTGCATCAATGTGTAAAATCTTCAACATTTTTCTTATTTAATGCAGGGCATATTTGCTTTTTGATTCAAGTAGCCTTAGCTAGGGGTATCACCCCTAACTTACCTCTAAGATACTCAAAAGCATCTTAAGGTAGTGCTTTTGTGAAGATATCAACAATTTGTTCCTTTGAGCTGACATATTCCATCTTTACTTGTTTGTCTTCCACCAGTTCTCTTACATAGTCATACTTGATTGCAATGTGTTTAGTTTTAGAATGCATTACTGGATTCTTTGATACATTGATAGCACTTGTATTATCACAATAAAGTGTCACAAGCTCAATTGCCTCTTCCTTCATACCTTGTAGCAAATGTTTGATCCACACAATATTAGTGCAATTTATAGCAACTGCCACATATTTAGCTTCAGCAGTAGACTGTGAGGTGCAACTTTTCTTTTTACTTGTCCATGTGATCAACCTCTTTCCTAAGAAAAGTTCTCCTCCACTTGTGCTTTTTCTATCATCAATGTTACCTCCCCAATCTGCATCAGTGTAAGCTTTTAGTTCAAACTTCTCATTCCTCTTGTAGTATAGACCAAATTCATCAGTTCCTTTGAAGTATCTCAATATTCTCTTTATTGCTATTATATGATTTTCTCTTGGATTGGTAGAAAATCTTGCTACTATTCCAACAACTAATGTAATGCCAAGTCTACTATGTACAACATATTGTAACTTTCTAATCATTGACCTGTACAATGTCTAATTTACTTTAGCAGATTCATCATTCTCGGATAGTTGATGACATGTTGCCATTGGTGTGCTATTGGTTTTGAGTCTTCTAGCCCAAATGCTTTAAGTACCTCCTTGATGTATTTGGATTGAGTGACAAATATGCCATTCTTCAACTAATGTACTTGTAATCCAACAAAGAACTTGATTTCTCCAAACATTGACATTTCAAATTCATGCTTCATTTGATCAGCAAAATCTTTGCATAAAACATCTTTTCCTCCAAATATTATGTCATCAACAAATATTTTTGAAATCAAAATGTCTTTACTTTCCTTAGCTTTGATGTACAATTTTCTATTGTCATCTGTTCTTTCAAATCCTATCTTCACAAGATATTTGTGCAACCTTTCATACCATGCTCTAGGTGCTTGCTTCAATCCATATAGTGCTTTATGTAGCTTGTAGACCATGTCCTTTTTCTTCTCATGAAAAAATTCCTCTAGTTGTTCTATATAGACTTCCTCTTCTAGTATACCATTTAGAAAAGCTAACTTCAAGTCCATCTGGTAGACTTTGAAACCTTTATATGTAGCAAATGCAAGTAATGTTCTTACTCCTCCCATTCTTGCAATAGGGGCAAATATCTCTCCATAATCCAATCCTTCTTCTTGTGCATAGCCTTTGCAAACTAATCAAGATTTATTTCTTTTTATTTTTCCATTCTCATCAAGTTTTTTTCTGAACACCCATTTGGTACCAACCACGTTCTTATTAGCTGGTCTAGGAACTAGAGACCAAGTTTTGTTCTTCTCAATCTAATCTATCTCTTCTTTCATGGCCTTATACCAGTCATCATCTTGCAGTGCATCTTTGACTATTTTGGGTTCAACCTTGCTTAGTAGACATGATTCATTCCTAAGTCTACTCCTTATTATTGGTCTAGCATCCTTATCACCAATGATTTGATCTCTAGGATGATGTCTTCTTACATACTTGGCTAATCTGGGTTCAATCCTTCTTTCTAGATTTGATCCTTCAGCTTCAGAGTCATTTCATTCTTCTACATCTGGTACTTCATCATTTCTTTCTTGCATACTATTTTTAGAATCAGAATGTGCATTTTCCACATTCTATAGCTTAACTTCTGAATGCAACTTGGCATTCGCTAGTTAAGACTTGGCAGATAGTGGAGTTTGTTGCTAATTCCCAACTTGATTTGTAACATTATCTTCAACTATGATTCCCTCATAGAAGTATACAAAGGATCTATAATCCTCTGCTTACTTTCACTTATCAACCTAAACTTCTACATGCTCATCAAAATTTACATTTGCACTCTCCACAACTTTGTTAGTGTTAGTAATCAAACACTTATATGCCTTACTTCTAGTGGAGTATCCTAGAAATATACTTTCATCACTTTTTGCATCAAACTTACCATTTCTAGTGTCTTTTAGAATATAGCATGTATAACTAAACACTTTGAAATGTTTAACATTAGGTGAATGACCATACCACAATTCAAAGGGTGTTACATTTGTACCTTTCTTGATTTGAACTCTATTCAATGTGTAGACTGTAGTACATACAACTTCTCTCCAGTATTTTAGTGCAACACTTTTGTCCATCATCAAGGTTCTAGCATAGTCAATCACTAACCTATTTCTCCTTTCAGCAATGCCATTCTATGGTGGAGTTCTTGGTGCTGATGTTTTCCTTTTGATACCTTTGTCATTGCAAAATGTTTCAAACTCTCTTGATGTGAACTCACCTTGTCTGTCTAACCTTAGGCATTTTAGATTCCTTCCCATTTCCTTCTCAACTCTATCCAAATACTATTTTAATATTTGGAATGTATTAGATTTTTTCTTTAAGAACATAGCAGTCATCATCCTAGAATAATCATCTACAAATAGCATTATGCATCTATCTCCTAGGTAGCTTTGCGCTTCAATTGGGCCACATAAGTCTGTAAGAACTAACTCTACTACTTTTTTAGAAGTGTATGTTTTGCTTTTGAAACTAGACTTAGTCATTTTCCCTATTTGACATTGTTTACACATTGTGCTTTTAGGTTTCTTCAACTTGGGCAATCCTCTGACTTTCTTTTTCTTGCTAATACTAACCAAATTATCAAAGTTAACATGACACAGCCTTTTATGCCATAAACACACATCATAAAGTCTAACAACAAGACATGTTGGTTCTTCCATATCTAGGTAAAATAAATTACTCCTAGTTTGTTCACCTTTTCCTATCAGATTTCCATCAATATCATAGATCTTTGTAGTTTTGTTTCCAAATTGAACTTTCCAACCTACATCACTTAATTGTGATACACTCAACAAGTTATAGTTTAATCCTTCAACATAATATGCATTATTACATGAAATTTTCTCTATAAGTTTGATAGATCCTTTTCCTTTGATTTGACATAGAGGATCATTACCAAATCTAACACTATTTCTATCATATTGAGTAAAGGTAATTAACTTACTTTTATCTCCTGTCATGTGATGTGAGCATCCACTGTCTATAATCCAGTTGTCATTCTTGTTCATGTAGGTAACCAATGTTGTTGCTTCATCTTCATCTTTTTCTAATTCATCCTTCATGGCTACATAGACTACTTCATCATCATTTTCATCAGAGTCTTCTTCAACAATGTAGCATCTCTTGCCTTTCTTCTTGTAATCTTTGCTATCATCTTCTCTTTTGTTCCTAAACTTGTTTCCTTCTTTAGAATTTTCCTTCTATGGGCATCTTATAGCTATATGACCTACTTCATTACAATTGAAACATATGATAGGGAGCTTACCTTTGAATTTTTCTTTACCTCTATGGAATCTCCTGGCCAGTAGTGCTTCTAACTGTTCCACATCTTCCTCATCTGTGCTGCTATCACTGGATGCATGTTTTCCTTTTCTTCTTCTCTTGCTTGATGTGTCCTCCTTGATATCTTTAATTTTCATCTTGGCCTTGAAAGTATATTCAAGGTTCTTAGGTGTGTAATTTTCAAAATTGGATAGCTCAAATGCAGTAAGTCTTCCAACTATTCCTTCAAAGGTTAGTGTGTTCCCTTGCACACACCTCAGCTCTTGAATGGTTGAAACTCTTATAGCATAGATAGAGAGAAGAGTTCTTAAGTATTTTCTAATGGATGTTTATTCTTCCAATTGTCTACCTAGACTTCTTATTGCACTCACCACTAATTTTATTCTTGTAGCATACTGAGTAGCATTTTCACCTTCCTCCATCTTCATGTCATCAAACTTCCCTCTTAGGCTTTCTCTCTTTGCTCTCTAGACATTCTAATCACCTCCATAGATATCTAATAAGTTTTTCCACATTTTGAATGAAGTTTTATAGTCTTTGATGTCATCATATTCAACATATCTCAGTGCAAATGCAATCTCCAACATTGCTTGGTTATGCTCCTTCTTTTTGTTTAAGTCATTTGTAGTGAGGGGTCCTCTTGGAGTTACATGCTCTATTTTGATTGAGGTTTGTGCATAGTCACCTATTGATCTGACGTGTAATTTCATCAAACTCTGCCATGTAGCAAAGTTTTCTTTGTTAACCTTGGGAACTTCTCTCTTGGATATCTTGATCTTCCTAGTTCTAATACCTTGAAACTAAATCAACACATGGCTCTGATACCAATTTTTAGAATTGTTTTAGAATAACTAAGAAGGAGGGGGGGTGGTGAATCAATTATTCAAGGTCCAAATGTCCTTTTCAAACTTTTCTTCAAGTGTAGTGAACCAATTTAATCATTTATTCATCCAAGCTTTAACTTATCTAATCAACAAGTTACTATAAATCAATATGCAATTATAGCACACAAGAAATCAACACATGACACATTGATTTATGTGGAAACCCAATTTGGGAAAATCCACTAGTAACATTCTATTCAATTCTCACCCTTCTAAAGTGATATGTTGTGAAAGGCCTGCCCTATCAAAGGCTTACAACACACTATTAAATGTGACCTTGTTAGAGGATTTAACCACCCTATTAAAAGTGATCCTGGTTAGAGGACTTTAGGAAATTTCCTTGGAATGCCACCCTATTAAAGGATTTACAAATGGTTGTTAGGCCAACCTAAGTCCATAAGATTTTCTGATCTAATACAATTTCTAGAGGGTATTAGAAAATCTTGACCTGACTACAACATACAACTTATCTTTTAGATCTCAGATCACTTCTCAGCTCATACTCTTGCCTGGTCTTCAATCTCTGTAACTCTTAATAGCTTGCCTTATCTTCCAAGCTTTGCCTCCTTGAGTCTTCATACTCAATGTACCAATGCAATCATCTCTTAATGACCACTCATAGAAGCTGAGCATCTATGCTCTTCCTTCTCTTAGATGTCTTCTTCCAGACACCCTTTCAATCACTTCACAAATTTGACACTTTTGCAGCAATAGTATTAGCAGCTCTTTGCTTCTTGGTCTATGACTTCTTAAATAGAAGTCTTGGAGTTCCTTTTATTGCTCGATTCTTCCATTTTTTAATTTCAATTCACATGGATTAGGTAGGATACATTGTATCAAACCTTATATTTTGTTTCCTCTAGAAAGTTCTTGAATAATCCTTTAGAATTTGCCCAAAATTGATTTACATAGGATTCTATGCCAACAACTCATCATCCTTATCCTCCAACTCATTCACAAATTCAATGTTACCACTAAGTTGGCTTAGATTTGGTGAATCTTCATCATTTGAAATAATGTACTAGCTCAACACTATTGAAATACTGGTGCTCGGCACATACTGTGTTACTCAGCATCAACTATGTTTTTCCTAATGCTCAACACCTAAAGATCACTCGACACCAACTAAAAATTTTCTAATACTCAGCACCTGATCTTTACTCGGCACTTGAAGATAACTCGGCATCAACTAAAAATGTTTGTTACTTGGCTTCTACTAAGAATTTGTTGGCTTCAACTGAGTTTCTTGACACCTTTTGATGATCAAAGTTAAAGCTTTGTATTCAATCCTTGTTACAACTTCTTCCTCCAATATGTCTAAGTGTGACCAACCTCTGTATCTTTGAGTATGTTATCAATACACTACTTAACCCTTGTCTTAGCTAATCCTTGCACTTCATTACAACATCATAACTCAAACTTTCCCTTAGGTGCTCTTGTTACATCTTGTTGATCAAATCCTCTTTATCAATCAACTAAGTGATAATGTTTGGATATTATAAGTAAATATCATCCCTACAAATAGCAGGTTTGACATCAATGGCAAAACAATGATTGAAAACATTCTTTTACAACAATCTCCCTCTTTGATCTTCAACAACATTGAGCTTTCCAATCAAATTTCCAACAAATTTCTTCATTTTACTTGTGTTATGTCTTTAATGGAGCACCTAATCATAGAGTTAGGATTTCTCAAAGAATTTTAGAAATACTTTCAAGAGGGTAAGTCTTTGTTTTTCACATGATTGGGAACTAGGAATATATGAATTTTTAGAACCTTTAGACCTTCATCTCATTAGCAAAAGCATGAAAAAACCCTCCCAAAACCCTAATCGCCTAGCTTTCGACTAATGCATTTCTCATATGATTCCTACATTATTTACTCCAAGAAATGATGAGAAGAAAGATCATACTATAGGAAATCTAGACTCAAACTCAAGACTTTGGCACTTGACTATAGACTAAGACATGGGCAACACATCTCTACTTTATGACATGAAGTTATTCTGAGGGGAATATCCTGAGCCCTTGTGATATTATAGTTACAATCCCTTATGACTCCCCCCACAACTAACCTTACCAAGGTTCCTTTGGAGGCCCCATCAAAATTAGCCTTGATCCAATGATGGGGGGAGATGACTAGATGGCATTTTCCCTCAAATTTTTCTTTTGGAATTGCTAGCATCTTTGAAGATTCTATCATTTATTTATTTCCATATGCCTCAACATAAATGGGGGAGAGAGTACCACAAAAGGGAGATAACAATTTCAGCTTTGAAAGGACTACACCAAATTAGAAAAAGGTTAGAAAGATTCTCCTAAAAGCTCCATTGAATTTCCCAAAAATTTAATATTTCCTTCCAAATATCCCTTGCATAGTAGCAATGAAGAAAAATATGGTTGACAAATTCCATATCTTTCTTGCAAAGACAACACCAGTTGGTAATGATCATCCCTCTTTTTCTAAGATTGTCAATCATGAGGATTTTATTCTATAGAAAAATCCAAAAGAAAATCTCAAGCTTTGGAGTTAAACCTTTGGTTTAAGCTTTAACCCAAGGGAGATCAATTCTCTTTTCAAAAAAAGGGAGGAAACTCTAAAGTTACCACTTGGATGAAAATCCTAGATGATCTTTTCTAGGGAATTAGGATCAATACATGTGGAGAAAAGAGAATTTTAGATATGATGGAAATTGATATCTAGAGTAGTGAGGTACACCCGTATGTTGTTATCCTAGTAATCACAAACTTTATCTCTAGAGTTAGCTTTGCAATAATCAATGATAGGAATATTATTGTAAAAGAAATTTAGGGGAGAATCCAGTAACTAGCTATCCTCTCAAAAACAAATAGTTTTACTATCACCCAGCTTACATTTACAACCTTTGGTCAGGATATTCTTCAAAACTTGGGCAACTTTCCAAATGGAAGATACATTCTCTAAATGATCGTCATATAGGAAACTATTTAGAGTGGGAGAGTGTTGAAGATATTTACTCTTCCAGATTTTACTCTAGTCCATGTCTTCATTGAAAACTCTCTATAATTGTTTAGCCAGGAGGACTTTGTCCATATATTTGATAGGTCTAATGCCTAGACCTCCAAACAAATTCCCAAGTGATGAGAGGAAATTGTTATGTTCTTAGTCTCAAACCATAAGAAGTTTCTTTGAATTCTCTCCATAGCATTAGCATACTTAATTGACATTTTGAAGAGACTAAGAGAATAGATGGAGAGACTTTGGAGGTAGGATTTGAGAAGAAATTTTTTTCTAGCTTGACTTAGCAAAGTATCCTTCTAGCCCACAAGTTTTTTGTTGTGTTTTTCAATGAGCATTTTCCAGAAAGAGTCAAGCAATTTTAAAAAAAGGGGGAGACCTAGATATAATCCAGGGATGGCTGCAATACCACAACCCAAAATCTTAGAGATTTTATTCTATCTCTCCAAGGGAGTATTCATAAAGAAGAGATAACTCTTGTCCCAATTGATAAGTTTGCTATAGGCCTAAGGCATTCTTATAACTCCTAGCTTATGTCACCACGGTAAGCCCCATCAGAATTGTGTCATCCACAAACTGTTCATGAGAACTAGCATTGGAGATAGAAGAGGGATAGAGATCATGGATACTTCCTTGATCATTGAGATTCTTAATGTATCTTCCCAAACACTCTGCCATAATAATAAATAAGATAGGAGAGATGGGATCACCCTACTTGAGTCCTCTTGTTGGAGTGAAGAAGTTAGAAGAAGAGCCATTGACCAAGACAACCAAGGAAGCCATTGAAACAAGCTGAGAAATGAGCTAGATGCATTTATTACCAAAACCAAAGGACTTTAAGATCTTGAATAAGCAACTCTAGTCCACATGACCAAGCCTTAGAGAGATCTAACTTCATAAGAATCCCTTTTTTAAGAGAAGCCACCATAGAATGAAAGTTTTCATGAGAAATAATTACCAAATCCAAAATTTGTAGACCCAGGACAAAGACACTTGTTCAAAGGAAATGATGTTTGATAGAATAGCAAGGATCCTTAGGGTAAGGACCATGGAGATGATTTTGTAAACAAAGTTACAAAGACTGATAAGGAAAAAAGAATCTAGGAAGTTAGCCCTACCCTTCTTAGGAATGAGAGCTAGAAAGGTGGAATTAAGCTCTTCTAAGAGGCATCTGGCTCCAAAAAATTCCTTAATAGCATCACACACACCTTTACCAACAATTTTTCATTGCTTTTGGAAAAAAACCATAGGGAAACCATCAGGGCCTGACACTTTGTCACCTTCAAAGGAGAAGATAGCTTTATGAATTTTAGCAGTAGAGGAGATTACAACTAAAACAAAATTATAATGGTAAAAAATGATGGAAGGAATAATTTCCAATAAATGGCCTTGGCTAACATCACAAATATTTTATTCCTCTGAGATTAGGGGATGAGAAGAAGTCCTTCATTTTGATAGTTATATCATCCTCATTAGTGAACTCTTCTTGGTCAATCTTGACATTGGTAATTCTATTACCTGCTTTGTGCTTCAAGGTGGTGATGTGAAAGTATCTTGAATTATGATACCCTTCCTTAAGCTAGATAGCACTAGATCTTTGTCTCTAAAAAGACTCTTCATAGGAGATGACATTATGGAGTTTTGAAAGAGTTTCATTTTCCTCTATGATGAGCTCATCTAAATAACCAACAACTTGAATTTTCTCTTGGGTGATCTGAAGGTCCTTTAGGAAAACCTCTTGGTTTTTGAAAATATCACCAAAAGAAGACTTTTCCTAAACGTTAACTTTGTCTTTGACAATTCTAATTTTTTTAGTGATTTTGTACAAGTTAGTTCCATCTACTTTTGTTTGCCACCAAGAATGGCTAACGTCATTGAAATCCTTGTGCTACATCCACATTTTCTCAAATCTAAAGGGAAAATGTCTTTTCTTACCAATTGGATCAGTAGCAAAGACAAGGAGGAAATGATCTGGAGTGATCTTGGAAATGGATGATAGAGAAAAAATTCAATCTTGAATCCAGTTATTTGAGGCCAAGACTTTATCAAGCCTTTCTTGAATGCAATTTTGACCATTCCTTTTGCTAGACTAAGTAAACTCAATCCCTTTATGGTCAAATTCAATAAGACCTACATTGTTAATAAAATCCAAAAGATCCATTCTACCTTCTAGATTAGCAGTGTTAACTCCCTTTTTATCATGGTCGTATAGAGGAACATTGAAAATGCCCATGAAGAGCCAATTGGGTTCAACAAATTTTTTCTTCAATTCCTTCAAATTTGACCATAATTGTTAGTTTGTGGTGACTCATTAGGAAAGTACTATACATCATAAATTTTTTGGGGTTGAAATTTTTTTTGGGCTGTAGTCAATGTTGTGGCTGACATATGGCTGACATGTTGTAACCCTAAAGTAGCATAAAATTACTTGTATAAAAAGGCTTAGGATTAGGTATTTTCATTAAGTTGTGATGCAAAAATTAGTTCTTGCAGTAGTATTGAGTTGTAAGGGATTATGGATTGTAATCAATTTGTAATCACTAGATCATAATAATATCAAACTTTCTATTTGGTGGATGTAGCTCAGGGATTGGGTGAACCATGTTAAATGTTGGTGTCTTGTGTTCTTTTCTGTGTGATTTATTATTTTTTGCTATTATTTATGTTCACATGTAATTGTTATTTCTGTTTGTGGTTTATTACTAACAAGTGGTATCAGAGTGAGGTTTTTCTTTTAGTTATCCTCTATAGGAAAGTCTCATATTCAAGTGGGAGCGATGGAAGATGAGGGTAAGCTAAGGGTTGACAAGTTTAATGGGCAAAACTTTCAATTATAAAAGATGCAAATGGAAGACTATCTTTATTAGAAGAATTTATGGAAGTCGTTGGAAGGCAAAATCAAGAATCACAAATCTCTGTGAAATGAAAAATGGGATCTTTTAGATAGAAAGGCACTTGGAAACATTCAATTATGTCTGGCACCATTGGTGGCATTTAATATTACAAAAGCAAAGACAATAGAAGACTTGATGAAAACCCTAATGACATTGTATGAAAAGCCCTCCACTTCAAACAAGGTATTTCTCATGAAGTGTTAATTTAATATGAAAATTTTAGAAGGTTGATTTGTTGCAGATAATTTAAATGAGTTTAATATTATTACTAGTCAGTTATCTTCTATGCATATCAATTTTGATGAAGAAATTAGGGTGCTCTTGATTTTGTGTTCTTTGTCTAAAAGTTAGAATGGCTTGGTAATGGTTGTGAGTAATTTTGTTCCTGGATCTAGTACCCTAAAATATGATGATGTGATTAGTGTTATTTTGAGTGAGGAAACTCATAGGAAATCCTTAGGAGGATCTACATTAGGAAGTGCTTTGAATGCACAAAGTCAAAGAAAAATGACTGAGACAGAAAAATAATCTTGAAAATAATGAGAAATAAAGAGGAAAGTCAAAGGGGAGGAGGTCTCAATTGAGTAGACCGAACAACTACTGGTATTGTGGAGGTCTCTAGTGCTTCATTTCATGCTACACATCATAGAGGTTATTTTATTGATTATGTCCAAGGGGATATTGGGCTTGTTTATTTGGGGGATAATGAACCCTATCAGATTGTTGGAAAGGGAAAAGTTAAGATTAAGTTGCAAAATGGGAATCATTGGCTACTACATGAGGTTGGACATGTTCCAAGGCTGAGTAGGAATTTAATTTTAGTAGGACAACTTAGTAATGAGGGTTGTGTAGTTACTTTTAATGATAAAAATTGGAAGGTTTCAAAAGGTTGCCTTGTAGTAGAAAAAGATGTGAAAATAGGCACCTTATATCTTTGTACAGGTCATATTGTTCCTTCTACTTTAGTTCTTTTAGAGAAAAATGAATGTTTAGGAATAATTACTATAGTTGAGCAGGGAAAAAAAATAGCTATTGTAAATTCTGATATAGTGTTGTGGCACAACTGACTTGGGAACATGAGTGAAAAAGGTATGCAAGTACTTCATTCAAAAAAAATTTTACCAAGTCTGAAATATGTTAATATGGATTTCTGTGAAAGTTGTGTGTATAGAAAACAAAATAGAGTGAGTTTTGTGAAGACTAGGAAGGAAAACAAAAAGGAGAAATTAGAGCTTGTGCATATTGATGTATTGGGACTAGCTTAGGTATCTTCCCTTGGAGGCTCTTATTATTATGTTACATTCATTGATGATGCAACTAGAAAAGTATGGGTTTATTCCCTTAGATAGAAATCTAATGTATTTCAAACTTTTAAGATATGGAAATGCTTGGTTGAAAATGAGACTGGTAAGAAATTAAAATATCTCAAATCTGATAATGGTGGTGAGTATTGCAGTCATGAATTTGAAGATTATTGCTCCACTAATGATATTCATCGACAAAAAACTATTCCAAGGACTACACAGAAAAATGGAGTGGCTGAACACATGAACAGGACTATAATAGAATGCACAAGGAGCATTATGTTACATGTTGGGTTTCCCTTACACATGTGGGTGAAGGCTATCAATTCTATTGTATATTTTATTAATAGAGGCACCTCTACTCCTTTGGGTTGTGGTATTCTAGAGGAAACATGGATTGGTGAGAAAGTGAGTTATTTTTTTCTCAAAACCTTCAGTTGTGAAGCATTTGCTCACATAGATTATGAAAATAGAACCAAGCTAGAAGCTAAGTCAAAGAAATGTGTATGTGTTGGATATGGCATTAATGAATTTGGTTATAGGCTTTGGGATTTTGAAAATCAAAAAATTGTAAGAAGCAAGGATGTCATATTCAATGAGAAAGTATTGTACAAAGATCTATTGCAGCAACATGAGAAGAAAGAAGATGATTATGTAGTGCTAGATGATACTCCACAAGATGATGTTCTAGCTATTCCTCATGATATGGAAAAACCACAACAACAAATACCACACACACCAGTGCATGTTAGATGGTCGACAAGGAAAACTAGACCTCTAGAAAGATTTTCTCCCTCTTTGTATTCTATTTTATTAATAGATGCTAATGAACCTAAATGTTATGATGAAGCTGTGTAGGTGGATACTAAGATTCAGTGGGAGTCTATAATGAAAGATGAAATGGACTCTTTGCTAAAGAATAAGACATGGGATTTATGCAAGTTGTCTACAGGTAAAAGAGCTTTACAAAATAAGTGGGTTTATAGGTTGAAAGAAGATGAATGAGATGAGAAAATATTTAAAGCCAAGTTAGTTGTAAAAGGATGTGAATGGAAAAAGGGCATTGATTTTGATGAGATATTTTCTCCTGTCATTAAGATGACCTCTATCCATACTATTTTAAGTCTTGTGGCTACTGAAGATTCGCATTTAGAGTAGCTTGATGTCAAAATAGCCTTCCTTCATGGTGATCTAGATGAAGGGATATATATGGCTCAGCCATGAGGATTTGAGGTCAAAGGTAAGGAGAACCTAGTGTGCAAATTAAAGTTTATATGGCTTGAAGCAAGCACCTTGGCAATGGTATCTAAAATTTGATAGTTTTATGCATGAGCATGGATACAATAGGTGTCATTTAGATCATTGTGTTTATTTTAAGAGTTTGGATGATGAAAACTACATTATTTTATGTTGATATGTTGATGATATTCTTGTAGTTGCATCTAACATGGATCATATTAAGGGGCCAAAATGCCAGTTAGCACATGCATTTTCTATGAAGGATTTAGGGGCAGCAAAACAAATCATTGCTATGAAGATTTGTAGAGATAAGAAGAATAGAATATTGATGCTATCTCAGGTTGATTATGTTGAGAAGGTTTTGCAACATTTCTCAATGGAGAACGCTAAAGCTATCAACACACCTTTACCTGGTCATTTGAAGTTGACTAAGGATATGTGTCCCAAGATATAAGAAGAGGAGGATAAGATGTCCAAGGTACCCTATGCTTCAACTATAGGAAGCTTGATGTATGCTATGGTATGTACCAGGCTAGATATTGCACATGCAGTGGGAGTCATTAGCAGGTATGTGAGTCATCTAGGAATTGAGCATTGGAATGTAGTCAAATGGATTCTCAGATATTTGAGAGGAACATCCAATAAGTGTTTACACTTTGGGGGCTCTACTACTGATTTACAAGGCAATGTTGACTCAAATTTGGTAGGGGATATTGATACTAGGTAGAGTACTAAAGGTTTTGTCTTTACTCTTGGTGGGGTAGCCATGAGCTAGGTTTCTAGGTTATAAAAGGTTAATGCTTCATCCATTATAGAGGTAGAGTATGTTGCTACTACAGAGATAGAAAAGGAGATGATATGGCTTCATTTCTTCTTGAAAGAATTGGGACACCCTCAGAGGGATAAAAAAAATTTTATAGATAGTTAGAGTGTTATTCATCTTCTGAAGAATTCAGCTCTACATTCAAAGACCAAACACATACAATTGTGGTACCATTTCATTCAGTCAATTTTGGAGGATGGATAGTTAAAGCTAGACAAGATACATATAGATGAAAATCTAATAGATATGTTTACAAAGGTAGTGACAAGGGAGAAGCTGAACTCCTCTTCAACTTTAGTTGGTCTTCTAGACTAAACATGAATAAAAGAATAGCAGAGTCCAGGTGGTTTGATCTAGTGGGAGCCTCATGGAGTAGTGGCATAGCTGTAGGATTAGTCTCCAAGTGGGAGATTGTTGTTTAGTGTGGAGCCTAATTAGTCCCCAAGTGGGAGATTGTTAGTTTGTGGTGATTGATCAAGAAAGTACTATACATACTTCATAAATAAAAAATTTTGGTCATGGCCAATTTTGTAGCTAACATATGGCTGACCTATGATCGACATATTGTAACCCTAATGTGGCATAAATTAATTGTATAAAAGGGCTTAGGGTTAGGTATTTTCATTAAGTTGTGATGTGAAAATTGGTTCTTGTGGTGGAATTGAACTGTAAGGGATCACAAATTGTAATTAGGTTGTAATCACTAGATCATAATAATATTGGACTTGTTGTTTGGTGGGCATAGCCCAAGGATTTGGGGAGCCACAATAAATCTTGGTGTCTTGTGTTCTTTTCTATGTAATCTATTATTTTATGTTATTGTTTATATTTGTATGTAATTGTTATTTCTGTCTGTGGTTTAATCCTAACAATAATGACTTCCTAGCTCTGGAAAAATTAGGAGCGTAGATGTTGACTAAGATCCAATCATAATCAAGATTAATATGATGGAAATTAACCATAGTAAAAAAAATATTCTCCATGACAGTGGTTCTAGTAATATAAGCTCCATTCCAAAGAATAAGAGTGCCACCAGAGGGACCTTCAACACTTCCAAGTTCCAAACCACAATGCTTAAAAACTTTAAAGTTTTTCTCCTTTTCTTTGGACATATTGGTTTCTTGAATAACAAGAATGTTAGGTTTGTGGTCTCTAGCAAGATTTCTAACAACTTGGGAAAATTGAAGGATGGTATGTTGTTTACCATCCTCTATATCTGGAAAGCTCTCTAAAACTTTGACAATTAAATTAAATTTCCTATCCCTTTTCTTGGGGGAACTGGATGCAACAATGAAGGGTGAGAAGCCAACATCTATTATTTTTCTTCTGGCAGCTCTAGTAGGAGTCAAAAAAACCCCTCCAAAATTCTTTGGATTAGCCTTCTTAGCAACTTTGGTAGCCTTGGCTTCTTTATGGCTTACATCAATAGAATCTTGGGACAGAATCAATAATGGCTGGGAAGAGAGATCCATAGATTAAGAGTTCAACCTAAGGAAATGAAGACCCTCCATTTGGCAAGAGTCAAGGATGCCAAAAGGTCCCAGAGAGAGCTCTAGCCCAATGCCTAAAGTTGAATGACTAGTTCTTGTAATAGAACATCCAAGAGAAAGATATAACCTAATGGTTCAATAGAGGTTTCTTGTCTTATTGGAAACTCCTCTATAGGAGGTAATAGGTCTCAACCAACACCCTCTTTCTCATCCATAGTCTAGGAGAGCAACTCAAGGGACAAGAAGACTTTTAGATTTTCCAAATCTTGGGAAACAGTACCTTCTAAAAGAGTCATTTTAGTGCCCATAGGAAATGAAGAATAGAGGAAGTGATAATCATCAAGAGAGGGGTCTAAAGAGGAATTCTTGTGAACTAAGACCTTTGTTGAGACTATGTTTGGCCTCCATACCATTGTTTTTCTTTTTTTCCTTCTTTTTCTTCTTTTGATAACCTTTAACCTTCCTAAAAGAGGGTTTATTTTCCAACTTGAGGGGTTGGGTCTTATTTTTATAATTAGGACATGTCTTCACCTAAGACCCACTTTTCTACTGATGAAACAAGCTCTAAGCATATCTTCAAATTCTAGGTCCTGAGACAATGTGCCAAATTTGGAGATAATATCTATCTTAGACGAGAGATTTTTTATTTGATTAACTTTGACACAAATATGAGCATAAACTAGCTAGCTTTAGAGTTTATTAGATGATTAATCACAAGGAGGCTCCCAAAAGACTCTACCAAACCCTTGAAAATATCCTCATTCCATAATTCCATTGGGAGACCTAGAAGTCCAACCCATCTAGGAGTTGAAAGAAAAAAGTTATCAGAGAGGTTGATATTGGGTTCTCACTTCTTCATAGTAAGAGTGTGGTTACCAAGTTGGCATGGCCCCCCACATAGGATCATATCTCTATCCTTGTGGCATGTGAAAGTAAAGGGCAAGAACCCTTTTTGCATAACCCGTAACTTCCACTTGACTAAGAAACTATCATTTTTTCCCCACCAAAAGCCTAATTTTATCAATAGTTGGTATAGGACCCATGTACTTACCCACTAGGGTTAAATTCATCAAGGAGATGGAATTTTCAATAAGGGAATCAGCGACAAAAATTTGAAATTCCCTTTGTTCTAGCTTGAAGAGATCTTAACAGGAGGAAAAGAAGACTTACCTAACAAAATATTACCAAAGAGTGAAGCCCAATATTTTCTTTTTTCAAGTACTTGATTCTTAATGCTGATAGGTTCTGCTTTGATAGGTCTAGTGGAGGACAAAAGTGGTGCTCCCCCAAGGAGAAGGGGGACCTGCAAGACTCTTGAGGAGGTCCTATAATCCACTCAATAAGAGTTCTTGAGGAATTTGTCATTTCTTAATATTCTAGACTTCTCATTTTCCACCTCTTCTAGTTGAAAAAGATCACAATCCTTCTCCACCAGACATTCTTTCGACTAACCCTTCCTCTAATCATAGATTAGATCCCCATAGCTATTATCTAGAAACATTTTCCCTCTTAGTTTGCCTAGACTGCCCATTCAAAAATAATTAAATATATATTTAACATTATCTTATCCCCAATTAAATTAATTCTACCTTTGAGTAAAACTTTCATGTTACATATTTAGTATATATTTAAGCTAAAAAGAAAATTTTCATTATTATGTTACACGTAAAATATAGACAATAAAATCAACTTGTGACATTAGCAAAAACTATAAAAATTTATAGGAATGGATCTATATTGTCTTGATAAGTCCTAAGGGCCTATTCAAGGTGATAGAGGAAATTTTCAAATTTAATATATTGAATATTAACCAAGTTGTTGTTGTGATATACATATACATGTACATAGCTCTAGATCATTTGATATAAAGGTAAATTGCTTAGTCTATTATTTGATATATCATTTAGAATCTATTTTAATACCTAAAGATTGATTATTTATTATTATAGACACCTAAAATTGTCCAAAATCCCTTATCCTAGCCAATTAAATAGATATTTATTATTTATTTAATTACCCTACCTTTAATTAAATAAATTTACATTTATTTAATTATAGTCGCCTTTCCTTGATTTAAATAAACTAAGGTTTATTTAAATTCTAGCCTATCCCTCTTGCATGCTAATCCATTCCCTTTAATTAAGTACTTCATTTACTTGATTAATCCTTTGTTAATCCCACTTGGAATTAAATATAAAATTTAATTCTATTTGAGCACATGGCTCCTACCTTTAACCCTCACCTAACCTCACTTTCCTAACCTAACCCATCCTTCTAACCTAGGTCAATCCACTTATCCACTAATTAATCCTAGTTTCCCATCTAATCACATTCTTAATCATTTGCACAATCCTAATCAAAGGATTAGCAAACCCTAGTCATGTGTCTTACACACTTACACCTTTGTCCCCCTTCACATGAACCAAGGTGTCTCACTCATGTGTGAGAAACCTTGAGCCTCCAACCCTCTTACACATGTCATTGACCCATCACTTTCAAAGGTCTCACACATGTGTGAGGAAACATGATCTTACACACCTCTTACACTTTTCATTGACCCATCACATTCAAAGGTGTCTCACACATGTGTGAGAAACCTTGAGCCTCCAACCCTCTTACACATGTCATAGACATGTCACATCAAAGGTTGCTCACACATGTGTGAGCATCTTCCCCCCTTTGAATGGTCAAAACCCTAATCCACATGGAGTCTACTCGGCCTCCACCTCATGGACACCTCATTGATCCTAAGAGATCCTAGCCTTCCATCTTGCATCAATCTCAACCATCCATTGTACCTCTTTTCCTATAAAAGGAGAGCTCTCTCCTCATTTTCACATGAAGCACTATCTAGCCTATTGTTATGTTGTAGGATTTGTGAGCAACCACATCCCACAAAAATGAAATCATCTACACTTGATAATTTCATGAGGTTTGCATATGTGTTATTTTGAATAGTTTATACTCTTTTGATTTTATGTCATGCTTAGTTACATGTTATCTTGCATATTTTGAGGTTGGCATAATCATGTAGGAATATGCATTAGTTTCTTAGTGTTTATTTTGTTTATTACATTTTTATGCAATACATTTTGGCATGCCCGATGGGATTAAACTCTATTTTTGTGCAAGGCACTGCCCACGAGCACCGCCCCTGCGGCTGCTCCCTAGTGGCTCCCCTTTTCTCCCTGCGACTTCTCCTCCCATGGCTTCCATCGCTGCTACCTCCTTTCTCCCAGGTCACCTATGACTCCTATGGTCACTCACGTCAGCCACGACACTCGCAACCCATGGCCGCCCTTGCCGCTGCCCCCATTGTGGCTGCCCTTCCAACCATTGTTCTCGCATCTCCCTTTTAACCCTAGCAGCTCCCTACGCAACCCTCTACTGTGCATCACAACCTATAGCCTCGGTGCCCGAAGCAACCCCAACACCTCTGCCTTGCGTCCACCCCTCGCAATCATGCCGCTACCTCCCTTTGCCAAAACCTCCACACGCCGCCTGCTCTCCTGTCCGCTATTCCCCTCGATGTCGCTCCCTCCTCACTTCACCTTGCCATTGCCCACTCTGCCGCCACTTGCTCCCTCCCCCGTGGCCGCATCCAACACCTTCTCCCCTCTATGCTTCCTTGCCACGGCCCACTCTCTATGCTTCCTCGCCACTCCCACATGGCTCTACAACCGCCACCCTTCCAACTCTCCTCCTCTTGCGCCACCTCTTCCCTCCACCACGTGTCGCCAATTGCTCCTCTTGACCTACAACCAAACCCTCATCCCCAGTGGTACAACCTTACACCAGCACCGCCACCTGCTACTACTCCCCCTTTCCTCCAGCGTGGTCTGTTTAAAAATGTCTTGCCTCCGCTCATCCTTTGCAACCGCCTGCCTCCACCACTCATGAAAACCCTAACTCACCATCTGTTCCCACCTCTCCTGCTTGCAACCTACTCCGCCCACTAAATACATAATAAACCCTTTTTCTTTTTACAAATATTTTTAATATTATGTTTTAGTTTTAAAAACAAAACAAAAAAGGGGCAAAGGTTTTTTTTTTTTTTTTTTTTTTTTAAATAACATTAATCTTTTCAATTAACCCTTTCAGATTTCTTTTTTTTTTTGCAAAAAAACAAAAAAAAAATGTTGTTTGACATTCTCCTAACCGTCAAATTTTTTCTCGTAGGTCACTGATGCCAGCACTGCATCAGTTGTCCACATGCCCTTTTAGACTATAAGGAGTAGCCTTCTCTTTTTTGCTCATAACTTGAGCATACGAGCTCCATTTTTGCAAAACAAAATATTGCCAAAAAGTTGATTCCAAGCCCGTCGTCATGGTGCTAGTTTCATGATATTTTGATGCTATTTAGATCTTTATTTTTCCTATCAAAGACCACACTTTGTTCTAACACTTTCATTGTAGGGTTGTTTCATGTTTGTCCTACATTTTTGCTGCCCTAACTTGTGTTTGTAGGGATATTTTGCTCACTAACAATATTGCTTGTAGGTTTTGCTTTAATTTTGTTTTGGGCATAAACTTGCATGACTAAAAACTTACCTTTGCATGCATGACTAATGCTAAAACTCAATCTTAAATGCATGGTTAATTGAACAACACTTTTTCTTTGGAATGAATGATAACACAATCTTGCATGTCTAAGGATCAATGAACATTGCAATGCATGTTTCTATTTGGTGCTTAAAATGAACAATCACTCAATCTTGAATGCATAACGGAATTGATTCTTTGCTTGTCGAACTTTCTTATGCACGCGCTTGATTTACTTTATTGTTGACAAATCCACGCTTTTCATTTATGTTGACAACAATTTCAAGTTGGAAAGAACATTGTATGTTATAAACACGTGTATTTTCAGAGTAGATTACAAAACCTAAAGCTTCATTGGGAACGAACTTGTGTTTGTTAAACTCTGAGGCCACTTACGTATTTTCTCCCCTCGCGCCTTCGGGTGATCTTGGGTGCACAAGAAATAAGTGGTCTTATTTTTCTTTTCTTAGGAGGCCTGCTTGGGGATTTCATCACCCCTTGGGATGGCCTCAACTCCAGCGTTCTGGCAGAGTATAAAAATTGGGAGGTGAATCAAAAGACACCTCTCTTGGAAGAAAAATATTGTCACTCTTGGCTAAGCCCCAAAGAAATTTATACCTTTGGGAAGTGAAGGAGGAGATTTGAGTTACCGTCTCCCCCCAGCTATGTGGTAGTATTTTCCTTCATCTACAGATTTGGGCCTCACGTACCTTGCATATATCGAGGATGCCCTCTAGTTGATCCTTGTACATCTTAGTTGAAACCTTGTAGGTTTGTTGGTGTGTTTGATGTTCTTGAGTGTTTGAAACACACTTTCCTTGTACATATTTCCTTATTTGATTTAGCATCTTAAAACCTAAAAATCCAAAAACATCATAAAACACAAAAATCCAAAAAATCATAAAAGTTCAAAAATCAAAAAATCTCAAAAACAACAAAAACAAGTCTTAGTTTAGATTCCCCTAGTCAAGTTTTCCACATCACTTCTTCTTCTATCCATCCATCCCATCATCATCATGCATTTCTTTTCTTAATCACATTCTTAATCGTTCAAATCTTTCCTCAAAACCTTAATCATCTCTATTCATCCAAATCATTTCCTCATTTTCTTAATCATTTAATCTCATCCATAATCTTCATCCTAGTCATGCTTCATCATCATCCAGCTTCAATTTCCTTCGCCAATCTCATAATGCATTCTTAATTCAATCCTCCACATCATCATCAGGTGCTCAATATTTTAATATGAATTGGGTACATGAACCATAAAAGATACCTAGCTTTAAAATTTTGAGTGCCCATTTATAAAGAGGTCTCATTCTACAGGATAGACTTCTACAGAATTGAGACCCAACTTCTTGCGCTTACCCAAATAAGGAAGGGGCTTGAAATGAGCATTTACTAGGATGATCAAACGCATTGGTAAGGGGATGTACCTACAAGGCTTAAGGGAGCTCAAGCACCAAAGGGGTCTAAGAGTAGATTGATTGATGCAATTTGGAATGAATAAATGAGATAAGTAGGATGTAATGGAGATAATCTGTGTATCCAAGGAAAAAAATATTGATATGTAAATTCTAGAATCAAATCTAAGAAATAGATAAAGCCATTGACTTTTCAAAAGTGTTTTATCCCAATCTATTTATCATGCATGACCTAGAGTATAGGGGATGTCTATAGTTACCCTTTCTTGTGGGAGTTTCCCCTGCTTCTCCAAAATTTGATGAGAAATTTAGGGATCTGAAGCATATTGTTACACCTTCTTGTATGCAAATTTGAAACTTTGTCACTTCTCAGTTGCACACAAAATAGAAAAAATGTAGGGAGAAAAGTGTTTGCCTTAGGAAAACCCCTATATATGATTTAACCCTAAAATTGAATTGAAAATGCATGAAGAAAAAAGTTTTCTATCAACATCAAAGGCTTGACAAGATGTTATACCTTCAAAAATGTTGAACTTCTCATGAAAATGTTTGAAAATTATCTTGATGTGGTCTTGACCTTGGATTTTAGATAGGAAGAACAATAATTTCTTCACACATGCTAGGACCTACACATTAGTCCATATTTTTCATGCTTGATGCTTGAATGAACTTGATTACTCTATGAATGTTTGATTAAATATTGAAGTAGATTTACAATATAACCTCTTCAATTTAGAGTTGATAGATTAATTAAATTTCTTGGAGATGGGTCCTAAAATGGGGGAGGTAGCCTTGTATTTATACTTTTCCTAGCCTTTTTATGACTCAAAGATTGAAGGAGGCCAACAATGACTTCAAATACCAACCTCCAAATCAAATCTAGGCCCAAGTTAGCATGAGAGTGACACATCTTAATATCGAAGGTGACTTGGGTCACACCATATGCCTTGGGTTGCCCTTTATGAAGAAAATCAAGATAAAATTTTAATTAAGGGTTAATTTTGATTTGACTTGATTATGAAAATGTGCACACGGTCAAGCATAATGGGCATGGAAGCCTTGGATACAAAGATGATGCCTAACTAATGACCAAAATATCAAGTTCTTACAATTTAGGACAGTACAAGTAGGAAAGAAGGTAGATGAACCTATTTTCTATTTTAAACATGAAAGTTGTATCATTTTTTTATTTTTCCTTGTGTCACTTTTATATTCCACTAATTTTTCTTGAAATTAAAATGACTAATATCAAGACCAAGATCATTGTGTGAGGATGTGTGAAGATAAAATCAAGTTAAGTTTGATTAAATGTATGAGTTCTTGGCTAAAATCATGTCTACTTTTCTTACTTAGTGTTTCAAATCGCACTCAATGATTAATATTTCTTCTCTTCCTCATGATGGACTTTTAAGTGTGATCCAAAGTGTCAAACAAAAACACATACACAATTTATGTTGGATACAATTTCTCAATTGTGTGTTGTCTTTGATGTCACACAAATTTCATATTAGTCATCAAATAGAGTCTATCGAGCTCAGAAGGTTAGGAAGGCAAAGGATAGTGTCTACCGAGCTCAGATGGTCAGCGAAGCAAAAGGATAGAATCTACCGAGCCTAGAAGGTTAGTAAAGAAAACTTGTAGTATCTACTGAGTAAACAGTTCTTACCGAGCTTACTCGATCATCAAAGGAAATGTGGTAGAAACAGTTCTTACCAAGCTCACTCGGTCATCAAAAGAAATGTGGCAAAAATAGTTCTTACTAAGCTCACTTGATCATCAAAGGAAATGTGGCAGAAATAGTTCTTACCGAGCTCACTCGGTCATCAAAGGAAATGTGGTAGAAGTAGTTCCTACCGAGCTCTCATGAAGGAATTCAGTTCTTATTGAGTAAACTCAATAGCCAAAGGATTTTACAAATATTGCAATGTTAATCGAGTCAAAAAGGTTAACTTAGGAAATTTTTGGAAGTAGTATTTACCTAGTAGGGTCGACCAGTAAAGGATTTCATTATTTTATGAAATAACATTTATTTGTTTAGAGTAATATTTGTAGTGACTGATGCATGGTTTATTGGTAAATGTAACATGTAAATGGGCCAACTTGAAAATCTGAATGGTATAATTAAGAGGTCAAGTTGTGAATTCTAAGTGTGTGTCTGGAAGTGGAATTAATGTGATATGAAGATTGATTATTGTGGAAGAGAATTTGAAGGATGATCAGAGATCATTGAGGAGTAGCAAAGCTATATTTGATCAAGGAGGATCTAATGATGCTAAACAGAGACCTATAGTCAAAAAATTCAGTTGCATCTTGTTCACATCAATTCATTGTTTCTTTCTAACCATTGTAGCAATGATTTCAAATTTCTTAACGAAGTTGGTTTAACAGCTATTTTGTAAATCCTCTAACAAGGTGAAAGTTCAATTGAATTATTCTAACAACCTCTAGTAAGGCCACTCCTAACAGGGTGATTAAATCCTCTAATAGGGTCACACCTAATAGTGTGTATTGTAACCTTTAATAGGGTTGGCTCCTAACAGGACTCACTTTAGAAGAGTAAAAAATTGGTGACTAGTTACTTGGTGGCTTTTCTCATATTGAGTTTCCACGTTAAATCTAGTGTCTCTTCTATTCATTTTATGTTTAGTTACATGTATGAATGCTTGAAGATAAGTAATAGTTTAATTTACCAAGTTACAACATTTTTTTACCGAGTATCAGAAGTAACTAGATCTATAAGACATCTAAGGGATCTGTGAATTAATTTTTGTGAGTAATTGATTCAAACCCCCCCCCCCCCCCCCCCTCGCCTCTCAGTTACTCTATATTTAATCCCAACAATGGTATCAAAGCTTTTGGTGCTCACAGGAAAAGATTTCAAGGATCTAAGCTAAAGATCAGGATGTCTTACAAAAGGGAAATTCCAAGACTTAACAGGGACAATTTCTCAGCATGGCAAGGATTGATGAGGCTTCGTCTAGATTCTATTGGTGATATAGGGCTAAAGTATCTCGATGAAAAATATGAAGGACCTTCTGGTACATTATCTATCAATGATATTGTTGAAAAGAAGACTCACAACAACATGATGATAGATATAGAATCTACTCTACGTTATGAAGAATTTGATGACATCAAGGATTACAAAACTACCTTTAAAATGTGGAACAAGCTGAAAGAGATCTGTGGAGGAGATGATAATGTGAGAAGAGCCAAAGCAGAAAGTTTGAGAGGATAATTTGATCAAATGAAGATGAGAGAGGATGAAAACATTGCAAAGTATGTTGAAAGAGTTAAAGGATGTGTTAGTGCAATCAAAGCATCTGGAGGAGATATCAATGATGAGACAATTATAAGTAAAGTTCTTAGAACTCTACTTCCCATTTATGCAATCAGAGTCTCTGCAATTTAAGAAAGAAGATGTGAGACAAATCATAAAATAAATTTAGAGGCCATAGTTGGAAGATTAACTACATTTGAGCTAGACAACTATGACAATTATGTTCCAGCTGCCAAGAACATTGAATCAGCATTTGAAGCCAAGCTTTCACTTAAAGAAAAAGGGAAAAAGATGAAGGATCCACAATTAGATAGTGAAGAAGAATCAGAACAAAGTTTAGACAGTGATCTTGAGGTGGTTGAAGCTCTACTAGCAAGAAAATATTTAAGAGGCAAAGGGAAATACAAAGGTAAGGTTCCTCTAATCTACTTTTCTTGTGAAAAAATTGGACATAATGTTGTTAGGTGCTCAAATAAGTAGAACAAGGATGAAAAGAAAGGTCACAAGTACAATGGCAAGAAAGACTTCAAATCATTCAAGGATAAAGGTAAGAAAACATGTTTCATGGCTAAAGATTCTAATGATTCTGATGATGAAGAAGAAGATGAAATTGTCTACATTGTTGTGAAAGATGAGTTTGATAATGATGAAGAAATGGAACTCATTTCTTATATGAGCAGAAATGATACATGGATCATAGATAGTGGTTGTTCTCATCATATGACTAGTGATAAAATTAAGTTTGAGTACTTTGAAGACTATGATGGTGGTAGTGTAAGATTTGGTAACAATGAATCTTGTTGTATAAGGGAAAAGGAAGAATCTCACTAACTAAAGAACTTTTATGTGATAATGCATAGTGGGTAGAAGAACTAAAGCATAATTTGTTGAGTGTGGCACAACTACTCAATAATGAATTCAAAGTAGAATTTATGCATGGAAAAGAAAGATTGTTGGATGGAAAAATAAAGCTGATTGGATCAAGCACTCAAACAAAAGGTAACTTAATTTATATTGAACTTGGTGAATGTTCATGTTTCATTGCTCAAATTGAAGAAAGTTGGTTATGGCATAGGAGGTTATGTCATGTAAACTTTGACAACTTGATAAAGATCAGTAAATTTAGGAAAGTAAGAGGTATTCCTAACATAAAGAAACTTGAGGTTCGACTATGCAAGAATTGTCAAATTGGTAAAATGGGAAAGACTAGTTTTAAAAGCAAGAACTATCAGACTTAAGAAGTTCTAGAAATTTTGCATATTGATTTGTGTGGACCTATTGGCATTAAAAGGTATACTGGTGAAAAATTATTCATTCTATTTGTTGATGATTATTCAAGAATGATAATTGTCATGTACCTAAGAGAGAAATCAGAAGCATTTGAAAAGTTCAAATGGTATTTGGCCAGAGTACAAAAGGAAACAGGAAAAAGACTGAAATGCTTAAGGTCTGACAGAGGTGGTGAATTCATTTCACATGAGTTCAATAACTTTTGCATTGAAAGAGGAATCAAAAGACAAGTTTCAGCACCTGGAACTCCTGAACAAAATGGAATAGCAGAAAGAAGGAACAAATCTATCATGGATTGTGCAAGAACCTTAATGATTGAGAAAGACATTGCTATCAAATACTGGAAGGAAGCTATCAGCACTGTAGTTCATACCTTTGAACTGAGTATAGCTGAAAAAGGACTCATTCAAAACACCCTATGAGTTGTGGTATGGCTACAAACACAATGTAAGTTATCTAAAAGCATTTGGAAGAAAATGTTACATTTTGAAAGAATCTAGAAAAGGTAAATTTGATGTAACAAGTGATGAAGGAATATTTTTGGGATACTCTTGCAAAAGAAAAGCATATAGATGTTTGAACTTATCTACTCACAAAGTCATGAAAAGTGCACATGTGAAAGTTGATGAGTTTGCAGAAAGAACAGAAGAAGAAAGCAAAAAAGAACCTGAAGATTACAGAAGATTTATTTATATTGAACCTGATACAATGCCAAGTATACCTATTAATCAGAAATCTTCAACTCTAGAGTCTTCATTAACCGAGTCACAAGAAGTTCAAACCGAATCAGTACCTACAGAGTTGCAAGAACCCAAGTTGCAAACAGAAGCTACTGAGTTAGCATCTACCAAGCCCGAGCAACCAGAATTAGAACCAAAAGTTGAGACACAGAAGGACAACAATGCAAGCCATTCAAAAGGAAAGGAGCCTATGTTACCAAGTGTGTCAGAAAGCATCATGCACCAGATCAGATCATTGGAGATAAATCAGAAGGAATAATGACAAGAAGGAAGTTGAAAGGCACTTGTTTACTTGCTGATTTTGACCTTAGAAATGTGAAAGATGCACTAGACAATGAAAGTTGAATTGAAGCTATAAATGAAGAGATAGAACAGATAGAGAAAAACAAAACATTGACTCTTGTACCTAGACCCAAAGACAAAAATGTGATTGGAACAAAGTGAATATTTAGAAACAAACTAAATGAAGATGCTAAGGTATCAAGGAACAAAGCTAGACTGGTATGCAAATGATACTCTCAAGAAGAAGGTGTAAACTATGGAGAGACTTTTTCTCCTATTGCAAGAGTGGAAGGTGTTAGAACCTTACTTGTATATGCTACATTCAAATGATTCAAAGTTTATCAGATGGATGTCAAGTCAGCATTTCTCAATGGCATATTGGATGAAGAGGTGTAAATTGAACAGCCTAAAAGTTTTGTTGATCCAGACAAGAGGGACATGGTCTGTAAATTGCATAAAGCATTATATGGTCTGAAACAAGCCCCTAGAGCATGGTATGAAAGATTGCATAACTATCTTATTCAGATTGATTTTTAAAGAACTAATGACAAAAATAGTTTATACATAAAGGAAGGACCAAATAATAAGATTGTTTTGGCAGAAATATTTGTAGATGATACTTTGTTCACAGGAAATGATGATCTTTGCAAAGAATTTTTAAAACAAATGAACAAAGAATTTGAAATGTCAATGTTTGGTGAAATAAAATTCTTTGTTGGTCTACAAATTCAACAGAGTAAGAATGGCATCTACATCACTCAATCTAAATATATCAAGGAGATACTGAAAAATGTTTGGTATGAAAGATTGCAAACCAATTGGGACTCCTATGTGTACTGGATTAAAACTTATCAAGGATGATGAATCAAAAGAAGTGGATCAGACATTGTATCGATCTATGATTGGAAAGTTGCAATATGTAGTGCACACAAGACTAAATATTGCCCTTGCAGTAGGAATTGTAGCAAGATTCTCAACAAAACCAAAAGAAAATCACATGATGGCAATCAAAAGGATCATGAGATACTTAAAAGGAACTGAAGATTATGGATTATGATATAAACTTGGAGGATATCCAGATTTAAAGGTGTTCACTAATGTAGATTGGGCAGAAAATATTGATGACAGAAAGAATACAAGTGGAGGAGCTTTCTTTCTTAGAAAAAGGTTGGTTTCTTGGACAAGTAAAAAGTAGAATTGTACATCTCAATCCATAGCAGAAGCTGAATATGTTGCAACAACAGTAAATTGCTCAAACATTGTGTGGTTCAAACAATTATTGGAAGGTATGAAGCAAGAAATCAAAGAACCTGTTGTTATGTTTTGTGATGACACAAGTGCAATTAACATCTCCAAGAATCCAGTGATGCATTCAAAAACCAAGCATATTGCCATAACGTATCACTTTGTTAGAGAATTAGTGCAAGAAAAGGAAATAAGATTAGAATATGTACATATAAAGGAACAAATTGCTAAGATATTTACAAAGCCTTTACCTAAGGATGCATTATTTTATCTAAGAGGTCAGTTAGGGGTCATTCCCCTATCTAAAGCTCACTAAAATACAATTCTAGTGATGCATCAACAGGAATAAAATTGAAGATCTATCAGTTGATGCAACAAACCAATGAAGACATTGCATATGAATCAGTACATCAGGTACAATGCTATTCAGTTATTTTGAGTTGTCTTTGGCCTGTGTTGTCAAAGAGGGAGAGTATACTATAATATCTTTTTGAAATTTGTAAAATAATAAGAGTTTGTTATGAAAGAGGGAGTTTGTTGTATTTGAAGAAGAAAGTGAAGTATTCTGTCAGTAAAAGACTTGTTTTCAAATTTCATTCTGCTATGACATGTGTTTCCATTAATGCCAAAGAGGGAGATTATTGGATACAATTGTTCAATTGTGTTTTGTCTTTGATGTCACACAAATGTCATATCAATCATTAGATAGAGTCTACCGAGCTTAGAAGGTCAGCAAGGCAAAGGATAGTGTCTACCAAGCTTAGATGGTCAGCAAGGTAAAAGTACATAATCTATCGAGCCCAGAAGGTTAGTAAAGAAAACTTGTAGTATCTACCAAGTAAACAGTTCTTACCGAGCTCACTCAGTCATCAAAGGAAATGTGGTAGAAATAGTTCTTACCGAGCTCACTCGATCATCAAAGAAAATGTAGCAGAAATAGTTCTTACCGAGCTCACTCAGTCATCAAAGGAAATGTGGTAGAAGCAGTTCTTACTGAGCTCTCATGAAGGAATTCAATTCTTACCAAGTAAACTCAACAACCAAAGGATTTTACAGATATTGCAATGTTAACCGAGTCAAGAAGATTAACTTAGGAAATTTTTGGAAGCAGTATTTACTGAGCAAGGTCGGCCAGTAAAGGATTTCATTGTTTTATGAAATAACATTTATTTATTTAGAGTAATATTTGTAGCCAACTGATGTATGGTTTTTTGGTAAATATAACATGTAAATGGGCCGACTTGAAAATTTGAATGGTATAATTAAGAGGTCAAGTTACGAATTCTAAGTGTGTGTGTGTGTGGAAGTGGAATTAATGTGATATGAAGACTGCTTATTGTGGAAGCAAATTTGAAGGATAATCAGAGATCATTGAGGAGAAACAAAGCTATATTTGATCAAAGAGGATCTAATAATGTTGAACAGAGACCTGTAGTCAGCAAATTCAATTGCATCTTGTTCAGGTCAATTCATTGTTGTTTTCTAACCATTGTAGCAGTGATTTCAAATCTCTTAACAGAGTTGATTTAACAACCATTTTGTAAATCCTCTAACAAGGTGACAGTTCAGTTGAATTTTTCTAAAGACCTCTAGCAAGGCCACTCCTAACAGGGTGATTAAGTCCTCTAACAGAGTCACACCTAACAGTGTGTATTGTAACCTTTAACAGGGTTGGCTTCTAACAGGGCTCACTTCAGAAGAGTGAAAAATTGGTGACTAGTTACTTGGTGGTTTTTCCCATATTGGGTTTCCACGTTAAATCTGGTGTCTCTTGTGTTCATTTTGTTTTTAGTTACATGCATGACTGCTTGAAGATAAGTAATAGTTTAATTTACCGAGTTACAGCATTTGTTTACCGAGTATTAGCAGTAACTAGATCTTTAAGACATCTAAGAGATCTATGGATTAATTTTTGTGAGTAACTGATTCACTCGCCCCCCTCCCTCCCACCCTCCCACCCTCCCACCCTCCCAGTTACTCTATCTTTAATCCCAACAAATTTAACGTAGAAATTCATATATTTAATCTAATTAATTATAGAAAATTAATGCTAAATAAAGTTAAATTTGAGTTATTCACCAACACACAATTATGAACTTCTAAACAAAAATACATTATTTACCTACAATTGATCACATAAGAAATAACCTTACCAAAATAAACTAAGTATATATAGATATCTTTTCTTTTTAATATCTCCAAGTACAATGCTCACACAATAGAGTTAAAATAATAAAATTCCCATCATGTGATCATCTGATAGATTGTGGAAATATAACTATTAAAAGTTATCTAATTATGATTATAATCATTATAATATTAGAAATGCTACTTTGACTACCCTGTATTGATGACAGAAAAAATGTAAAGCACAAAATAAAAAGGCCACCACGTATTTGGCAATCAAAGACATTCTGAACCAGTTAAAACTCGGTATAAAATTCAGCCATGAAAACTCCCGAAGATGTCAAGATGCAAAACAATAGCTAAATTACGTGTTGATCTCTCAAAAATATACACGCTGAAACATTTCATCTTTAGAAAAAACAGACTTTCATAGACCAAAACATAATTTTTTGATGAATGAAGATCATGATTATTCGTATCACAATAGGATGAAAAAAATTTCATCGATCAAAATGTAAATCTTTAATGAATAAGATCATAATTGTTCACATCACAATAAGATTGTCACTGAATTCCTGCCCACCTCATACAAAAATGCCATGAAAAAACTAGTTTTTTGACACAAGATAATGGAGCTAAAAACTAAAGAGAAAACAAGAGGGCACCCAGTACCCAGATGAATGCCATTAGGGCAGAGGCTGCAGATTTAACATGGGCACTGCTTTTAGAGGCAGGTGCATTGGCAGGAGTATGACTGATTGTCTTATTATTACTTGAAGCCACTGAAGGTGAAGGAGATGATGCAGCAGATGTTGGGATCGCTGAAGGTGATGGTGATGGTGCACTTTCAGGAGAAGAAGAAGGAGAAGAGTCCTCTGCTGCCAAAACATTTATTGCTACCTTCTGCCCTGCCTCGCAATGGCCTGTGATTCCACATAGATAGTAAAAGAGCCCTTTTTTGGTTAATGGCAAAGTGTTGTTGCCACCTTCATAAGTAGCAATGGGTGAACTGTTCTTGCAAGAATCATAATCAGTTTTGCTCACTTCAATTACATTGTGCCAGGTCTTGTTGTATAGGAACACTGCACATCAACCAGAAGCAGTCAAAAAGAGTCTAATATGCATATGAAAATAAAAGAGAAGATGAAAAGATTTAGTTTTGAGTCAGATTTCTTTGTAAAGATGAACCAAGTAGCCTAGATCATAAAATCAAGATTATTCTATTGTGGGTAAATCAGTTATCAGATCTGGGTAATGGTAGATTTTGAATCAAAATCATTGATCTATGTTTCATGAATAATAGTTCAAATGAATTCACCTCTTGTGAATATGAATGGCACTTATTGCATTTAGGTGATATTCACAGAGATAAAGCATTGAGCCTTTATAAAATGATATCTGTGCTATTCATACTTGTGAAAGATAGGTTCTTGTGAGCCACGGCATATAAAACACAGATCAATGAATTTGATTTGAAAACTACATTGGTAGCAATACCCTGTGGAAAATATCTCGAACACACCAACTTAGACATTGACAATGCAAACCATCTCAAATAATGTGAAACCCAATCAAGAACATACAGTAGGAAGAGTTTGATTAGATAAACAATAGAAAAATATGAAGAGTGATTCAAAATTAGCATATATGATTCTAAAAAGCTCATCATAAAAAATAGTCAACTATTAGATCCTCTCCTCTAAAGAAAAGAATCATTGCACACCTTGTCTGATAGATCTATGTATTCAAATCCTAATAGTCTAGCTTGACTCATTGAGGAGCATCTAATGGAAAGACTAAGTCCAGTCAAGTAAGCGTGATCTGACATAAATCAAATAAGCAAGTTGATGGCAGTGACTACCCAGCCACGAAAAAATGTTTTTCTATATAAGATTTTAGAACTTTTTAAAAATAAAGTAAATTCTTCCCCTTAATATGAGAAACAATTTTCATGGTTACATAGCCGCTGCCCAAATTGATAGCCTGATACCATAGACGTTTCTAGCTTAAACCATACATGAAAGCGACTTTCTCAGACTTATTTAAGAAACAGTTTGTACTACAACAAGCATCTATGATAGCCTAAAACTAAACAAAAAAAAGTTTATGATAAGACAAAATACATAGTATTTGAAGGTCTGAATAAACGTACACAAAGTGTCCCCCACATAAAATTCATTTGATTCTGCCCAGGTTGTGTAATTCACTGATCCTATTCTCCATCCAACTGCATCTCCCACCTTATGTTCAGTAGCAGAAGTGACACTCGCTGCTGCCATTAAAACCCACACCAACATCACAGCCTTCAAAAGGCTTAATCTACTCCCTACCATGACTGAAAATGTATTAAGGCCTTTCTCAACAGAAAACCCTAATGAGAGAAGAAGGATGTTCCAACGAATATGTACAGATTACCTATAAGTCTAGAGGGTCAAACTATGCATGGAACTTCTCAAAGATTATATGTTGTTGAATCCAAAGAAGAGAGCAAATTATGAGAGAGTAAACAAAGGAGAACTAGTAGTCTGATTGCTTGTTGGTGATTTCAAGGACACTTATGCATTGGTATATGTATAGAATTCTTCCATGTGCGTAGCAAGAAGAAAATGCTTATATAGGGGAGAAATTAACCGTTCCAGGCAGCTAGCAATAAATGCATCTTCAGATCTCCTCAAATGTAGGGATATACTCAATGATGCAATCTCGAAAGCAATAATTTTAACCATTAAGTTAGACATTGGAACAAGTGGGTATCTTAAAATACTTCTAAATGGTTAGAAAATTAAGCTCGGCTCATTGATTCTGTCACCTTTGCCTGATTTTATGATAGTTTTTTATTAACTTAGGCATAATTACAATTCAGAGGAAGAGAGAATTAAGGATAGCATGGTATCCAAAGAATATTTCCTAGAGGTGGAGCACATTTTCCAAGTGAATAAGAAGAGAAATCCCACCATGCCCATGTTCTGTCTTCAATGCTCTTCAAGTTTAACGTTTCAACTTTAGCCATCATTCAAGTCTCTTCATTTTGGCTTCCGTGGAAGTGACTTGTCCATGCATTGATATAATTTTTAAGTTCAGTCTACGTTCAATGAACATTGACATTTCACGAAATCTATCAATCTATCTATGATCTTAAAAAACACAATTCATTTTTGTAGGCTAATATGATTAGACTTATATAAACGAGCTTGAAAAAATAAGTTTTGGATATGTAGATTATTGACTAGTTGTACAAGTAATTTAGAAAATGCTAATGTTTAGGGTTGGAAAATGATTATTTATTAGTAATCATAATGATATATGTATAGGTTGGGATCATAAAATAGTCATAATAGTTAAAAGTATGAACAAAATGTAAATTATTCTTTTCAATTTCGTTATGAGTGAAGTTTACCAATCTAGTGTAGCTCACTTCTACCCATTTTGCTACCTTTTATATAGTCATATAAAAGAAGTTCTAGTTTTGACAGTTACCTTTAATTTAGGTTGCCTTGCACTTGATTCCTATGAGATTAAATCCTCTTAAGAAACTCTTCAATAGACAATATTGAAGGCAACTAATAAGCCTTGGAATATAGATTATTTATTTATGTTGGATATTAAGTTGAAATGTGTCAATGTTTAGTATTCTTTGTAATGGTGGAAAAATGGATCCTTGAAGGGTTTCTTAGTTTAGGTTTTCCTTGTACAAGAAAGCCTCTAAATGTATCTATATAGCAGCTATTTGTGAAATTTGTGTTTATAGTTAAGACAACATATCTATCCTTCCTTTTATTTGACTCAATTGTTTCCTATCTATGTGCTTATGTATGCACAATCTTACACTAAATAGTTTTTAATTAATGTTTCTAGTCATCAACACAATCAATATCCATAATACAATCTTATGCAACATAGATCCAACTTGGTTGCTTGACCCTATTCGTGACCATGGATGTTAGGTCATTTTCACATCCATAATCTTGATCACATATAAACATAAAAACAAATCATTTAGTTGATTTTTCATATTTTCACTTTTGCACAAATCTTCCGACTTGGTGCTAAATCTTCACGCTTGGTGTTATATTTATGTCTAATAGTGAATATGTTGCATTCATTCAAACCATCTTAAACCATATATTTAGTTGATTCTACTGAATATGAGTATTAAATTCTTGATAAATACAACGAATATATATATATGCCCACTTGAGTAGGAAAGACAATAAGATACCATGATACATAAGACATAACTTATTGTGCACACAAGGTGGACTCACGTGTCTAAGAAAGATGGATCATCCTCCATTATGCAATGAAGTCTGCGCAACATGTAAAAGATCATAAAGTGACAAGTACACTAAAGGTGGAGACAACACATATAAATTAGAATGAAATAACAAGTATGACCACCTAAAGTGAAATTTATTCTACACTGTGTACAAGTAAATGTGACAACTCCTAGCATCTGGAAAAAAAAAACTATTATGTAAGTATTATCCTAAATAAGCTTAAGGCCAATTAGTAAATAATTATTTAGAATATCACACCCCATAGGTGAAATTTAGGAAAATGCAAATTTAAGCTCCCAATACAAAATGGGTCTTGACTACTAAGCTATTCTAGAAACCCATCTACAAATGCAAAAATAATCTCCCATAAAGTGGAGAAGGTGGGGAAACCATGCAAGAGAAAACTCCCCTCCAATAGAGAGATTAAAAAATACAATTCTTTCAATGATGAATTGGAGAGAACAAGAGATACCATTAATCTCCCATCGATGTTGAATCTCCTACAAATATAGTCCAAGATGAAGACCAATGCTCCTCTATAGGAAAAAAATAGATCCAGTATTACACGAAGAATTTCAACATGTGATAAAAATAGGTACCAATATTGATTAAGAATGACTAATAAATCACCCACTATAATATGATAAAGATCATGCATGGAGACTCCTACTTGAGCATTGATTAGATACTCGAATATGATAGATAGACATAATTGAAGTCTCAACTAGAAGCATTTATTTATAATGACAAATGTATGCATTTCAAGGCTCCTCTAGAGTCATGCACCAACTCTCACAAAATAATGAAAACATTTATTTCTAATGAAAAATATAAGCATTTCAAGTCTCCTCTAGAGTCACGCATCAACTCTCACAAAATAATGTATGATTTAAGTAGAAGATGAATATATAAAATGTGTTATTAATGAAAACTACAAAGAGTCGTGACACTTTATGGTAGTGCATTTATAACACAATTTTAGTACTTTGGCCACTATCATTTTACCCATAATCTATACAACTCTTCATACATCAATAGATTTGGCTACACCCCTTTGAAACATGTCATTGATAGATTTGGCAGTTTAAGATATAAATACTCATAAGCTTTAAAACACAATTTTCGAGAAGAAAAACTCTACTCTCTTTTCTAAATCAAAAGGAACAATGCTATGACAACTTCTTAAAATCAAAGGGTCTCAGTACAACTCTAGAGCATGAAATAGCTCCAAAGAGTTGGAATAAATTCTAGAGAAAAAAGAAAAGAACTTCTAAAATAATGTGAAAAAATAATTTCTAAAACAATGTGAAGGAATCAATATATAGCTTCAAACTCTTAAGGGTCAATCATGTGATAAAATCAAAGAGAAAGAGGGATCAAACTATTAGAAACATGTAGTTGACCAGCTCAAAACACCCTCACATGTACTCACACTAATGGAAGTCTGAAAACATATTTCAAACTGTCTTAAGACTACTTAAATATTCTCATTGCGCATGAAACTATAAGGGTCAAATATGTTGAGATTGTTGATAATGTGAGAGATTGTCGAGGTTGTTGAGTTAGAAGACATTTTATATTGATGAAAAGTTTTGTCATTGATGTCAACATATATTTTTGCTTGCAAATAGACTCATATTATGTATGTTGTAATTTATTGATAAGAAAAATACACATATTGATTGACAGTTCTATATATACAAGTATGATTTTGTGTTTCATTATAAATATAGATCTATTATGTCTATGCAAGTAGTACCTTGTCCAATGTTTTGTTTGATTTAAAGTTGATTTAGTGAAGACTAGTAGAAAATTGATGAGCACTAAATTATGTCAAAGATAGTTGTAGTATCTTGGTTATAACTTCATGGATAGTTGGAAATAATATTTTCAAGAAATATTGAAGTTAATAGAAGATTGTGTTTTTTACATACTCTTGTATTTGTGGATCACTTGAATAAAACTAGAATGGTTAATAATCTCTAACATGTGATATATTTCATTAGAAGTTGATTGAATGATTTAGTGTGTTGATCTTTATTGGAAAGACTTAATTATGGATCTTGAAATGTGGATTACTTAATGTAATGGTTGTATAATTATCTAAGGAGGTGTGAATGTCTTAGAGTGGTCCTATTAATTAATTTTTGTATTGGGGAAGTCCTAACATGCTGACCCCATTACATGTTTGTTATTGGTATAAAGAAAAGTTAATTTCTTCATTTGTAATGTATGAAAAGTATGTATGCGATCATTGATGTTGGTTTATTAGAGAACTGCTAAAAGATTATGAGATTCTTTGAGAAGGGGTATGAGTGGAATCTATCAATCCTAGTAGTAGTAAAAGGAGCTATTTTGGTAAGTGTTTTGTTATTCAATTAGTTCATGCATATTGAATTTGTTCTAGAAAATAAGATGGTTTAATCTTTTTTATTCTTTAAGGAATGTGCTCAAATAGTAAGCCTTTTGTTCTCGTCAACTCGCAATATAGTTGTGGACCTTCTAATAAGGGTTCAAGGTCCTTTAACATGGATCTATCATTTAATAGGGAAAATTGTACTAAATGTATTATAATTGAATGCTAATAAGGTCAAATCCTTTAATACAAAATTTTTATTTTAGTATAATATCTACTAGATACCATGGCTAGATGGGTTTTTCTTTTGGGTCAAGGGTTTTTCTCAAGAAAAAAAATTATTTTGTTATGGTGTTGTCTATCTTTATATTCGGTGATCAATTTTATAAGTTTTTAATTAATTACATTTATTCACAATTGATTCACCCCCTCCCTCCATGGACTTGTGAGGCGTGGACTTGTCTTATCAACGATTTGTACTAAAGCATCAAATCCTTTTTGATAAAGAACCTTAAAAACTTGAGGAGATCTAGGAAATATTAAAGGAAAAGAAGTCATGAGTTCAATGGGGACAACTATGATAGTTGGAAGAACAATATGAGAACTCACTTGATCTATATGAGATTTGATTTATGGTTGACTTCAAAGAAAAAGATGTTATACAATAAAAGATTGTTTTTTCTTCATGTACATATGACGAGAAGAAGTAATTGTAGTGTATCATGATAGAAAAATAGGTTATAATAAGTGCATTATCAAAAGATGAATTTACATAAATAAAATAATTGGATTCAACACATGATATTTGGGAAATTTTGGAGAGATTATATGAAAGATATTAGTATATAAAGAAAGAAAAGTTACAAAATTAGAATGGAAAGATAGAAAATACAAGAATCTAGGAAGATGAATCAATTAGAGCTTATGTTTAGAGAGTTAAAAATATTGTTATAGGGATAAGAAATATTGGTGGAACCACAACAAAATATGAAATTGTACAAAATATTCTTGAATCCTTTACTTCATAAAATGAGAGCAAGATCAATACTATTAAGGAAGTGACTCATCTAATTCTAAGATTTAGCAAGAAGATATTGATTGGTATGTTACAATTTTTTGAAAGTTTTATATAAAAAATACTTTACCTAAGGTTGAATCTTCTTTTAAGGATATTATTTTTAAATATAGAGTAATTCTAAAAAAGATTAAAAGTACAAGTAGATCTCATAGGAACCTTGGAGAAAATGCTAAGGATTGGGTAAGAACAAAGGAAGAAGAAAGGAAGATGGATGATCTTGAAGCTTCAATAGCTAAGAGAGACCATAGAGATAAGGGTAAGTTTTAGGGAAAATCACTTATAATCTATTATTCATGTTAGAATAGTGGTCACTTTGCATCTATATGTCCCACTAGAGTAGCTAAGTCTAAGCCTAAGCCTTACCAGTCAAAATTTCCTAAGGAATATTATTATGGTACTTAACATGGACCTAATTATAATTTTCTATATAGTAACGATGAAGGTGAAATGAGATTTTTTTTCCATTAAAGATGAATATTTTTTTTTAATTAAGTAAAAATAGGTTTTGAAAAGGCCCAAACCCTTTAATAAAGGATAATGAAGATGTGTCAATGAGGATCTCAAAGCAACTATGGAAAATCACCCAAAAAAAAAGATGGACACACTAAGTTCCTAACAAGAGGGAAAATAGCCCAAGAAACCACAAACCATCAAGATTTACATTTTGATCCAATCTTTTGAGAATGTAAAGATATATCAAATGAAGGTTTGGAGGATTTTCCTTTTATTCCTTTAACTGATGTCGAACCATCTTCCACCTTTGTAAAAACCTTCTTCCAATCCCTACTAACACCCAAAAACCCCATAGCAGGAGCACCAACAATAGTGTTCAGGACAAAGTTAGTGGCAGAAACAGGGACAACATCAATATTATGACCCAAAGCTATCAAAGGGACAATAGTCAAATCAACAGAGACATCAGTAGGTGATGAGTCATAAACAAAATTCTAATTCAAATCCATCATAGGGACATCATTTGAATCATCAAAAATAAAAAAAGAATCCTCAACTAGAGTGTGATCAATATGAGAAGAGCTATCTGAACCATCCACCATCGTGGATACTTTTTGAATCAAATAGTGATCATCTAAAACCCCTAACCACCAAGAAGGTGATTTCTTCAATCTAACCTTGTTAGAGGAGCATCACGTAGCAAGATGGTTGGTCTTATGGAATTTCCTACATCTGAAAGGAATACCCTCATAATCAAGAAGCTAAATCCAAGAACCATTTGGAGAAGCCAACTTCAACATTGCAGTGAGCCCCCTAGACGTATCCATCTCCCCCAGGATGCAAGAAAACATTTTCCTATAGATATTGGAAGAAACTAAATTTACAAATAAGAAATCCCCAAGGGTGTCCCTAATAGCCTCCAGAACATAATCTTACCAAAGGTGGAGGGGAAGATTCAACAACTGCACCCAAATAGGAATCTTATTAAAGGTTTGAGTAGTCAAATTCAATGTTAGATACCAAGGTTTGGCTATCAGGGAGAACCTTTCCTCCCAAGAGAAACCATGACAAAAATGGCATTTATGTCATCAACATTAGAAAATTTTAGAATAAAAAAACCCCTTTCCATAGGATAAATCTGCACTACATCTAAAATGATCGGTTCCCAATATTTGGAAATCCAAGCATGTAGATCTAAAAGAGGGGACCAAAAACCAATAAAACAAAAAATAGTAGTTGTAGAGGAGTAATCCACCACATATGAGTTGATCTCATCAACAATATCTTGGTCAAGATGAATCAAAAGTAGATTACATACTAAAATAGCTTAGCCAAACAACTAATAGAATATGCAACCAAATGGAGCCCCTTCCATATAGGAGCAATACATGCCTTATAAGTGGACGCATCCACGTAAGAGAGGGAAAATAGATTAGGTGAAATAGCCACAACACAAACACCTAGAGCATCAGGTGTAGGAACAACTCAAGCTGCAACAAAAAGGAAAAGGGCATCAAGGGAAGCTTGATTAGTATGAGCTAAAAAAAAATTTGGGCCTGAGTGGAAGCCTTAGCCAAGGCTAGAGCCAATGCAGAAGCCAGCATCACAAAGCCAAAATCTAGAGTAGGAGATTTCATCACAGTTTTCATTGCAAGAGTGAAAGTTTTTTTTCTTTCTATAGTTCTCTTGTTAAGATGAAAGTTTTGTTAAAGAAGATAAAGACTTTGTTTTACATGTTGAGGAGAAATAAGAATGCGCTATAGATATTGGATGTTTGCATCACTTGCCACATGACTAAGATAAAATTTCCAAGTTGAAAAGCTATTATGGTTGTGTTGTCATATTTGGTGACAATACTTCTTTCTTGATTAAAGGAAAGAGTTCTATCTAACCCTTCAAGGTAAAAATAATACTAACATTGTTTTATTTGTTAATAATTTGAAACATAACTTTCTAAGTGTTGGATAGTTTATGGATATGGATTATCACTTATAATTCATAGATGGAAGATGTTTAACCAAAGATCAATCAAGAAATTAGAGTGGAATTGGTACAAAGGCCAAGGGTATATTTTTAAATTAAATCACTTTGATGTGAGTTATTTCATTACTAAGATTGATGAAAATTGGTTATAACAAAGAAGTTTTTGTCATGTAGATTTTGATAACATGGTAAGAATCATATGCAGTAAGAGATTTGTCTAGAATTATAGGGTATGTGTATGATCATGGTCAACAAAAGTATGCTCTTAACTAGCAATAGATAATTAGTAAATCAGGGTTATATCAACTTGATGTGCAATTTTCTACTACTTATAAATTTTATTCCAAAAATTTGAGAGAAAATAATCCCTAGGAAATTTAATTTAGCTTCTAAAATACTAGGCCTTATCTAAAAAAAAGTAAAAATTGATTGGTCAAAAATTTCAAATTTAATGCAATAGTACAAAAATTTTCAAGAAAAAAATAAGAAGTATGTCTAACCACCTTAATCAAAATAAAATGATAATATTTTTTAATAATATTATAGATATAATGAGTACAGTCATGCTTGGATGTGGCACATATTTTTAGATATTTTATTTTAAATAATTAGTTCGTTATGAATCTTCTACTATTGTATTTTTGGAATACAAAAAATCTCATGTGTGACCCCCTTAACTAATTCAAAACTCTGCAAAATTTTAATTTTCTTCTTTTTTACTTATAGTAGAAGCATAGAACTTGATGTATTTTTTGGATTTCAAATTTTTTTACCATTTGAAAGCTATAGTTGTTTTTCAAGCAGTGTGTCAATCAAAACTTTATACATAACTTTATTAGGAAATGAGTAATAATTACTTACTAAACTCATAATTGGACAAACCTTACATTAATGGAAATCTAAGAACATTCTTAAGAAATCATTTTCATTTCATCAATTTTTGGTGACAAAATATCATTAGTTACATGTTTGAAGAGTAAAAAACATTTTGGGGATGTTTTTAAAGTTGACCATGTTGGGTTAATATCGAAAGATATAGTAGGACTTATAAAAAAAAATTTGTTTGGTATCAAGATGGGTGGGGAAAAATTTGGAATAGATTTTATAATGTTTTGATGCATCTCAAAACAATATATTTTTCAGATCACCACTTTTTGGCACACCATGATCCTACACATACCCTATAAAGCCTACTAACATGACATGCAAAGAGTGTGTGATTGGAAAATAGACAAGGAATAATTTTTATGATAAATAAAAGTTTGAGTTTGTGTATTGTTGCCCCACTTTTACACCTTGTCCCAATTTTACAAAGTGGAGTAGATCATAGTCTTGTGTGGTCTGGTCAAGTCAATAGGTCTTTGCCCTCTTAGGTGAGGAGCTTCTTCATCGGGTTTTCACCTGTAGCCTTCCTCCGTATCACATATGAGCCGGGTGGGTTTTTCCTTGACTATTATAAGTCGGAGGGGTAGTTTAGATCCTTACTCGATGAAGATTCTCGGATTGTACTGCATCATGTGACTTGCCTTCAATATAGCCCACTTTGAGTTAAGAAAATCAAGTCGGCGGGAAATTGGGTTCTAGCTTCTCCTCGGCGGATTTCGCACCCCGAAGGCCTTTTTCCGCAGATCTCAGTATATACAGTAAAGGAATTCAACTGGAGCGAAATAGTTCATGTTTCTAAGAAATCTTTCGTATGTTGTCGCGATCCTACCACTGGAATCAATTATAACTTAATGGAATGATCAAAAGGTAGATGTGCGGAAAATGAAGAAAGGGCTTCTCCTCGGCGGGTTTTGAAATCCTAAGTGAGATTTCCGCAAAAGCACTATTAGAAGGGAAAGTTGACATATGGGTCCCACCTTCTGGCGAAGCTACTTGGAGATTTTCCAAAAAGGAGCTTTTCGAAGAGATAATATAAGATGGTGGGCCCTACCTTTTGGCGAAGCCGCTTGGAGATTTTCCGAAAAGGGTTGAAACGGAGTGACTTAAATAAAGAGAAGGCAGTGGCGGAAAAACAGAAATCGACTTCTCCATTGCGGGTTTTCTACCCTCAGAGGCGATTTTCCGCATCAGATGAGAAGACACAACTGTAAGCATGGTAAGTATTCAGATTGATTGCAGATGGTTTTCAGAGGGGAATTGAGAGCAGATCATCCAAATTCACCAGTTATTTCAGAGAGAATTGACATATGCGGATTTTGCCCGAAGGAGTACTCCGTTTTCATTTTTCCGCGGGTTGCTAAACGAGAGGTAAGGCTGTAATTAATGAAAGTTATCGTTGAAATCAACGGGAATAGTGAAAAGACAAGGTTAAATCCGTTAGAAATTCTTACCTTCACTAACCCAACGGATTCAATCATAAATTCGCTCGTGTGGCGCGATTTATGAAATTAAACGGGCAAATCTGAAGTTTTCTATAAAGGGGAATGTAACAGATTTTCAAACTCCCGCTTTACTGTCGAATTGTTAAAATTGCTTAGTATATGCAATAATTCCCAAGTTTGCTGAGTTTGTTTTCTGTTGCATCACTATTATTCATCCGCATATCCATTATTATCCTTCAAGCAATATGGCAGCGAGATTTGCAGGTTTCGATAGCATGGGTGGCATCAAGTCCGCATGGTCGACCATAACAGACACTTCACTCCGTTTCTACGACATGCAGGACTTTCAGAGGAGATTGAAAACGGAACCTATCCACCCTATCACGGAGAGACTCAGAGGAAGCGGATTGGTGGAAGCAGCTAGCTTCCCAGTAGCAGTTCAAGCCCCGGAGTTGATTCTTGAATGCATCAACAACTACAACCCGGACACCAAGCAAATCCTCTTGCCTGATCAATCAGTTTTGATTTCAATCGACAGGCAAGCAGTGGTGAACTGTCTAAGAATTCCGGAGAGAGAAGAATTCTCTGACCTAACCATGGGTGGAGCTATGTCGGAGTTCTCCTTGAAGAAGATGATCTGGAGGAAAGAAATAATGAGCTCTTGGTTTCAGAAGCCAAGAGGAGCCAAGAGTAAGGTCCCTAAAACCCTCTTCCGTACTGACCTCAAACCAGAGATTGTGGACATCCTGGTCCTGTTGCATCGGCTCAAAGGTGAGGTAGAAGCTTTTAATTTTATGGAGCAATGTTTCTTTCTAGTGCAAGTTATCTGCTCAGATACTCAGTATATAGATTGGGCGCATGAGGTGAGTGAGCATCTTGCTAGAGCTCTCGCCGCAGCTAAGTTTTATAATTCTTTCTATATGTCATCCTTTTTTATATACATGTTGGCTTCTCTTCAGTTATGGCCAGGACTTCCCAGAATTGAGGAATTTCCTGAAGATGTTAAAAGTTATGAGTTTTATCCATGCTTACAGTTGCAAAACAGTTATGCAGATTATGTCAGAGTGAATGACGCCTTTACTATGAGAATTTGCAGGGAACTTCAAGGGTTTCCGGAGCGGAGATTCAGTCCTGAAGCGATGGCGGCAATCAGTCAATTTGGCTGTTATTTCATCCAGTTCTCATCCTTTTCTTATTTGCGTCTTGCAGCATTTGATGGTTTCCCAATGAAGCTGCCCAGATACCCAGACGACATGATCGTGCTCGTAGAGATCGTGAGACAAGCCGTCCAGGTGAATGTGCTGAGCGCCAGTATGCGGAAGAAAGGGTATGAATTCCCCATAAGAGACGGAGCTTATAGCTGCGAGGCCAGACCGGATGCAAAGAACATCCTCAAGGCGTTTGAAAGCAAATACAAGCTGGAAGAGTATGAGGTAGTCAGGCCCATGTTCGATCCCAATGGTTATGCCCGAGATGTGCTCCAAATTGGGAGCGTGATCAAACATGTGACTACCATGGAAGACTACTGGGCGGACTGTAAAGACGAGCTGGAGAGCCGTGATCGGGCATTTGCAAGATTCACTGTGGAGCAGGTAAAAATGTATGGCGTCAATCTAGACGTGGAAGGAATCAAAGATGACGGCCAAAATATGTATAGTCATACATATTTGACCAAGTTGCGGAACACGCCTGTCAGTTTCGAACCATACTTCAATGTCGAGGAAGATTTCAATGTTATGATGGCGAAAATCATCAAGCGGACTGGAAAATGGGTAGAATGGACAGCTAAGAAAGGTCGGAGCAGAAGTAAAGCCACTCAAGCTTCACCAGCCACAGCTATCCCTGCTTCATCACAGAGCGCTACTCCCAGTACCACAACTTCAGCTGCACAAGGACCAGCTCAGTCCGCCGGAGGAGGAGATCAACCCCCAGAGAAGAACATTCCAATAGTACCAACATGCCAAGGCGGATCGTTGCCAGTCATCGGAACTCAGGCTGCAGCAAAGGAAAAGGAGGCCGAAGAGCCAAAGGATGGATTCACTTCTCCAATCCCTTTTTCTCTTTCCACTCCACCCCCATCTCCTCAGCTCGCCCCAAGTTCACCATCTCATCATAGCCCTACTCCAGCCATAAGTGCCCCGTCCTTGAAGCCTACTGGCTCCTCTATTCAAATTGTAAAGATCAAGGATGATCAAAGTAGTAGCACTGAACCTGAAGAAGAAAAGGAGATCCCTAGTTCCTCTCGACTTCTCTCTCGAGACCAGAGGAACCCATTCTCTGCGACTACTGCTGCAGTGACTCAAGTAAAGAGGAAGATGTTCACCATTGAGTCTCTGGGAACGGCCTCTAAGATAATTAGCACAGAGTCTTGGCTTGAAGACACCCTGGAGAAGAAGAGGAAGAGGAAAGATGACAGCACTCCTGCGAAAGATATAGTGTCTCAAGCAGTTCATTCGGGATCGATGATGGTGAAGGCCAAGAAGCAAAGAACCCTATCCATACTAGGGCATGATACAGAAACAGGGCACCTAACCATGGAGGTGGCGAAACCAAACAGAGTGGGAAAAATTGAAGATTTGACTCCAGCAGACTTCACTCTGCATTCCATCGATCTCGGAGAAGCCAGGCATGACACTAAAGTGGGCCTATGGAAATCAAGTAACGAAGTAATAGAGGAGCAACTGGAGAACCTCAAGGTATCAAAGATTAAGATGAAAGCTGAGATCAAAGAACTAAGAAAATTCATCTGACAGTTAGTTGTCCCATTGGCAACTATTACCGGTTTACCCGCTACAGAGGATCCTTCGGCAGAAGAAGTGCAGGCCTTCATATCACAGCTGCAGAAAGATAGGCACTTCGGTCAAATCGGGAAAGAGTGGATCGAAAAGCTTAATACTGATGGAATCGCCCTCATTGGTCAAATCGGCAATGTGCTCATCCGATTAGAAGCAGAAAAGGGCAATATTACTGCCAATAGTAATATTCTGGTGGGAGAAGAGGCGAAATGCACAGAATCCATTTCTCTTCTGAATATGATCATCCAGATGAAAGCCAAGGATGCAATTGAAGCAAAGATTCTGAAGAAAGGAGATGAACCATTGAATGAATGGATCAGAAGCATGCAATTCAAGCGGGAAATGATCCAGGAAGCCGAGAAAGGGCTTAGAGAAACAGGGGATAAAGTAAAGAAGGCCCAAGAGAAAGCTTTTGAGCTCATGCGAGGATTGCACACTGAATCACAAACCAGTGGGCAAGGGAAGTCCTTCATCGACATTGATATGATGAAAAACAACTTCTCCACGCATTTGAGCAATCTGTCTGGGATAGCTTCAAGCAGCCAAAATAGAGTGTCAGAACTACAAACACTTAGCGGATGCGTGCACGTGGTAGCTGAGGAAGCAGTGAATCAGCAGAATCAAGCCAAAGAATTTACTCAAGAACATGCAAGGTGGCTATTGAGATTCACAAATGTACATGTACCAAGCTATGATGAATTAACCCCAATCATAGCGGCTGCTAAAGCATATAAGGCGAAAACTGAAAAGGGGAAGAAGCCCAAATGATTCAAAATTCCCCCTTTTGTTTTCTATTCCATTAATCTTAGGATTTTGTAAATGTGTAGATATGATAAGTTGGCATCTCGCCATTTGTCATCTTGAGAAGATGAGCCAATTTAAATTCCATTGTAACGGTCATCTCTCTCACCCTATATGTAAGATTTTGAATGATTAATAAAAGGTCGGCAAATTTTTGGTGTGAATCCGGTTGCAGAGACAATTGAATTTGTGCCATTTCTTTACTGTCCTTTTCTTTTCATTTGTGTATGAGATACTTCTTCGATATTGGATGGAAATGGTTTAGTGAACAGAGTTTCATTTTGTTGTTTCTATTTAATTGAACTAGTGAACCGATCAGAGTATTGGAGCTAGTAGTGGGAAATATCTCGGTTAGTGTTTTCTTCTCCATATGCATTCCCTTATATTTCAGTCATCTGCATTAGATCTTATATTACATTGTTGCATGTCGGAAATCATGAGATCGTGAAGATCCGAACGCAGTAGCACTAACTAATCATCTCATATTGCATTCGCGGTCCATATCTTGCATTTCATTCTGTTGTGTTGCGGGAGCCATAAGATTGTGGGTGCCATATACATAACATCCTAACATTTAGATTCCTGCCTGAGTTTCACTTGTCTGGGTGAGACTTGGTTTCCTCTCCTGCTCTCGGGTTAAGAGCATACCTCGCATTAGTTTTAGGAATCAAACATAATTCATCGAATATCATTCATAATAGGGAGCTGTACCTACAAATTTAGAGATAAGCCAGTTAACAAGAAAACGGCTTTTCAACTGTTGCAAACAGATTTTGTTTATTGTTCGGGCATCAAGAGTCATATTGACAGAAGAAATTAAAAAGAATGAATCTGTTTACCAACAGGTTTTTGGCGACTCTGCTGGGGAGACGAACAGTCGCTTGATCAAGAAAGCATATGTCATGAGGAAAGATGGTACTGCCTCATGAAAACATTATACCCGTTCTCCAACCAAATCTTGGTTTTCAAGACGACCAAGAAGATATAATTTCTTCACTCAACACCTTTGTTTGGAGAAATAGAAGGAACTCGGAGCACTATAGGAACGCAAACCAGGTTTTAGAGGAAGAAGAAAGAAGAGCTGAAGCCTTAGAAAGAGCCATCCAAAGAAGAAATATCAGACGAGTGGAAAGGTAATCGCAGTAAGAAGCTGTGACCCAGCACCCTGGAAAGTTTTAAGTTCCTCCGAAGTACCAAGGAACGAGGTGGGAAAGATCCTATTTTTGACAAACTTGAAGAACTCGGATTTCCTATCTTAGAAGTTCCAAAGTGAAGAAGTGAAAATCAGGGTCGAAGTAGACCATCTTCACTCGTTAAAGATCAAGGCGCTAACACTTCGCACTCTTCCTGTCAGGTGTTAGCATTACACGGGGTAACACCTCCATCAACTGTAGGCTTTCCTCCCTACAATTCAAGGATAATCATGGCCGCTCCATGGGCCACGGCGACAGGACCCTTAGCTCTAAATGCTTATCATCCACTTCCGTCTGGGTCCAGGAAGAATTTCCCTAAATTCTCAGGTGATGGGAAGGTTACTACGGACGAACATATTAAAGCCTTTTTCGCGGCTACCCATATCCTAGGAGTTGGACATGAGGATGTAGCTGTGAGACTGTTCATAGAAACCCTTACTAATAGTGCAGCTGGTTGGTTTTATCATTTGGATGACAATTCAATCACAGATTGGGCCTCATTAAGGATTGCATTCGAAGATAGGTTTAAGACCACAGAGGATGAACATGCCCTGTTGACCCAACTCACGTCTATAAAGAAGCAACCAATTACGAGCATGAGAGATTTCATTGCAAGCTTTAACAAGACTGTCAGCAGGATCCCGGCTGCCGCCAGACCTACCGCAGGTAATTTGAAAACTTTCTTCATAAGTGCGATGCCTCCTGACATCAACTATGATTTAAGAAGAGAAAAGCCCACTGACTTAGCTGATGCACAAAAGAAGGCCATTGAGTGCGAAGATGATTTAATCTCTGCCGGAAAATGGAAGCGAGAACTTCATGCTAAGGGTAGTTCAAGCAGTTCTTCATCATCCGAAGAGATGATTCAGAAACTATCCAATGAGATAGTATCTTTAAAGAAACACTTGCCAGCGTTCAACAATCCTTATCAGCGCAATTACCAGAACATGCCCGGGAGGAACAACGAAGGTAAAGTCCCACAACTCATGGGACCACCGCCTAAATTGCAAATCAAGGCGGCACCAAGGAAGGGAAATATGTGTGTCTTCCATCTAACCACAGATCACGACAGCGAAAATTGTCCAGAAACAGCTCGCATGATGCAATTGTTGTCTACCAATGAGTTGAACAATGCAACTAATGTTTTGGAAACCGATTCTTATCAAAATGGCGACTCTGAAAATTTATTCTTAGAATATGAACTGGATTCCGAGACCAAAGGAGAATGTTATGCGACTATTGACGGAACTTCTTACACCGTTCTTACTCGAGGACAAAAGCAAAAGGCTCCCTCCTCTAGCTCTGCTCAGAGAAATGATCCTGGCCCGTCAACAAGTAATACACCGGTGGATATTGAAGTTTCTGCTTCGCATATGGGTAAGGGTAAATCATCCTTTGATTTTATTCAGTTTTGTGAAGATTCAAAAATTCAAATTTCTGCCATTGATTATTTAAAGACACACCCTATTGAGCTGAGAAAGCTGGTAGATCGGTGTAAAGATAATGCGACTGGTGCTAATTGTAACATAGTAGTGGAAGAAGAGAAAGAAACCTTGACACCTGACATTCCTGATCGGAGAGATTCAATAGTCCTAGCAACCTCCCCGGGACAAAAACCTGAGCCTTTTTATATTTCATTGTACATTAACGAGTGTAAGCTTAGTAACTGCATTATAGACTCAGGTGCCTCAGATAATGTCATGCCTTATTCTGTGGCTAAAGCCTTAGGCCTCAACCTTACTAAGGTATACGGGAAATGCTATTCAATGGACTCCAAACAGGTCCCTTTGCTTGGGCAAATTAAGGATGCACAAGTGGCTCTAGCCTCATACCCAGAAAAGAAACTCCTGTTAATGATTCTGGTAGCTGATATCCCTGCGAGTTATGGACTCCTTTTGAGCAGAAGTTTCTGTCGTGACTTGGGAGGGGAAATTAAGCTGGACTGGTCTCAAGCTATAATACCCATCGGTAGTAAGAAAGTCAAATTGGAGCCAGAAGAAAAGGCCAAGTTCACGGTCTTAAAGTCAGACGATCCCAAAGCCCAAATCTTATATCAGGAATTGGAATTTGGGAATTATATGTTGTTTACAGAAGAGGATGTAGGTAAACAAACAGATGAGAATTTGGACAAAGAGGTTCCCGAAGAACACCAAGAGGTTTCTGGCATCTGGACCCTTGAATTCGACGGAAGTTGCGCTTCCTCTGGTTCTGGAGCCGGCGTAGTATTGATATCTCCAGAGGGAGTGGCCGAACCCTTAGCTTTCAAACTAGAGTTTGGCAATACAAATAATACAGCAGAATATGAGGCCTTGATATTAGGGATAGTCGCGACGAAAGAGAGGGGAATAGAAATCCTAAGAGCTCAAGGTGATGCAGAGTTGATAGTAAAGCAAGTTAAAGGGCAATATTCAGTGAAAAACCATAAACTAAAAAATTATAGAAATAAGGTGTGGGATGAAATAGAAGGTTTGAAAGCTTTCTCTATCATAGCTGTACCAAGGGAAATGAATACTAAAGCTGATTCACTTGCTGTTTATGCATCCTTACTGTTACCTCATCCAGATTTTAAAGATAAAAAATACCAGATCGAAATTGTATACCGGTCTGCTGTTCCAGATAACACAGAATCCTAGCAAGTGTTTAATGATGATAAAAGCTTGCAGTTATTTCTTGAAAATGACGAATCCAGTTTCGAATCTGAATCCGATGGAAACAGTGAACAAGGCGAAGTTCAATTGAAAGATAACATCATTCCTCCATACTTTATAGCTCTGGAAAAGTTGTTCAACAGACATGATGCTTACGTTAAACAAAAAAGGATGGAGAAGGAACCTACGACGGGCGAGTTCGAAGGGATAAACATCGGAAGTGCTCATAATCCAAAGATGGTGAATATTGGCAAATGTTGTACCCCGGAAGAAAAGGAAGCCGCGAAGAGTTTGTTTGAAGAATATAGAGCCGTTTTTGCTTGGAGCTATGAAGACCTAAAAATTTATAGAGGAGGAGAAGTGAAACACCATATTCCTCTCAAACCAGATGCAGTGCCTTTCCGGCAAAAACAAAGAAATTATAATCCAAAGGTAGCGGACGCCATTTTCAGGGAAGTGGATAAAATGTTAAAGGCAAGAATCATTTACCCTATTCATCACTCCACCTGGATTGCTAATATAGTGCCCGTCAGAAAGAAGAATGGAGAGATAAGGATTTGTGTGGATTTTCGGAACTTAAATTAGGCATCTCTCAAGGATAACTTCGCTCTCCCGAACATGGATCATTTGTTACAAATAGTTGCTGGATCAGAGATGATGTCTATGCTCGATGGCTTTTCAGGGTATAACCAGGTTGAAGTAGAGAAGAAAGATCAACATAAAACGGCTTTCACCACTCCTTGGGGTACTTTCGCCTATCACAGGATGCCTTTTGGGTTGATCAATGCCAGAGCTACTTTCCAAAGATGTATGAGCAAAACTTTTGCAGATATGAAGGACAGGATTATAATCATATACCTAGACGATCTTACTGTATTCTCAAAGAAAAGAAAGGATCATATGGAAGATTTGAAAAAGGTGCTGCAAAGATGTAGAGAACATGGTATCTCCTTAAATCCAAAAAAGTCAATTTTCTGTGTGACTGAAGGAAAGCTGCTTGGACATATAGTGTCCCAGGAAGGCATAAAAATTGATCCTGACAGAGTAGAAGCCATCCAGAGATTGAGTCTGCCAGCGAACAAAACAGGGGTCAAGTCTTTCTTCGGTCAGGTGAATTTCCTCAGAAGGTTTGTCTCGGACTTCGCAGAAACCACCAAACACATAGTAGATATGATGAAGGGAAGTCCGAGCTTCAAATGGAATGAAGCAGGCAAGCGAGCCTTTCAGGATATAAAGACTGCAATTGCTAATGCTCCCGTGCTGTGCCATCCCAATTATAAAAGGGACTTTATTATTTATTGCTACGCATCAGAACATACCTTGTCAGCCATCCTTGTGTAGGAAAATGATGAAGGAATACAAGCCCCATCGCTTTCATGAGCGTACCTTTGAAGAATCATGAATTGAAGTATTCACAGATTGAAAAACACGCCTTTGCAGTGGTAAGAGCTCTTAAGAATTTTCGTTTTTATATATTGCACTCGCATTCTGTAGTTCATGTACCAGATGCAGCTGTGAAGAGCATGTTGACGCAGCAAGATATAGATTGTAATACTAGAGGAGCCTGGGTAGCGAAAATACAAGAATATGATATAGAGATTAAACCCACCAAGTTAATAAGAGGGAATGCTTTATGCAGAGCAATTGCAGAAAATAAGATCGCTGAAGAAAGCAAGGAACTAAGCGAGAAAAATTTAGTGCTCGCTGTAGGTCTGTATGATTCGTGGTTTGAAAACATCTCGTATCTCCTAACATACGGAGAATGTCCAGAAGGACTAAACTCAAGGCAAAGGAGAGACCTTAGGTTGAAAGTTGCTAAATATGTATTGTGGGATGACAAACTGTTCAAAAAGGCCATTGATGGTACATTTTTGAGATGCGTAGATAAACCACAGCAAGAGAAGCTATTAAAGACTTTCCATGACGAGGCCTGTGGAGGACATTTCTCTTCTTCAGTTACGGCTTTTAAAATACTGAGGCAATGTTATTACTGGCCCGGGATGTTTAAGGATGCATACCCATGGGTGGCGAGATGCAAAAAATGTAAGTTGTTTACTGGGCGTCCTCAATTAGCTGCATTACCACTGAGACCAGTTATAATTGAAGGTCCATTTCAACAGTGGGGTCTTGATTTCATTGGTCCAATTGCCCCTATATCTAGCGCTGGCCACCAATACATAATCACCGCTACGGACTACTTCACCAAATGGGTAGAAGCTAAAGCCATGAAGAAAACTACTACGGAGGTGGTCTGTGAATTCATAAAAGAAAACATTCTAGTCAGGTTTGGCGTTCCTATCAAACTGGTGATGGATAATGCATCCTATTTTTCATCATTAGATATCACTAGTTTTTGTTTTGAGTATGGAATCACAGTCAGCCATTCCTCTGACTATTTCCCTCAAGGAAATGGTCAAGCTGAATCTAGCAATAAGAACTTAATTAGCATTGTTAAGAAGCTAGTCTCAGATAATCAGAAAAATTGGCACAAGAAGATTCATGAAGCACTCTGGGCAGATAGGGTAACACCTAAAAGGGCGATTGGCATATCCCCATTCGAGCTAGTTTATGGAACTGAAGCTAATCTGCCTTTACCCCTGGAATTGGCTACAAGTAAAATCAGAACAGTAATCGAAGATGATATCTATAGAGATGGCCTGGAAAAGAGAATCTTGTATTTGAGCAAATTGGAGGAAGAAAGAACAGAGATTGTTGATCACATCACACAGCATCAGATGCGAGTAAAAGAAATTTTTGATAAAAGGGCAAGGCCTCGAAAATTTATGATAGGAGACATGGTATTGCTTTGGGACAAAAGAAGAGCTCCAAAAGGAATGCATAAAAAGTTTGACACACTGTGGAAAGGCCCCTTCAAGATCCAACAGGCGTTTGAGAATAATTCTTTCAAACTGGCATATGAAGATGGCGAAGTACTACCCCTGACCTATAATGGTCAGGACCTCAAGCTCTATCAAGTTATTAATTGAAAACAAGTAATCCCTGTGCTGTACTATAGTAGGTTAGTATTTCCCAGTTTTGCTTAGTTAGCTTTTCCTTTGCTGTTTTTCCTTTCCTTGTTGTTTGTCTTGTTTCATTTTTGTTGTTTTGCCACCTTTTATTCCATCCTTGTGCGAAACCAGAGATCCTAGGTCCCTTGCTTGGATATACTCTACCCAAGTCCCCAGTCAGAGCCAGCTGTTGCCCCACTTTTACACCTTGTCCCAATTTTACAAAGTGGAGTAGATCATAGTCTTGTGTGGTCTGGTCAAGTCAATAGGTCTTTTCCCTCTTAGGTGAGGAGCTTCTTCATCGGGTTTTCACCTGTAGCCTTCCTCCGTATCACATATGAGCTGGGTGGGTTTTTCCTTGACTATTATAAGTCGGAGGGGTAGTTTAGATCCTTACTCGATGAAGATTCTTGAATTGTACTGCATCATGTGACTTGCCTTCAATATAGCCCACTTTGAGTTAAGAAAATCAAGTCGGCAGGAAATTGGGTTCTAGCTTCTCCTCGGCGGATTTCGCACCCCGAAGGCCTTTTTCCGCAGATCTCAGTATATATAGTAAAGGAATTCAACTGGAGCGAAATAGTTCATGTTTCTAAGAAATCTTTCGTATGTTGTCGCGATCCTACCACCGGAATCAATTATAACTTAATGGAATGATCAAAAGGTAGATGTGCGGAAAATGAAGAAAGGGCTTCTCCTTGGCGGGTTTCGAAATCCTAAGTGAGATTTCCGCAAAAGCACTATTAGAAGGGAAAGTTGACATATGGGTCCCACCTTCTGGCGAAGCTACTTGGAGATTTTCCGAAAAGGAGCTTTCCGAAGAGATAATATAAGACGGTGGGCCCTACCTTTTGGCGAAGCCGCTTGGAGATTTTCTGAAAAGGGTTGAAACGAAGTGACTTAAATAAAGAGAAGGCAGTGGCGGAAAAATAGAAATCGACTTCTCCATTGCGGGTTTTCTACCCTCAGAGGCGATTTTCCGCATCAGATGAGAAGACGCAACTGTAAGCATGGTAAGTATTCAGATTGATTGCAGATGGTTTTCAGAGGGGAATTGAGAGCAGATCATCCAAATTCACCAGTTATTTCAGAGAGAATTGACATATGCGGATTTTGCCCGAAGGAGTACTCCGTTTTCATTTTTCCGCGGGTTGCTAAACGAGAGGTAAGGCTGTAATTAATGAAAGTTACCGTTGAAATCAACGGGAATAGTGAAAAGACAAGGTTAAATCCGTTAGAAATTCTTACCTTCACTAACCCAACGGATTCAATCATAAATTCGCTCGTGTGGCGCGATTTATGAAATTAAACGGGCAAATCTGAAGTTTTCTATAAAGGGGAATGTAACAGATTTTCAAACTCCCGCTTTACTGTCGAATTGTTAAAATTGCTTAGTATATGCAATAATTCCCGAGTTTGCTGAGTTTGTTTTCTGTTGCATCACTATTATTCATCCGCATATCCATTATTATCCTTCAAGCAATATGGCAGCGAGATTTGCAGGTTTCGATAGCATGGGTGGCATCAAGTCCGCATGGTCGACCATAACGGACACTTCACTCCGTTTCTACAACATGCAGGACTTTCAGAGGAGATTGAAAACGGAACCTATCCACCCTATCACGGAGAGACTCAGAGGAAGCGGATTGGTGGAAGCAGCTGGCTTCCCAGTAGCAGTTCAAGCCCCGGAGTTGATTCTCGAATGCATCAACAACTACAACCCGGACACCAAGCAAATCCTCTTGCCTGATCAATCAGTTTTGATTTCAATCGACAGGCAAGCAGTGGTGAACTGTCTAAGAATTCCGGAGAGAGAAGAATTCTCTGACCTAACCATGGGTGGAGCTATGTCGGAGTTCTCCTTGAAGAAGATGATCTGGAGGAAAGAAATAATGAGCTCTTGGTTTCAGAAGCCAAGAGGAGCCAAGAGTAAGGTCCCTAAAACCCTCTTCGGTACTGACCTCAAACCAGAGATTGTGGACATCCTGGTCCTATTGCATCGGCTCAAAGGTGAGGTAGAAGCTTTTAATTTTATGGAGCAATGTTTCTTTCTAGTGCAAGTTATCTGCTCAGATACTCAGTATATAGATTGGGCGCATGAGGTGAGTGAGCATCTTGCTAGAGCTCTCGCCGCAGCTAAGTTTTATAATTCTTTCTATATGTCATCCTTTTTGATATACATGTTGGCTTCTCTTCAGTTATGGCCAGGACTTCCCAGAATTGAGGAATTTCCTGAAGATGTTAAAAGTTATGAGTTTTATCCATGCTTACAGTTGCAAAACAGTTATGCAGATTATGTCAGAGTGAATGACGCCTTTACTATGAGAATTTGCAGGGAACTTCAAGGGTGTCCAGAGCGGAGATTCAGTCCTGAAGCGATGGCGGCAATCAGTCAATTTGGTTGTTATTTCATCCAGTTCTCATCCTTTTCTTATTTGTGTCTTGCAGCATTTGATGGTTTCCCAATGAAGCTGCCCAGATACCCAGACGACATGATCGTGCTCGTAGAGATCGTGAGACAAGCCGTCCAGGTGAACGTGCTGAGCGCCAGTATGCGGAAGAAAGGGTATGAATTCCCCATAAGAGTCGGAGCTTATAGCTGCGAGGCCAGACCGGATGCAAAGAACATCCTCAAGGCGTTTGAAAGCAAATACAAGCTGGAAGAGTATGAGGTAGTCAGGCCCATGTTCGATCCCAATGGTTATGCCCGAGATGTGCTCCAAATTGGGAGCGTGATCAAACATGTGACTACCATGGAAGACTACTGGGCGGACTGTAAAGACGAGCTGGAGAGCCGTGATTGGGCATTTGCAAGATTCACTGTGGAGCAGGTAAAAATGTATGGCGTCAATCTAGACGTGGAAGGAATCAAAGATGACGGCCAAAATATGTATAGTCATACATATTTGACCAAGTTGCGGAACACGCCTGTCAGTTCCGAACCATACTTCAATGTCAAGGAAGATTTCGATGTTATGATGGTGAAAATCATCAAGCGGACTGGAAAATGGGTAGAATGGACAGCTAAGAAAGGTCGGAGCAGAAGTAAAGCCACTCAAGCTTCACCAGCCACAGCTACCCCTGCTTCATCACAGAGCGCTACTCCCAGTACCACAACTTCAGCTGCACAAGGACCAGCTCAGTCCGCCGGAGGAGGAGATCAACCCCCAGAGAAGAACATTCCGATAGTACCAACATGCCAAGGCGGATCGTTGCCAGTCATCGGAACTCAGGCTACAGCAGAGGAAAAGGAGGCCGAAGAGCCAAAGGATGGATTCACTTCTCCAATCCCTTTTTCTCTTTCCACTCCACCCCCATCTCCTCAGCTCGCCCCAAGTTCACCATCTCATCATAGCCCTACTCCAGCCATAAGTGCCCCGTCCTTGAAGCCTACTGGCTCCTCTATTCAAATTGTAAAGATCAAGGATGATCAAAGTAGTAGCACTGAACCTGAAGAAGAAAAGGAGATCCCTAGTTCCTCTCGACTTCTCTCTCGAGACCAGAGGAACCCATTCTCTGCGACTACTGCTGTAGTGACTCAAGTAAAGAGGAAGATGTTCACCATTGAGTCTCTGGGAACGGCCTCTAAGATAATTAGCACAGAGTCTTGGCTTGAAGACACCCTGGAGAAGAAGAGGAAGAGGAAAGATGACAGCACTCCTGCGAAAGATATAGTGTCTCAAGCAGTTCATTCGGGATCGATGATGGTGAAGGCCAAGAAGCAGAGAACCCTATCCATACTAGGGCATGATACAGAAACAGGGCACCTAACCATGGAGGTGGCGAAACCAAACAGAGTGGGAAAAATTGAAGATTTGACTCCAGCAGACTTCACTCTGCATTCCATTGATCTCGGAGAAGCCAGGCATGACACTAAAGTGGGCCTATGGAAATCAAGTAACGAAGTAATAGAGAAGCTGGAGAACCTCAAGGTATCAAAGATTAAGATGAAAGCTGAGATCGAAGAACTAAGAAAATTCATCCGACAGTTAGTTGTCCCATTGGCAACTATTACCGGTTTACCCGCTACAGAGGATCCTTCGGCAGAAGAAGTGCAGGCCTTCATATCACAGCTGTAGAAAGATAGGCACTTCGGTCAAATCGGGAAAGAGTGGATCGAAAAGCTTAATACTGATGGAATCGCCCTCATTGGTCAAATCGGCAATGTGCTCATCCGATTAGAAGTAGAAAAGGGCAATATTACTGCCAATAGTAATATTCTGGTGGGAGAAGAGGCGAAATGCACAGAATCCATTTCTCTTCTGAATATGATCATCCAGATGAAAGCCAAGGATGCAATTGAAGCAAAGATTCTGAAGAAAGGAGATGAACCATTGAATGAATGGATCAGAAGCATGCAATTCAAGCGGGAAATGATCCAGGAAGCCGAGAAAGGGCTTAGAGAAACAGGGGATAAAGTAAAGAAGGCCCAAGAGAAAGCTTTTGAGCTCATGCGAGGATTGCACACTGAATCACAAACCAGTGGGCAAGGGAAGTCCTTCATCGACATTGATATGATGAAAAACAACTTCTCCACGCATTTGAGCAATCTGTCTGGGATAGCTTCAAGCAGCCAAAACAGAGTGTCAGAACTACAAACACTTAGCGGATGCGTGCACGTGGTAGCTGAGGAAGTAGTGAATCAGCAGAATCAAGCCAAAGAATTTACTCAAGAACATGCAAGGTGGCTATTGAGATTCACAAATGTACACGTACCAAGCTATTATGAATTAACCCCAATCATAGCGGCTGCTAAAGCATATAAGGCGAAAACTGAAAAGGGGAAGAAGCCCAAATGATTCAAAATTCCCCCTTTTGTTTTCTATTCCATTAATCTTAGGATTTTGTAAATGTGTAGATATGATAAGTTGGCATCTCGCCATTTGTCATCTTGAGAAGATGAGCCGATTTAAATTCCATTGTAATGGTCATCTCTCTCACCCTATATGTAAGATTTTGAATGATTAATAAAAGGTCGGCAAATTTTTGGTGTGAATCCGGTTGCAGAGACAATTGAATTTGTGCCATTTCTTTACTGTCCTTTTCTTTTCATTTGTGTATGAGATACTTCTTCGATATTGGATGGAAATGGTTTAGTGAATAGAGTTTCATTTCGTTGTTTCTATTTAATTGAACTAGTGAACCGATCAGAGTATTGGAGCTAGTAGTGGGAAATATCTCGGTTAGTGTTTTGTTCTCCATATGCATTCCCTTATATTTCAGTCATCTGCATTAGATCTTATATTACATTGTTGCGTGTTGGAAATCATGAGATCGTGAAGATCCGAACGCAGTAGAACTAACTAATCATCTCATATTTCATTTGCGGTCCATATCTTGCATTTCATTCTGTTGTGTTGCGGGAGCCATAAGATTGTGGGTGCCATATACTTAACATCCTAACATTTAGATTCCTGCCTGAGTTTCACTTGTCTGGGTGAGACTTGGTTTCCTCTCCTGCTCTCGGGTTAAGAGCATACCCCGCATTAGTTTTAGGAATCAAACATAATTCATCGAATATCATTCATAATAGGGAGTTGTACCTACAAATTTAGAGATAAGCCAGTTAACAAGAAAACGGCTTTTCAACTGTTGCAAACAGATTTTGTTTATTGTTCGGGCATCAAGAGTCATATTGACAGAAGAAATTAAAAAGAATGAATCTGTTTACCAACATGTATATAAATATTTTTTGTTCTACTAAGACAAGACCATATTATGGTGAGAGATAATTTATTCTTTTTTTTTTATGATTATTCTAGAGTGATTTGGGTTAGTTATCTAAGAGAAAAGTCTAAATCCTTTGACAAATTCAAGATTTATAAAGGTAAGGTATGATAAATTTGGATTGAAGATAAAATACTAATGTTATGATAGAAGATGACAGTTAACATGTGATAAATTGAATGCATATTGTGAGAACAATGGTTGTAGACTTCAGCTCCTACGAGACCACAACAGAACATTATAGTAGAGAGAAGGAATACAAAAAACCTCGATACAATAAAATCTGTGGTTCTTAAAGGATACATGTAACATGTTGACTAGAGACCTGTTGGATAAGAACAACATTCTAAATGAATAAATCATAGGATTAAAGAGAGAACATGAAATACAATTCGTGTGGTTGTGTGAATTGACTAAATAGAAAAATAAAGTTGAAGAAGTGGTGCATGAGCACCTTGTAGTAAGGTAAATCCCTAACTCAAATTTAAGTTTGTAAATGTTCTAACCAAACATTTAGTGAATAAGGACTAAATTTAAATTCCCAAGGTACGTTTAGATGTGTGGTTAGGTAAGATTAAAGGTTGAGTCAAGATTTAAGCAATTAGGTCTTTTTAAGCATAAATTTGCTCAAAATTGTTCTATAAGGAAAAACATGGAAAAATGCTTCAAATAGGGAAAAAAATGTGTAATGGAGGTCCTTATGTTTTTAGGTTTCATTTTCATAAGTTTTGAAACCAAACTAGACAAGTTTGGAGGCCTAGATTGCAAAATTGCAAAAGTAGTCAAAATTGCTCATTGACAACATTGCAATTTTTGCAAAATTGCAATGGCAATTTTTGCACTTTTTGAGGAAAGGGATAAATGGGTAGTTATGGTTCAAACCAAAGGTCAAGGTTTTTATGAGAACCTATTTAAACAGCTTCCAACTCATTTCTAAGGGTTGGTTATGCATTAATATAGACAACACATGTGTGAAGGAGAGATTTTCCTGACAAAAAATACATTTTGAAGATTTCTTGAATAGTTGGATTGGTGTGATTGTTGTTTTGGATGGACAAGATTTTTGGATTCATTTTTTTATTCTTTGCAAGTTGTTTTGATCAATTATCTATGATTTAATCAAGTTTTTGAAAATTATCTAGTTTCTTCAATCTTGTTGTCCAGTTTTGATAAGGTTCCATAGAAATGGATAAAGCTTGATATTACAAGGTCAAAAATACTAAGTCCTTAGGGAATAAAATTATAGCCTCTATAAATAATTTAAATATCAATTTTTGAGTTTTTGGGAGTCAGATAACTACTTTTACAAGCAAGCCCTAGGCAAGCAAATGAAGGCTTGGCAAGGCACAATAAGCTTGTAGGAAAGTATGAGAAAAAGATTTTCACGTGCATTTCTTGAATGGGAAATGGTGGAGTATGGTATTAGGTGTCACCAAAACTATAGGAGAAGGTTTGATGAATAGGTTAGATCATTTGGAAAGTGTTTTTCAATCATTTCCCTTAAAACCCTCAAAATAAGGGTTTTTCAAAACCATACTATATGGACAACATGGATGCTTGAAACCAAGAAAATATTCAACCCCTAGTCAATGTGGAGTTTTACAAGTTAATGCAAGTTCCTTTTTCCCTAGGGGGGCTAATAGGGGCTTTTAGGGCTACAAAGGACAAACAAAGCTATTTGGAGTTGTGGGTGAGTTAAACCTAACAAGATTATGAAGAATGGTATTATATGTGTCAAGAATCTTAGAAGGAAGGTTAAAACTTAATTTTAACCCTCTAAAGGCATTTGGTGGAGTGATGCATTGTTAGGGTTTTGGAGTTAAAAGGAGTAGGAACTAAATTGATTGGTGAGTTTCTTAGAGAAAGGGGATTAGGAGAGAATCCTCTAGGTTGGGGTTAAATAAGTGAGCCTAGGAAGGCTAAGAAGTAGCCTTAATAGAGAAAGAAAAAATCTAAGTGAAGAAACTCCCCATCAAAGTTGTATCAGAGCCATAAGGTTGTTTCTTGTGGGGTATATTACATTCTAATAAATCAAATAGATCTTGAAAGATGAAAATAAATGAAAAATTGGCTAAGGAGGTAGATAAGTAGAAGAAGCTCATGCAAGAGAAAACTAGGCTTATTGATGAGGCCATAGAAGAGATGGAAGACAAGTTGAAAGAAATAGAGGATACAACCCTACCAAGGGAAGATGAAGATACAAGTAAAGGCAAAGAGAAGGTGGACTTGGAGGATGAAATACATGAACCTGATCCTCCACTTGGTGAGAAAGAACATATTCCTCAAATCCATCAAATAATTTGGAGGGAAAATTCTTGATAATTTTCACTATTCCATTGGAAGATGGATGCAAAAGTGGTCCTAGAGTGAATTGAAAGAATTGAAAACTATTTTGAATGTGAAGGTACAAAAAAGGTTGAGAAGGTAAGGTTTGAAAAGTCAATATTGAAGGGACATGCACTGACTTGGTGGAAGTTTGTGCAAGAGGAAAGAGAAACTAAAGGGAAGAAAGAAATAGCCAATTGGAAGGCTATGGTAGAAAAGATAAAGGAGACCTATTTTCTAGAAGATTATGAGATTCAAATTCACAAGAAGAGACAAAATCTCAAGTAGAAGGATCTTGATGTAGCTACCTACATTGAAGAATTCAAAAAACTTTCTCTAAGGTCAAAGGTACAAGAGGCAAAGAGCATCAAGGTTAAAAGATACTTAAATGGACTTAAGTGGTCTATCTACGGTGAACTAAACTTATTTAGTGTGACTACATTGCAAAGTTGTCTACAAATGGCTAGGAAGGTGGAAGAAAAGTTGAGAAAAAAGGATGACTCAAGCTCCAAAGCAAGAGGTAGAGGTAAAGATTTTAGAGGTAACTCAAGAGGTGGTTCTAGTGGAAGGACCAATGATCAAAGGAGCAATGGAGATTCCAAGTGGAATGAGTTGGCCAGTGAGACCAGTCAAAGGGGAGGCCCTAGTAGAGGAAGAGGGTCCAATAATGGTAGTAGAAGAAGGTATGGAAATAATAGTAGATGTTCACACTTTAGCAACATGAAATGTTACCATTGTGGTAAGTTGGGGCATATTGCCTATAGATTTCCAGAGAAGGCATTAATCAACATCTTATGGAGAGAAGAAGATAACTAATGTTGAAGATTAAGATAGTCAAAAAATAGGGGAAGTGGACTTTGAAATGGAGAAGGGTAAGAACCGCATGTTGAGGAGAGTCTTGGTCAAAGAGTTAGTGAAGGAGTATTCTAAATAGAGGAGAGAAATTTTCAGAACTACATGCAAGATACTTGGAAAAGTATGCAAAGTGTTCATGGACTTAGGGTATACTAGCCATGTGTTATCAGAAGAGGAAATACCAAATCTTGGTCTAGTGAAAATTCCACATGTGTGTACTTATAGGGTGACTTGGTTGAACAAGGGGTAGAATATATTAGTGAATGAACAAGTATGGGTAGACATCACTACTGGTAAATATCAAGAAAACATTCTATGTGATGTACTTCCTATGGATTCTTGTCATCTTCTATTAGGAATGCCTTAGTAGTATGACAGAGAGGCAATGCATCATGGGAAAGAAAATAAGTACTCATTCAAGAAGTATGGGGTCATCTATAGGATACAATCTTAGTGGAAGAAGATAAGGTAGAGAAGGCTATTGCTAAGACATTGTTGATGAGTAGAAAATAGTTCCTCCAGTGCTTGAAGGAAGGTGAAGGAGTGGGGTATGACATCATGGTGAAGCCAAAGGAAGAGGAGTCATCAACACAAGAACTTATACATGTAGAAGTGCAAGAACTACTAGGTGAGTTTAAGGACATCATATGTGATGGATCACCACCAACATTACCCCCAAAGATAGCCATAAGTCATAAAATTGACTTCATACAAGGTGCTTCCTTTCTCAATAAGGATGAATACAAGATTAATCATGAGAAGAACAAGGATATTGCAAGAAAAGTCCAAGAGTTACTAGATCAAGGGCTAATTAGGAAGAGCACTAGCCCATGTGCAATACCATTTGTCCTAGCACCTAAAAAGGAAGGTAAGTGGAGAATGTGTACTGATTTTAAGGTAATCAATAGAATTATAATTAAATATAGATTTCCTAATTCCTAGGATAGAGGACCTAATGAACTATCTTGGTGGAGCTAGATATTTTTGTAAAATAGATCTCAAGAGTGGTTATTATTAGATTAGGATGACAGAGGGTGATGAATGTAAGTTTTCATTTAAGACTACTAATTATCTCTATGAGTGGTTGGTAATGGCATTTGGCCTTACCAATGCACCAAGTACCTTCATGAGAGTCATGAATGAAGTCTTCAAATATTATATAGGAGTGTTTGTTGTGGTGTACCTAGATGACATCCTAATATTTAGCAAGACAAAAGAGGAGCATATGAAACATTTGGAAATGGTGTTAAGGATGCTTCAAGAGGAAAAGTTAATAGTGAACCTTGAGAAGAGTGAGTTCAATAAAGAAGAGCTAATTTATTTGGGTTTTTTTGTGTCCCAAGGAAGTCTAAAGATGGATAAGAGCAAGGTAGAGGCCATCTTGAGTTGGCCTAGTCCTAGGTCTGCTACTAAGGTCAGATGTTTTTATGGCGAAGCATAATTATATAGGAAGTTTGTGAGAAGATTTAGAGAGATTTGTCCACCAATGAATGACACTATCAAGGGAGGCATGAAGACCAGATACATATGGACCAAAGCTATAGATGAACATTTTGAGAGATTGAAGAAGGAAGTGGAAACCCAAGTAGTATTAGTCTTGCCAATTTTTGAGAAGCCATTTGTGGTAGAGTGTGATGCTAGTAACATAGCAACTAAGAAAGTACTAAGTCAAGAGGGTAGACCTATGGAATTTTTTAGTAAGAGAATCAATGAGGCAAAGACAAGGTATTCATCATATGATTTGGAGCTCTATGCACTTGTCCAATACCTTAAGAAGTGGAGGAATTACCTATTTGCCTCATGTCAACCTCCTCCGAGTCAGCATGCTCCTCTCTATGGTTCTCTTCCTGAATGGGGCTCTCGTGGATAGACTCATGAACACTAACACCTCTGCCTCATCCACGGCCAAGGCTATGGCCTCTAACAGAAGATCTCGTCCCAGATACCATCCTACAATAATATCCAAGATGCAAGATGCTATAATAACCATGAAACATACTACTGAAACACATAGATAAAAAAAAACACATGTTTTGCAAACAAGATATTTTCAATTTTCAATTTACCTATAATTTTAGTTTAAGTATAATTTCAGTTTTGAAGTCTAAGTGTTGAAGTATGAAAAATAGGTAACTAATAGTTTACATAATGTTTCAGTTCAACTAGTTTCAAGTTTCAGTTTGAAAGAGATACACATGATAGTTTAAAGTTTTCATTTTTGTTCAACTAGTTAACACTAGTGGCATTCCAATATACCCAGAGCTCCCAATGTAGAAACTCGAGCTCTGATACCAGATGTAACACCCTGCCAAGGGATCCAAAAGAATTACCCTAAAGTTTCACTAAGTTTGCTAAACATTTTTTTTTTTAAAGTAAGAATGTATAACATACACATCAAACACATAGTAGCGGAAGCAATAACATGTAATCATCGACCAACATACATTGCAAGTTACATTTCTTAAGGATCCCAAGATGTTGAGTCACTTTTAAATTTAATTAATTCTAAGTCTAACAACTATCACATACATATGAAAGAATAATCAAAAAGTCCCATGTCCATAATATACATTTGTTCTGAATGCCTCTTGGCAAATTAATTCGGAATGCTCAATCATCCACTGTACAAGTCACAGGGTATGAAAGGCTTAAAAGAATATACATACGTAAAAATAGAAATGCATCAACCTCCATGAATCGATGTTACAAAGTACAGTAAAATAAATGAAATCATCCACCATACATGATACATCAATACATCCATAATGATAAAACATCCAATTACAGAATGAAGGTAAATGCCAATCAAGAAAACTCCAGCCACGGTGACCACGGAACGGATCTCAATGGTAAGAGTAAAAGCACTACCACCCGATCGCGTGGAACCTAAATGTTCCACTCCCATCGCGCTAAGGAGATAGTCTCAAGTCCCAAACAAGGTATCAAAACACAAAATACAAGAACTCTCTAAGTCTGGGAAATCCTAAAAGTATACTAACTCAAGGGTTCCAACATAGATAGACATCTAGACCCAGAGGTACCACAAGACACGTAGCAAACCTAATATGCAAGCGGGAAAGTGTCATCGCAAAAGTCACGTAGAAGTTACCCGAGCAATCCCTTAGGAATCTCGGGTCCCTACTGATCCCTGCGGCCACTAGTATCCTCTCGTACTGACGAGGCATACTATGGAATGCAAGGTCGTAACCAAGCGTTCTCTCTACCCCATCCTAGTCTGTACTAGCACTCAAGGCATGGGAGAGAACATACAATTATCTTGTTAGGTTCATTTTCTCCCATTTAGTGTAAATGTTTTCACTTATTAAATCAACTTACAATGGGTTACTCCAGGCAGCCTCTTAGGGCCCCGATCCCCATTGCAAGCCACTTTCTGACACTACACATAGATAACCTACCCTAGGCTCATGAAATCACGAATCAAAGAATCATAATAAAATCACCTCAGTCCTATACAAGCAACTAAAAAACATCATAAAAAGATAAGCCACAAAATTACATCATTTCTTCATGAGCAACAGATAATATCAAATAATAAACATATGATCACGACAGTTCTCTATCAGCAACTGAAGGCATCAATGATAAATCACAAAATCCAATGGTTCTCCAATGAGCAACTAGAAAGTATCCCAATAGTAAATTACAATACTGATCGAAGACTCCAAAATGGTCAAGTCAAAACATGACATCACCACGATCTAAATGAACACTTCAGTCAAAGCAACCAGAAGGTAATACAAGTATAACTGATCGAGACTCGAAAATGGTTATCAAATATAACTGATCAAGACTCAAAATTGGTTAAGTTAGGTATCTCAAATACATACACCTCAGCTTCACACAAGGAAACTAGAAAGCAATAAAAAATAGTAAATACATCCATCATAGAGCATACTATCACATTACCTTAGTTGGTTTGAAAAGATCGAGAACAAATCATCATAACCTCACATTCACAAACCCGGGCCTCTGGTAACAACCTAAACTGGTTAATACTAGAACAACCCCAAAACACAGAGAACACATAGAAAACATCATAGTCTCGCAGTTTGGATTTGATTTGAAAATACAAATTTGAGAAGAACAATAAAGTTTAAGTTTTCTAGTGTTACTATGAGTTCCTCAGTTATCCCGTTTAATTAAACCTATCTTGTTCTTATAATAAAAGAAATTGCGTCATGACTTAAAAGTATTAATAATCATTTATTAAATTATTATAATAATAATAATTGATTATTGAATGAAGATAATCTCAATCGAATTTTCAAATAATATCCATTAATGTTTTAAATAAAATAATTACAATTTTATTAAGATCAATACATAAGTCCTCAATGATAATAACTTCTATTCTAAATTAAATATTATTTAAATCATAATTAATTAAATTAATCAATATTTTATTTAAATATATATTACATTTATTATTAATATAACAATTATAAAATATTAATGAAATTTAATAATGAAATTAATAATGAATAATATCATAAATTTAATTTAAATAAAAAAATTATTAAAATTAATTATAATTTATAATATTAAAAATTATAACCAAATCTCAAATTTTGAATGGCATATTTAAATCGCTTGTCTGCCATATACGCAGGGCAGGACTGCTGTCGCAGTCGTCCTGTGTCAGCAGGTACGACTACGTACAGCAGTCGCCTGCTGCGTATTACTAAGGGGGCAGGGGGTGGTTAAGCCGCCCCTCCCCAATACTTTTATTTATTTTTATTTTTTTATTATTTTTTTTTTAAAACTATTTTATTTATATAAGACCTTGTATATAAAAGATTTGTTAATTAAAATTTACATATATGTATTTTTTTTTTTTTTTAGAAAAAAAAATATAATTATTATAATAAAATTTATTGATATTCAAATCTATTAAATATATACATAAAATAATTTCTTTTTAATATTATATAAATATATTGAAAAATTGTTTCCTTCCTTATATTGATATAGAAAATATAGTCAACCATCTGAACTTTTAATTTAGAATTTCAGTTTTAGATTCAACCCTTCCCATTTAAATCCTATGTATACAGAAGTTAATTGACAAGCATCTGATAAATTCCAATATTGTAATGTTTTAAATATTCCTCATAGAGAATTTCATATTTACAAACCCCAGACACGAAGAAGACAGGAAGGGATAATTGTGTATTTAATCGATAATCAAAAAACACAAGACCCTACCTGATCCTGATGCTATTATGCAATCTCTAGGAACTGTAGGAGAATTCGCTCCTCTCAATAACCTTCTTCCGAAAATCTTTCTTTGGTATTAGCCTTCTGAAATTCGCTTCCAAAAGTTGTCTCCCCAAAAATTCTTGTCCAACTTCGTATATCCCAAAAATGAACCCCCAAAGTTGTGATAAGCAATTTCTCCTCAAATCGGGGCACTAATTGTGCGTTCACCCAAGAAGACTCTTTGCACAACTCAGTTAACTCCAAATTAACCTTTATTATCTTTTCTTTTATTTTGCATTCATCTTTCATGCACATTAAGTTGAATTATAAAATAACTTTATTTAATAATCCACTTGACTTCTATTTTAAATTAATTTATTACTTTAATCTCATGTGCACTTCATGAAATTAAAATAACATTATTAATTTCTATTATTTAATCTTTTAATTTATTTCTCAAATTTAAACTCATGCTTAGATCATGCGATCGAGAATTCTTAATAATTTAATATCTTTCAACTTTTAATTTATTTTAGAACTTAATTGATAACATATTTAATTAATTTAAATAACAATAATATTTAGCATTTATTTAAAAATGAACTCCAAATATATTATTATTAAATTAAATAAATATTATCCTGTTCTAAATTTATCTTTGAACTTTAATTTCCAAATTTAATTCTTTTATTTAATTAATTTCTCAATTCATTAAATATTAAAGATATCATAATAATTCTCAATTAAATTAAATCATTAATTAATATTTTTAATTAGACTTAATTAATAGAAAACACAGCAAGGACTCATATAACATCATACGAAAACCCAACATAGAAAAACACATACTAAATCAAAACAAAAAGGGTTATAAATCCGAAATTACATCATTTGATGCATTCGGAGGGTACTTAACTCAGATACTTGTCCTAGTTATCAATTAGGAAAATTGGCTAAAGGGTTTAGGAATTGGACTCAAGAGTTTATCTCCCCTCTCTTACCATTGAGACAATGTGATAGGGTACGCTCATCCTGGCAATTCAGGGAAGTCGATACCCGGTACCTGCAACCTGCATAAAATCCACGCATGTACAAACACAATATTCTAAGCTAAACAGACAATGGCAGGAAGTGGTGCATCGTGTAGATCCCGACTAGCAGGTGACTACGACTCCCTTCCTTAACCACATCAGAAACACCGTACATAAATAAAACAAACATGCACACCATACACATGCAGTATGGGGTAAGTATCCATAAGAAGCACATGGAATAATAAACCATCTAACTAATCATCATCGATAACTGAAACCATTGAATAATCATCATACATTCATGAAATATAGAGTACCAAGTAATCTCATCATATAATAAACTGAGTGTAAAACAACATCTGATAATCTCTAAAATAATAATACTAATCATCAAACATAAATTGGCCTAAAAGAGTTTGGCAATGATGACAGAAATGTGACTTAGAGGCAGGCACTACAAAAGCTTAGTTTTTTTTAGTTATCACAATAATGGACACATATGCAAGAATTGGAGGACTTGAGCACTAGCACTAAGCAATAAATACATCAAAGGAAAAGGAAAAATTCATGGATAAAAAACAACGAATGAGTTTAATCAAAATTAGAGAAAGAAGGTAGAAACTAGAAGTAGTGGACAAAGTGAAGTCGAGGTCACCCAATCCAATTGATCAAGTGATCACACCACTTCTAACAAAGATGAGAAAGTATGTAAGGAACTCTACACTTGAATGATAAATTATATACCATTTTCTAAAAAAGATATGTCAAAAGTCCATATCTACATGAATAAATATGCACTAGGATAGATCTAAGGAAATAATTGAGAAAAAGAAACCATATGTATAATAGATAACAAGTATCAGTAACAACTAATTATTTCTATATGAACCGAGCTCCCATATAAAACTATGTTGATATGTTGACTAAGGTAAGCACATGAATACTAATGAAGACTAATCAACGGAAATAAGGTTTTGTGAACACAATTTTATGTGAAGCTTGTGATAACTATAATACACCTAACATAGTACAAAGAATTTATTAAAGACCTAATTTGACATATTGAAATTTTATATCAAGATTTTGAAGAATATTTTCATTCACCAGGTGATTTTGAACCTTCAAAGCAATTTAAGTGAAGGTTTGTGCAAATCTACGAAGTGTTGTTGGAAAATTTTAGAGTAAAGTAAGACTTGAGAACCAAGTTTGGTTGTTTTGAGAAGCTATTGTAGTTTTTTTTAAATCCTCTTTAAAAAATGACATCATTTACATCTGACACTAACAAGGAAATGTTGAAGGAAAGTAATGCATAGATTGTAAGGAATGATCATTGTCCACCAAAATTTAATGAATGCCTTGACATCACAATGATTAGAGATGCATCAAGCACTTGATCATTGATCCTACCCAGAGTCATTATGGTACATGATGTTCACTAATGTTACATGTGTAAGGTAGTAGAAATTAAATATTGTGAACTAAGAAATAAAATATTGTGAACTAAGAAATACTCCTATGATAAATTATGTGAAAACAATATAGTTCTAAAAGATGAAAACAAGGTCATTGTCGAGAAAGGGAGTACTTATTCCCTAGTTGTTCCAAGGGTTTCCAAAGTGGTATGGATCAAGATTATCTTAATCAGAGTGTACAACATAAAATTTTGGTTGGGAAGTGGACTAGTAAAGACCAATAAGGAAATAATCCACCGAGTGATATGGTATCCAACTCTAGATTGAGTGAAGATAATGAGGTGTCAGAAAGAAATGTTATTGAAGATCAAATAAAGACCAGGTGGAATAGTTGAGGAATGTCAATAGATGGTATTGAAGATCATATTATTGAATTCATTGTATGTTTGATTGCACACATGCTCTATTAATCAAGCCAACTGAATAGTGTTCCATGTATAATAGTGGAATTAGGTTATAAGATGTGATGAAAGACCATAGCTATAATATTTCTAAGCTACAATTGACATAGCTAGTAGAGAATCTTGGAGCGATAAGGTAGGCCAAGAAAACATCATGTAATTTTGAGTCACTATTGGTTTGTATATTTTCTATGTGTAAAATTCATTTCCAACTATTAGATCTATAGTGTGGGATAAGAATAGACCCATAACTGAGTAAATAATTGTTTTTATTGAACAATTGGGTGAAATTTTTGAAATCATTATTGATGGTAATTTTGAAGAATTTAAAGTGAAGATGAAGACTAGATTGAGGATTTGATAATCATTTATTTATCACTTTTATTGAGACATTTATTTTATGGTGGATATTGATTACACATATACACAATTTTTACTACTGAGGTTTGCATGGTTAAGGTCGATGCAATATGAGGTGAATGTGGATGTGATCACTAAAAAATTTATTGCCTTTTTATTTGAAGAGACTAAAAAGAATATTGGGCATTTCGATAATAATGGTTCAATCAAGATAAAAATCATGATGCGGACTAAAGTTCCCAAGATGAACAAAAAGAGAAAGAATATGATATCTAATCTTGAGGGAAAACTTGGTGAAGGAACCCTATAGATAACTAAAGGAAAATGGGAAGATGAGGAATTGGAAGATAAAGAGGAAGAATCCAAAGGAAAAGACCTAGTGGTTTCCTAGCCCAAGGCAAAAAAAAAAAAAGAAAATTGTGATAGTGGATCCTAAGGTGAAGAGGGACTTGAAGAAGAATGTTACTTCTCTTGGGCCTGAACCTAAAAGTGGGATAGTAACAAGATAAGGATCTAAAGAAATACTACCTATAGTTGGTAAACCTAAGAAAATCACAAAAAAAGATTAAAAAACCAAGGGAAAAGCTACTCCCAAAAGGAAGTGAGTTACAAAAGGGATCGAGTAGAGTCCAAAGAAGAAGCTGACAAGAAAGTCATCATGCCTAATGATGAAGAAGATGAAGTAGAGAAAACTGAGTTTGATGATTTGAGAAAACTTAAAGTTTTTCCCAGATAACCTCCTATGAATATTGATCAAGTATGTGAGAGTATTAGAAATTCAACAAGGAATTTTAGGCTTCAAACATAATAATTGTTATTCTTTAGATAAGGAAAATAAAGATGAAATTTATAAAGAAATGATAGATATGATGACAAAACTAAAACAAATTCTAGAGGACTTGTACAATAAATTGGATGTAAAATGGAAGTGGGTTCTATTCACCAAGAGGCAAATAAGAGAGACTACTTTAGCCCAAACCATGTCAAACTTAGGGAAGACCCATATTTCTATTTCCTCAAGAGATTTTGAGAAGAAATTTGTGCCCAAGATAACAATCTATAAAATTTTAAGGAATAATCTAGAAGATGTTTCATAGGTTAGCATTTTGGTATTGCAAAAGTGTTAGAAATAGATAATACTGAGAGAGGGAGACTGAATCAATATTCTACAAACTTTTGTTGACAACTGACTATTATTAATTAATTTATAGCTTGCATAACAAAGTAAACTAATAATGTTGAATATTATATAAAATCATGCACATAGAGAACTCATAACACCATTATTTGTTAACTGGAAAACTATGGCCAAGGGAAAACCCTGATGGGGATGATACTCACTAGATGGTGTCCTAATAAAAATGTTCCTTGTTAGAGGATGGACCCTATTATGAGTCTAAAAACACATTTAGTACATATGATTCCCTATTAGGAGACTTTGAATCCTTGTTAGGAGATTCCAACCTTGTTAGGAGTTGTGTCAACCATGTTAGGAGTTGTAGAAACAAATATAATGTAATGCAAGAAGAGCCCACTGCCCTAACATGAAATTATACAATTTTAGCTCTTTACAAAAATCAATATAGATATAGTACTTGCTTAATACTACACTTCATGATTCTTCTAATCATATATCAGAATTTGCATCACATAAGGCTCACAAATAGTACTTATAGTAGTTCTCATGTCACATCTAATAGACATGACTTCTCATAACTATGCAACATAAGATCTATATTTATACCTTGCACATTTACAAAACTTTGCACTATTGGCCTTCATGTCTTTTATAGGCTTGACATAATAAAATAACTTATGGATTATTATCCACAAATTTGGCTCATCATAACTTAGTAATTATTTCGTAACCAAAATAACTCCTAAGGTCGTACAATCCAATTCCCTACGATGCTTTGTTTTGTGTTGTTAAATACTCACACTAGTATTTTAATCATAACTCACACCATACTATTTGTACAATTTGTACACTCATATACATCATCATCATGTAGTCATGAAGTTGCCTTCAACTATTTATAGGCTAACTCTCAATGAGTCATCCATACACTTAACATTTGTTCTTTGTGTTGCTATAAATTATCCAACACTTAGACAATTTTCTAACTCTTAATGCATAAATGAAATGCTGAATATATGTTACCATAAATGACAACCATCAAGACATCTATTTGACCATATTGCCAACAATCTCCTCCTTTAGCATTGATGGAAACATTTGAGAAAATTGGCTAAGTCCCAAAATGATGTCATACATAAAAATAAAAAATAGTAACTACAAAATTTCCTTCAAAACATAACAATTTCTATTCATGTTTTGATGGATCATTATATCCCTTATCACTCCTTTACATTGATACATAAGTACACTCCCCCTTACATATACAATATTACTTCCCCTTTGTGTATACACCTTCTTAGTACTTACAAACATAAAAATTTCCTTACATAACATAAGATTTTCCTTGCATATTACTCTCTCCCTTTGAAATTAATGGAAAATGTTTCAAAATATATATATATATATATTTGGGTGTTATGCTATTGATCAACCTGTTAATCTAGAAAAATAATCTGGATAAACAACCTGTAGTCTTTCTATCTCTTTCTTCTAGTTCTCCTTTACTATCTCTAAGATAATGATTAATGCACAAAATGCATAGGATTCCACTTCAACTACACTCAATTCAATATTGGAAAACTTATCATAGGAAGCCTTAGTTGTAAGACATTCCTCAAGTTGCCTCTACAAAATGCTGATTTTTGTTGACAAAAATTTCTCTAAGATTGGAGAATCTCCTTGCTACTTTCTCTTTATTATATTTCAAGTCTCTAATCATACCATGTATCTTCTCCACTTCTGATCTATATTCTTCAATACTAGACTCTAGAAGTTGTAACTTGACATTGAGTGTTTCAAGTTCACTTAACTTTCCTTTTATCTGACTCTAAAAGTCTATAAGGTACCTGTATGACTACACACATTTTTCATACAATATTTTCTCTTCATCAATATACTTTCTTAGTTCCATGATGTTTCTATCAAGTTCCTTCAAATCATTGTGCACATTGGTGCACACTATGTTAAATAGCGTTGCATCATGTCTTACCTAAGCTTGCACTGAAGCTACTTTTGCTAAAGTTGTGAATTTTTTATCAAAGGTTTTAACCAACTCCATGGATTTTGACAACAAGTCTGGAGTATCTACAATTGTAGTGACTATCTTCTGCATTCTGTCTAAGAATTTACTAATTTTTTCTTCTCAAATAACTTACTTAAAGTACTCATCAAGCTTTTATGATCTTCATCATCTGATGTCACCACTACTTCTATTGATGGACTAGCTACTAGAGCTAGAAGAAATATAGTTGCTAGAGCTACATAAGGTATGTCAACCTCATGTTGGAACACCATTTTTCCTATTTTTGACTCCACATGTTTCAAATTGAGCAAGAATTTTTCCTGCATCATAATCTTCCATTTCTACTTAAGTTCAAAGGCTTCATTTGACTTCTTCCTTCTCTCTTCCTTTGTCTTCTTTCTTTCCTCTTCCTCTTTCCTTTTCTTTTCCTCCTATAATTTCTTCTTCTTTTCCTCTTCTTCTTCCTCCTCCTTCTTCTCTTCTTATTTGTTTTTCTTTTCCTTTCTTATTGCCTCTATCTCTTTGTTCTTTTCTTCTTCTTCATCATTAGAACTAGTGTATTCTATGATATTTCCAACAATAGTTTGGCCAAATGTTGCAAAAGGATTTTCTTTTGTATCTATAGTTATGTGGGTACTATCTACTTGCATGGATTCAATATCCATAATGATATATGGTGGTGAGAGTGTCTATTGTGTCTCTTGTACTTCTTCCTCATCATTAGAAGGTTTACCTACTTATACATACACTGGACTCTTAGGTTTAGACTGTGCACTCATCTTAGGCACCAAGGTCATCTATTTTATTATTGTCTCCTCTGTTTCTTGCCTAACATCCTCATAATTTCCTCCCATTAAAGAATTTCTTTTCTTTTTTTTTCCTTAGCAAGGGCTCAATACCCTTCAAAATTCTATCTGATTCCTCTTTAGTCTCAATGTCACATAGTTTATTTTTTATTGTGATCCTTATATTCATATCTTCTTGTAATATTCTCATTTTCCTATTTACAAGTCTATTATACATATCCTTTGGCATCTTATTGTGTATATTCTCAAATGTTTTGTTCCTCAAGATCATGTTCCTTATAATGACATTTTCTAATTGCCTTCTATTCATATTACTATATAAGTCATAATATTTATTCAACTATACAAAATTGCCATCATCAATAATTTGCATGTTAAGGTTTTTACATTTATCTTCCATGTTTTCTTTCTACCCAATGTTCTTCCTTCTTGTGCATTCTCAACCACTACTCTATCTTTTGTTTCATCCTCAGATTCCTTAGAATCACTGACTTGCATTATATTTCTTCTCTTTCCAAGTCTATTGGTGGTCTACTTGACCCTTTTCTTGGTTGCTAGTGTAAGTTCATGCTTCACCTTCACCAATCTCTTTTATTTCCTTTTCACAATAGATGATTCAACATCTAGCTATCTTCTAGGCTAATCACTTCTTATTCTAATTGGTTGCAATGGTGCAACTACTGTATATGGTGCAATTGGGTTTTGTACAGATGGTTGTGCTACTATCACACCCTATGAAAGTCTTGCAATAGCAATGGGAGTTTCTTCCAAAACTTTAGTCTGTCCACTAGCTTTCATGTCCAGCACAATACCTTTTAATTCATAAAACTCTTTCCTAGTCATGCCAGATTCCTTAATGATGGAATCTATCTCTTTTTCTACCTTTTTCTTGCTTTCTTTACTATGTAGTACTGACTGGCTATTATTGGTCTCTCCTCATAAGTTCCACATCTAGGGCACTTTGTGTCCTTCTCAAATTCAAGTATAATATACACATACCCTTCTATGAGTTATGTGCTCATCTCATATCCCATAGGCTCTAAAAATTTAACTCTAGGAATTACTACTTCCATGTAGTGTTGTTAGTTTCCACCATGAAGCATATTTCTTCCTTGTACTTCAACTCAAACTGGAAACTCTTCATAATTTTATCAATGTCATCATCTCTGACATTCTCTAGCTTGGATCTATAGCATTGAGTCACCATCTTCATTGTGCACTCATTGCTATCCCAGTTTATCAATCTAGTAAACTTCCTTTTAGCATAGAATAATATATGAGTTAATAGGGACTCAAATCTAAAAATTTCACTCTTAGTTTTCTTAATCTTTGCAATGTTGTCCAATAGTTGCAATCTAATAATCTCACAAAGGTAAACATTTCTACCTTCAATTGTTAATACATAGGCTACATGTAGAAATCTAGCTAGTACTAAGTTAATCCTTGATCCATGGTTTAGCTTGTACCCTAATATTTTAGTTAGTAACCTTACTCCCTTGTCTAGAATGTGATCTACCTTCATATTTATTCCATCAAACTTTGTATTTAGGGCAGTCTCAACCATTTTCCTGACATTTTTTCATTTATAAGATTGCAACCTTCATTACTCAATAATGTGACCTTGTGAATTAGATCATTGTCTATAACAATCTACACATCACCTAACCACAACATATCATTGTGTACCCTACTCAAAATGATTCAAGTCCAATCATGATTGTCAAATTCCATGTAAAACATATATTTCACCAAATTCAATCTTTTGAGGTGTGCATACTCAAACTTCAATGATAAATCATTGTTACATATTTTTCTCAAATGCTCGTGAATTTCCTTATCACCAATGCTCTCAATCTTACAATGGTTGTAACTTCTAATATCCTTGACATTTAACACATTTTTTGGAACTTGTGAAAATGTGTCCAACAGATCATCTAACAAAGAAACAAATGGATGTTTCTTAAACTCATACCTTAGTCTATCACTCACATCATATATTGTTTGACTAGCCATTTAAATGTAACTGTAAATACTAAAAAATTGGATTCAAACTCTATAAAATACCTTGAAATTGTAATTTAGGGCTTTTGCAACAAATTACTTTACAAAATTCACACTTGAATTTTCTATCAAATTTCTCTTCAATTCACTCAAGACACTTCGCATGAAATATGTTATGCAAAATATTTCTTGTGATCCTTAAATCATTTCAAATCACACTACACATTAAATGTGTACCTGCCATAGATTTAAATATTTACTCTATTTACTAGCAATCTTGATTTCTCAATTCCTACTTATTGCGATCATATCTAAACTTGCACACTTGACCATAGCTTCCACTCTATGTCTTCTACCTCCTATTAATTGTTTCTCTCTAATATCATTTTTGACCAACTGATGCTCTGCTACTACTAGAGATACTTAATTCAGATAGTTTGAGTCACAAACAAACTGTAACTTCAACTTTTCTTCATGTGCATCAAAGAAATGCTCTTCCAAAATTGTATGAAAACTTTCTAGATTACAAGCTTCCATAAATGCTTCCTTGAACTTATCAATATTTTTCTTAATTACTTCCTTCTGACTATTATCACTACCATTTTCACTTCTTCTATTATTACTATAATTGTTCCTCCTATTTTGTGGATTCCTATTGAAGTTCCTTCTATCCATTCTAAAAAATCTTGTTGTGTGTCCAAATTTATTGCACAACTAACATATAGGTACATTTCTCCTTTGATTGGTTCTATTATGATTCTCAAGTGCTCTACATTTCCTTAAAATGTTTCTAGGTTTGTTACACTTGTAACATACAATCTTCTTTCTTTCACCATCAATGGATATACTCTAGGATCTACTTCTTCCATTACCTATAGAGTTAGAATTCCCAAACATTCTATTATTCTAATTTTTACCATCAAATTTAGGTTTCTTACATTCTACTTCTTTATGTCCCAAACTATGACATTTATAATAATAGAAATTAGTACTATGTTTAAAAGACTTACCTATGAAATCTCTCTTCATATGACCAACCTCATTGCATATGAAACATCTACCTCTAAACTCATGTCTAACTTCTTTGGATAAGTCAATTTGTATAGGTTTATTAACTTGCTTTGTTGTCTTAGTTTCATCATATTTCTCCCATAAATTAATTTTCTCAACTTCATCAAACTACTTGGTCTTTTTCTTAGGGGTTTCTACAATAGGATTTGGCTCTTTCCTAATTTCATCTTTATTTACTAAGTTTTCTCCATTAAAGTATCCAAGACCTATCTTATCATAAGAGGGTCCTTGATGAAATATATGTTCATCAATTTTCTCAGAACCTGTGTAAATTTTTTGTAACTGCTAATTATCTTGTGTCAACTCTTCTTTCACAATAATATTGTATTTTTCCAACTTAGCATGTTCAATATTAATAGAATCTAATTCAAATGTCACTTGACTCATCTGGGATCTAAGGTTTGTATTCTAAGATTTTAGATAAGGTTTACTTTTTCTGTCACTAGTTTTAAGACTCAAGTTCAACAATTTTCAACTCATTTTTCAAGACCTCATTTTCTTTCTTGAGATTTTTAACTTCATCACAGTCACTAGTCTACACAATTTTTTCTTTACCAAACTTTAGATCATCAATCTTGTCTTTCAATTTTCCAATATAAGTTTTTCCATCTTAATATCTATCTTTTAGGTTATCTCTTTCTTTAGTAAGAAGTTCAATCTATTCAAGGGCATCTTCAAAAAAATTCTTCAACTCTTTCATCTTCATTGGGATCTTACTTAAGTTGTTAAGCCTCTTCAAAGTAATTTTACTTTGATATCAATTGTTAGAAATAGATAATATTGAGAGGGGAAGGTGAATCAGTATACTACAAACTTTTACCCACAACTAAATATGTTAGTTACTTTATAGTTTGAATAACAAAGTAAACTAACAATGTTGAATAGTGAATAAAACCATACACATAAAAAAATCATAACACCATTATTTGTTAACTAGGGAAACCCTAGCTAAGAGAAAACCCTAGTGGGGATGATACACACTATATGATGTACTAATATAAATGTTCCTTGTTAGAGGATGGACCCTGTTAGGATTCTATCAATACATTTAGTACACAAGAGTCCCTATTAGGAGTTGTACCAACCCTATTAGGATTTGAGGAAACAAATCTAATGTAATGCAAGAAGAGCCCACTGCTCTAACATGAAATTATACCATTTTAGCTCTTTACAAAAATGAGTATACATATAGTACTTGCTTACTACTAAACTTCACACTTATTTTGATCATACATTAGAATTCACATCACAGGAGGCTTACAAATAGTTCTCATAGTAATTTTCATGTCACATCTAACACACATGACTTCTCATAACTATGCAGCATAAGATCTTTACTTATACCTTTCACATTAAAAAAACTTTGCACTGTTGGCCTTTGTGTCTTTTACAAGCTTGAAATAATAAAATAACTTATGGTTTCTTATCCTTAATTTTGTCTCATCATAACTTAGCAATTATTTTATAACCAAAATAATTCCTAAGGTTGTACAATCCAATTCTCTATTATGCTCTGTTTTGCACTTTTAAATACCTGCACTAGTATTTTAATAATAACTCACACCATACTATTCGTACACATTTGCATAGTTGCATATATCATCGTGATTTTTTCATGAAGCTTCCCTCAATTGCACATAAGCTAAATCTCAATGATCCATCTTTACACTCAACAATTGTTACCTATACTATTGTAAACTATCTAACACTTAGATAATTTTCTAACTCTAAATGCATAAGTGAAATGTTGAATATATGTTCCCATAAATGACAACCATAAAGACATCTATATGATCATATTTCCAAAAAAAAATGCATTTTGGTTGTTACTTCCAACAAAAACAAAAGAGAAAGAAGAAGAAGTTAAAGATGCAGTACAGTTAGATAACTAGGAAGATTGTGATGAACCAAATAATTTGAAAGAGAAAATAAGTAGAAAGGTAGAGGAGAGTGAACAAAAAGATGTTATCCCCATGGAAGATATTACTGATGAAACACATTTTGACTAAAGAAAAACTCAAAAAACACAACATTTCAAACATTAGACACTCATCTTCCATGCACTAATCCACTATTAATACAAATACAAGACTACCCAAGGATTTATAATGCACCAATTGTGAACACCCCAACTAATAATTTTTAGATCACTTCTATCATAGTGGATGATAAGGGTTAGCAAGATGTAAGTTTCAAGGAGTGAGGTAAAGCTATAATTGTGATTAAATATCCACCACATTTGGCCAATTTATTATTTAAAATGATAAATGAGAAAAATAAGGTGAAGAAGAACAATTTTCACTTAATGCCTTAGGACATCATATTGAAGGGAAAAAAGGAGATTGAACAACCAAAGCCTAAGGAGACTAATAAGCCAAAGGAGCAAGAGGAAATCCAAGACTTAATATAGTTGTCAACTATTGTTCCTATCTCTACTGAAGCAATAATTTTTTTACATGTTCAATAGGTTCTAACTACTCAAAAGGAAAGCACTTCTACAAGACAACAAACACCAAGACCAAGTGTTGAAGGCACATAATTTCATATCACAATGTTGAGTCTTAGAACACCAAGGTCATAGTTGATAGAGAAGAAGATTGGGTCCCTTGAGATGCTAGTGACTTTAGATGAGGATATTACAATTGCTAAGTATGACCCTAATACAATGACACTTGAAGAAATGCAAATTTTGCATGCATTGCTAAGAAAAAAGACCACACAAGAACATTTAAGAAGAGAATATAAGAAAAAAAAGGTATTGTGTGATATAAAGAACATTTTTATAGATGGATTTGAGATTTATATTGTAAATGAGAAGATGCCTATTTTGGAACAATTAGTTCATATTGTTGATAAGGTTAATAATGAGGATATTAAGACCAATGAGAAATTGATGAAATGGTCTAAGAAGAAGTTTGATCACAAAGTTTTGGAGAAAGTCTCAATAGAAATTGCAATCAAATAGGTTGAACTTTCAAATCTTGTAAATATTTTAGAAGCAATTTTATAGAATATTTATCATTTATATATAAATATTTGTGATGTTGAGTTCTTCATGACAGAGAATCAATAATCAATTAATAAATTACAACTAGATTAGAAGGCATGGAGACATTCTTTGAGAAAGGATGCAAGTTCAAGCTATAATCAATTCAATAAATTGACTTTTTCTCAAGGAAGATTAGCTAAGCTAATGGATAAAGATAGAAACATTAGAACCAAATTAATCTCTATTCAAACCATGTTGATACCTTATTTGGAGGTAATGAAGAAGGAGTTTTCAACTACAAGGGATTTAGCTAAGAGAGATCTACATCTCTTTATTACAAATAGTCTAGTAGATCTATCAGCTTAGTTATAAATCATGATTCCAGTGATGGAATCTATATGATACAATTAGAATCATGGACTAGAGCTGATTTTACAAAATTATAAATCATTTTTGGATAACTACAATTTGACCCCTACAAACCCTGAGCCATAAGTGCTATGCAATGGAAAATAATATGATGATGGATCAGACACTAGCATAGATCAAAGATAACAATATTTATTTTTGGAGAGACATGTACATATGCTATATATAGTGAAGTCTCTATTGGAGACCATGTTACATCCTAAAGGGGAATGCTATTTTTTAATGTCATGAAAATTTTTTTTTGCTACTAGTGTCAAAGGGGAGATTTTTGATCTCTAAGACATGTTACCTATTAGTGTCCAACACTTAGTCATTTTCTAGGAAGAGTTAGTTGGTCATCATTATGACTAAGCCACCTAATGAAGGTTGAGTATTCATCGACTTGTTTATGTTTTAGTACAAGCTAAGAAAGTATAAGATTACCAAGCACCCCAATGTAGACCAAGTCATACTATATGCTGGGTAAAGATAAAGGAATTTGAGAAAAGAAAAGATACTTTATGCTAAATGAGTCAATTACTATCAAGAATATAGAAGTTAAGGGACAACATTACTATCAATTATAACCAAATGTTAGGATATTCAATTATCAAGTAAACCAACTTTGACATATGTGTCCAACTTCTATGCAAGATTTTCTGATTGTCGAGGCAACTAATGAGGTAATTATGCTTTTATAGAAGAACATCAATCCCTAGGAAGGTAGAAAAACCAATCAAAAAATTAGAAGTACTAAGATACAAAAGGGAGAAATTTGGATATTAATCATGACCTAGAACCTTCTCCAATTGTCTATTTAAGAAGGGACCAAGCCCTAAATCAGAGTGGATCATCATGTATATGCAAGAAGGTCAAGGAGAGAGTGAAGGAAGGCTATGATTTTATTAATAGAATAAAATATCAAGCATAGAAACATAGCATTATAGGGAAGAAAAAATTATATCATATTAGGAGATCGAATTAGTTAGGAAAAGAGAAGATTTTTAATTTGGCATCAAGTGATAATTGAAGGATTAGGTACTGAGGCATTCTAACAATTGGATCAAGGTAAATCTTTTAATAGAGTGGCTTTACCAGACCTATTTAAATCTCATAATATAGTTCTTACTTAGTTGTAAGTTTAAATCCTTTAATCGAGGTAGACTAAATAAGTCTTGTGATCTCCTAACATGGTATATCACCATAAGTGATCAAACATTGAAGCCTTAACAAGCACACTTTACTATTGTAGTAGTGAAGATTTGTGGGTGTCAACCCCACCCCATCTCTACCTTCACCTTGGAGGGTTTTTAGGTAACCAAATATTTGTGTTATGTGTTTACATTTATTTTCATGTTGATGGATCTAATGAATACTAAGATCTATTTTAGTATTACATGGTTATATAGTATTTGATCTAGATATGAGATGGAAAAATCGTGAATATACTTGTTTTGTTTCAAGAAGTTAAAAGTTTGTAGATCTCAATTCACACCCCCTGCCCCTAGTATCTAACTTCCCATTAAGACTTTGAACAAGATTTTTTTGGCACAAGAAACTAACAATAAATTCAAAGTGTGTCAAATGGATGGAAAATATTCTTTCTTGAATCGATAATTGGAAAAGGAAGTAAACATTGAGAAAGGTGGTGCATTTCCTTTGACATATCAAAAATATATGGTGACAAAATTGAGGACGCCAATGTATGGATAGAAAAAAGTTCCAAGATCTTGGAATCTAATGTTGGTCATGTATTTTTTTCATTTTGGCTCTAATGAAAGTAGTATCGACAATAACTTATACTCAAGAATTAATTTTAAAAGGTATTTTAGTTATTTAGGCTTATTGATGCCATTATTTTTAGTGGTAATGGTGAAATATGCAATATTTTTTTTGGTAAAATCAAAAGTGAATTTGAGGTGTTTTTGATAGGAGAAACAAAATATTTTATCAGTTTGAAATAAATCACAATGAGGGTAGCATATTTATATATATAACTAAGTACCTTAAGGATTTATTGGTAATATTAGGTATGAAAAATTGTAAACTAGTTTAGACACCTGTGGTGATTAGATGTAAGTTAACTTCTACTAATGATTCACCTAGCACATTTTAGACAAGGTATAAATCCATGATTGGGGGATTACAATTGTAGCATACACTAGACATAATATAGTTGGATTTTTTTTAGATATTAAGAAGAACCTAAGGTATATCATTTAGAAATTGTGAAGAGGATCTTGAGATACTTGAAAGAAATATTAGAATATAGTGTATGGTATAATAGATCTACCTGTTTTACCTTATATAGCCTATGGTATAATTGATATAGATTTAGGTGGAAACATTCACGATTGGAAAGACACAAGTGGAGGAGTATTCTTTCTAAGTGGGAGATTGGTTTCATAGTAAGAAAAAAAAAATATCATTTATCTCTGTTTAATACATAAGAAGAGTGTGTTGCTTCTTCAAATAGTTCCACCCACTTGATTTGAATGAAACACATATTGAAGGAAATTGGTTTATCCTTTTAATGAATCTATTATTATGAATTGTGATAATAAAACTACTATAAACATGTCAAAGAGTCATGTTTTATATTTAAATACTAAGCATATATCTATTAAATATTGTCTTTAAGAAATAAAGTTGCAGAGAAGGAAGTTAAACTATAATATGTGTATACAAAGGAAAAAGTTACAAAGATTTTCACTAAGCCTTTCCCTAAGGACACAATTGAGTATCTCATAGGTATTGTTGGGGTGATGGACATTACTTGTGAAGATTACTTGATTAAGGTATGAATTATTTTAGTGTAGATTAAAGAACATTCATACATGGAGTGTGATTCTTGGTACCAATTCTAAGTGTGACTAGTTTGATTAAGCATGTCAGAGCTCTTTTGATCATTTTTTTAGTTATCAATATTCAGTGTTGATTTAATTTTATTTTTTTGACTATATTTCCCAATAGTAAGAAAGTATGATGTTTATCACATATATTTCTTAAGGAAATAAATAAGTTTTTCAGGGCAAGAGATTATTATTTTAGATAGTTGACATTGATATGGAACCCTTTTCTATTGATGTCAACGGGGGATAGATTGATGTGGAAGACCTAGGGAAGATATATTGTTTATGGGAAGTTGGAAATATATATATATATATATACATGTCAAGGATTTTCATAATGTTATACTTAGAAGACTATTTGGATTGATGATTTTTCACCATATGTCACCATCAATGTCAAATGTGAGATTGTTGAGAATGTGGGATATTATTGGTTCTTGAGGATATTTCTAAGGTTTTTGAGATGGTATACATGTATTAATAAAATATTATTTGATTTTTTCAACATATGGTGTGTGATCTAGGACAAAATCAGATTTTGAATGTTATAGGTTATTGACCAAAAAAATATAGATAGTGACTGACAGTCTTGAATATGTGAGCATAATTTTACATTGCAAGATGATTAAAGATATTATGTATATGGTCATAGTATCTTGTTTCATGTGGTAAATTTATAGTTGATTTAGTGAAGAAAAAGTGCTGAAAAATTAGTAAGAAGAAAATTACGCCAATGTTAATTCCAATATTTTGGTTATAACTTAATAGAAATATGCAATTGATGTTTGTGATCATAAAATATTCTAGAATTTTTTTTGTTCATATATGTTTGGATTTATGAATCATTAGGATAATACTAGAATGGTCATTGATGTATAATGTGTGATATATTTCACTAGAAATAGACAAGATGATGTAGCATGTTGATCTCTATTGGAAAGAATTAATTATAGATCTTTGTGTGTGGATTACTTTATATAATAGTTGTATGGTCATTTAAGGAGGTGTATGCACCTTAGTGAGTCCTATGTAGTTAATTATGCATTGGAAAATTCCAAATAATCCAACATAATTGCTTTTTTATAATTGGTATAAAGGAGGGTTAATTACTTTAATTGTAATGTGTGGAATATGTGTATGTGAGCCTTTATGTTGGTGTATCAAAGAAGAACTTAAATATTGTTAGATTATTTAAGAAGACATATGAGTGGAATCTATCATTCATAGTAAACTTCAAATTGATTTTTTGGCAAGTGTGTTTCTATTTAGTTAGTTTATGCATACTATATTTTTATCGAAAAAATAAGGTGGTTTGACCTTTTTATCATTTTGGAAGTGTGCTCAAGCAATGAGCCTTTTGTTCTCATCAACTGGAGAACCTTCTAACAAGGGTTCAATGTCATTTAGCATGGTTAATTCTACTAAATTCATTATAATTCAATCCTAAAAAGGTTGAACACTGCAAATAAAATGCATATTTTAGTACAATATCTAATAGGTACCATCCCCACTAGGGCTTTTCCTTCTATGAAGGGTTTTCCTCAAGAAAAAATATTTATGTGTTATAGTATTGGATTTATTGTTACCATTTATTACTATATTATTAGTTGGTGATCAATTTATAAGTTTGTAATTAACATTTTTTATTCACTACCGATTTGCCTCAACCTCCCCCTCTTAGTTGTATGGTGTAGATGTAAAAAAACCCATCAAAATTGGGGTGAAGCTAATATTCATGGGTAGTTAACTAAAATAAATATCTCTTAAACTAACATACAATCCATGAATATACCAAACCTTGTGATAAACCACTTTTGAGTTCCCCAAAACCATGCAAAAGAATTTCCCCTCCAAACATATGAACCCTAACATATTATATGTAATTCCACATTGATCTCTAGTTAGGCCGCTTCACTATTTTTATTATTTTTCTAATTTAAAATAATTGTAAATATAATAGTTTATAAAATACTATTTCACTAAATATTTTATACTAAATATATGCAACCTATTTTTTGATAAATAACTAACCTTAGATTGTATTTACTTGACTAATTCTTGAAGGACTATGCCTTATTTTGTGCTTAAATATAAAACTCAATACATCTTTTATGAATCAACACTTAGTAAATAGTTTACATCAAATGCTTATGCCAAGAAAAAGTAACAAAAATAAATTATACTTAAAAGGTACTATTTGAAGGCAACATTTGATACAATAAAAAAAAAAGGTACTTTATGATCAATACATCTAGAGCATCATTAATGTATAGTCAAAAGATTTTCCATTTTCTCAAACAATGACTAATTTGATCACTTTAACCCTTTTTATTTAAAGAAATCCACTTTTAGCAATTAATTTTCCTTCTTTTTCTCCATTTAAAGGTGTAGATCCCTTTCTGAATAATTATTCAATCTAATTTTACTATGAAATAATGTTTTATATATCATACTTTTAACTAGAAAGCATTAAAGGTGTTAACGGTCATTCCATAAACATGAAAATATTAGTGTGCACATTGAAACTTACTTTTCCTTACTTAATAGAAATCCAACTAACTTGACACTAATATAAATTCCTCAATTTTATGAACTATGTAGTTATTTCTACTATAAAGGATACCAAAAATAATTTGCAATACAATAAAGATTATTGTCACATACAATTCTATTCCAACTAAAACCAACAACATGCATTCATGTGTTGAAAACAATTGGTCAATCGTATATTGTCTTTAATGTTACCCAAAATGGCATATCTTTAGAAGTTAGTGTCTACCAAACTCACTCATGCAATGAAGATAGTCTCCTTTTTCTATCAAGCAATTTGGTGTTTTCCAAGTTCACAAGACAGTGTCTATCAAGTACACTCATGCATCAAAGGGAAGATCATAGAGTACGAGTGTTAACTAAGCTCACTCTATTACCAAACAAATCTTGTGAATATCCATTATTAAGCAATTCAACTTGGTAAACATAGGAAAAATATTTTTTGTTAGTTTCTACTAAGTAGGGTTGGCTAACAAAGGATTTTCTTGTTTTGGTATATTGAGTTTAATTAATTTGTTTGTTGGTTCTAGCCAACTGAGAAGATGAATATTAATTTTTTTAATATTATACTCAAGCCATATTGCCAATGTATATGATATAATTAAAAGGTTAGATTGAGGATTGAAAAAGTGTGAGAATGTGTGAAAGATAAGAAGATGCTTAGAAGAAGCAAATTGGAAGGATAGGTAGAATATCCTTGTTGCTATGCAAAGATACATTAAATCAAGAAGAACCAAGTATTCAAGCCAGAATTGAGATCTAAAATCAAGAAAGATAAGTTTACATCTATAATTAGGTCAATTCATTGTTACTATCTAACCATTATAGTAGCGAATCAAATCTCTTAATAGAGTTACCCTAACAGTTATTTGTAAACCATCTAACAAGGTGGCATTTATAAATTGAATTGCCTAAAGGCCTCTAACAAGGCCACTCTTAATAGGGTGATTAAATCTTGTAAAAAAATCACACCTAATACTATGTTTTATAAACTTTAATATGGTTGGCTCCTAATAGGGCTCACTTCAGAAGAGTGAAAATCAATAACTAATTGCAATTGGTGGTTTTTTCCAAATTGGATTTCCATGTTAAATCTTGGTGTCACTTTTTTTCATGATATTTATTTCATGTTTTTGAAAATAATTTAATTAAGATTAATCACACATAATATCTTAAATGTACATTTATCAAGTTATAGTTATTATTTAGTGCTTGCTGAGTTACAACAAACTGCTACTGTTAACCAAGTGCTTCTATATTAATCGAGTTATAGTAGTAAAGTTTATGTTTTGATTTATATTGACATCTAAGAGATATGGGATTTTTTTATAGTAACTAAATCAAACCTCCTCTTTTAGTTACTCCACTTATATTTCCAACAATCGGTATCAAAGCTTTTCATGCTTGCAGAGAAGGTCTCATGGACCTAAGCTAAAGATCAAGATATTTTACAGAAGAGAGATTCCCAAGTTGAATTAAGAACTTTGAGGCATGGCAGGAACTTATGAAGCTACATTTAGCAACCATCAATGATTCAAGTTTGAAATATTTAAACAACCCTTACAAGGCACCTACTAGAACTTTCACTATTGAAGAAATTGTTGAAAACAAGAATCATAACATTATGATGATTGAAATTGAATTTACTCTCATTTATGTTGAATTTGTTGAAGTCAAAGATTATTAAAATGCTCATGAAATGTGGGTCAAGCTGAAAGATATCTATGGAGGTGATGATAATGTGAGAAGAGCTAAAGAAGAAAGCCTAAGAGGTTAGTTTGATTAGATGAAGATGAGGGAAGATGAAAACATTGCAAAATATGTTGAAAGGATCAAAGAAAGTGCAAGTGCAATCAAAGCCTTTATAGGGATAATTGATGATGTAATAGTGGTAAGAAAGGTACTCATAACTCTTCTTTCTATTTATGCAATTAGAGCTTTATTAATTCAAGAGATGGGGTGTGATCCCAATAATAAGATAAATTTGGATGCACAAGTAGGAATATTGACAACACTTGAGTTGGATAATTATGAAAATTATGTTCCTAGCTCTAGCAACCTTGAATGTACAATTCAAGAAATGTTCTCATTTAGGAAGAAAGGTGCAAAATATAAAGGAAAACAATATGAGTGAAGTAGAAGAGAGTTATGATAGTGATCTTGATGTCATTGAAGCCCTAATTGCTAGAAAATATCCTAAAGGCAAAGGAAAGTGCAAAGGTAAAATCCTTCTTATCTACTTTTCTTGTGAAGAAGTTGGTCATATTGTTGAAAAGTGTCAAAATAGAGAAGACAATGAAGAAAACAAGAAAAACAAGTACAAAGGAAAGAAAAATTTCAAAAACTACAAGGACTACAAAGATAAAGGTAAGAAGTCTTGTTTTATGGCTAAAGCCTCTGATAGTAGTGATGATGATGAAATGGTCTACACTGTTGTAAAAGATGAATCAAATGATGAGGATGATAAGATGGTACTTATTTCTAATGTTATCAAAAATGATACATGGATTATTAATAGTGGTTGTTCTCATTGTATGACTAGTGATAAAACAAAGTTTGAACATTTGGAACACTATGATGGAGGAAGTGTTAGATTTGGAAACAATGAACTGTGTTGTATAAAAGGAAAAGGTTGTATTTCTCTAACCAATGAACTTAGATATGGCAATGCTTATTGGTTTGAATGATTTAAGCATAGTCTACTAAGTGTGGCACAATTGAATAACATTTAATTCAAGGTAGAATTCATGAATGGAAAGGCTAAGCTACTAGATGGGAAAGAAAATGTAGTAGGGTCTAGTAATCAAATGAAAGGTAACTTATTCTACCTAGATCTTAGTGAAAGCTCTTGTTTGATTACTTAGGTAGAAGAAAGATGGTTATGGCATAAGAGGATGTTTCATGTGAATTTTGATAACTTGATCATGATAAGAGAAAAAAAAAGAGTGAGAGGTATTCCTAATTTGGGGAAATGTGATATGGGCAAGTGTAAAAATTATCAAATTGGAAAGATGGGAAAGAAAAGTTTAAGAAGTAAGAAATATCATTCTGAAGAAGTCTTGGAGCTAGTTTACATAGACCATTGTGGACCTATTAGCACTAAGAGATATAGTGGAGATAAGTATTTCATTTTATTTATTGATTATTATTTTAGAATGATGACTATAATATATTTAAAGGACAAGCCTGAAGATTTTCAAAAGTTCAAATGGTATTTGGCTAGAGTTAAGAAAGAAACTAAAGTTTTTAAGGTCAGACAGATGACGTGAATTCATTTCTAATGAATTCAATAAATTCTACACTAAAAGAGGAATCAAAAGACAAGTATCAGCCCTTAGTACACCTCAGTAGAATGGTATAGTAGAAACAAGGAATGGATCTATCATGGATTGTGCAAGAACCCTAATGATAGAGAAGAATATTTCAATCAAATCTTGGAAGAAGCAATCGGTAAAGTAGCCCATACCTAGAATAGAGTATAGTTAAAGAAAGACTCAAATCACGCTCCATATAAACTATGGTATGGATATAAACCAAATGTAAGTTACTTGAATGTATTTGGTAGTAAATGTTATATCTTGAATGATTCTAGGAAAGGTAAATTTGATGCCAAAAGTGAAGAAGAAATATTCCTAGGATACTCGAATAAAAGTAAAGTATACAAATGTTTGAATCTAACTACTCATAAGATCATACAAAGTATAGATATAAAATTTGTAGAAAAGAGTGAAGAAGAGAACAACAATGAACCTAAGGACTACTTATAGTTTTATTACATTGAACATGATATATTTCCTAATCCAATTGGAAGTTAGCATACTTCACCTCCCGAGTCTCCAAAATCTCTAGAAGCACTTGAATTGCAACCAATGTTGCCTAAGTCATAGTCTTAAGAACCTAAGTCATAGACAGAAGCAGCCTGAGTCAAGATCTCAAGGGCCCAAGTCATAGATAGTAGGACCTAAGCATGATGCAAAAGATCATGGTGACACAAGTGAAACAAGCTCCAAAGACAAAATACATGTGTTAGCTAGATATGTCAAAAGTCACCATGCACTTGAGAAAATAATTGGAGACAAATCAAAAGGTACAATGACAAGGAACAAATTAAAAGGTACATGTTTTCTTACTGAATTTAAGCCTAAAACTATTAAAGATGATTTGGATAATGAAATTTGGATTGAAGCTATGAATGAAGAAATTGGAAAAAAAAAAAAAAAGGAATAAGACTTGGAATCTTGTTGCTAGAACCAAGGATAAAAATGTAATTGGCACAAAATGGATATTCAAAAATAATTTGAATGAAGATGGAAAAGTGTTGGTGTAAATACATATTTACTATTTACACTTTACTTAAGTTTACTTAGGTTAATACATTATTTTATTTTTTATTTAAGTGAGACACTTAGGAGTTTGTGTACTCTCATGAGTTGTCATGTTGACAACACAAAAGTACGCAACTCTCTTTCAACACATGGTGTCTACAACACTAGAGTTTGCATCATTCACTAAGTTGTCATGTTAAAAACATAGTTATTTGCACTCCTAATTTAGCACATGTTGTCTACACCACTAATTTGTGTGCTACACCATTGTAGGCTTATCCTCACATCATCACACTTACTTCTATGTGTTGTTTAGTGTGGAGCCTGATCAGTCCCCAAGTGGGAGATTGTTAGATTGTGGTGACTGATCAGGAAAGTACTATACATACTTCATAATTAGTGTGGTTCAGGGCATCACCTTGGAAAAAAAATTTTGGTACTATTCGCCATTCGTAGATTCACCACTAAAGTTATGGCTAATTATGGCTGACATGTTATAACCTTGAAGCAGTTTAATACTTGTATAAAAGGGTTTAGGGTTGGGTATTTTTCATTATGTTGTGATGCAAAATTGGTTCTTGCGGTGATATTGAGCTGTCAGGGATTACGGATTGTCATCAGGTTGTAATCACTGGATTGTAATAAGATAGGACTTGCTATTTGGTGGATGTAGCCCAGGGATTGGGTGAACCACATTAAATATTGGTTCCTTGTGTTCATTTCTACCTGATCTACTATTTTTTGTTATTGGTTATATTTTCATGTAGTTTTTATTTCTGTTTGTGGTTTATCCTAACAAGTGGTATCAGATCCCAGTTTTGGCTTGGTCATGGGTTCAAATCTCCCCGGTGCCTTCTCGACCTGTGTAAGCACCTGGTATGCGCATCGAGGGGGAGATTGTTGGGTGATGCGATGCGCTACCCTACCCACAGGTGGTTAATTATGTGGTATTCCATGTTCACTAATAGTCATGGCTTTTTGGTGCGATGGCAAATGGGCCCAACATCAACACACTTAACCATTTTCACTATACATTTTGAGTATAAAATGGAAGCCAAGCTAGAACTCTAACACATGTCAAGTTACAGATAGTGCCAAGTAGACCAAAAGATAGTATGTGTCGAGCAAGTCATAGTAGGTGCCGAGTAGATGAGACCAATATGTGTTGAGTAACTCAGGATCCAACAGGAGCCGAGCATTGCGAAGTTAATAGGAGCTAAGTGATTTAGGAATCAGTAGAAGCTGAACAATGTAGAATACTAATAGTTGCCAAGTGACACAGTAATTCTATAGGAGCTGAGCAACTAGGAAACATAGTAGATGCTGAGCATCAATATTACTTCATGTGTCAAGCAATGCAAGATTAGCATGAAAGTTTGTGCAATCAAAAACAAAGATGTAAAATGGTTATGCATGAATCATAGCAGGATAAGGAGATAATATCGAATCCTTTCTTTTATCCATGCATTCTACATGCAACCAATTAGAAAATTGGAGATTGCATGCAGCTAATGGGTGAATTTTTGGGATTTGAGTGGGAACACTTGAATCAAGGATGCATAATGAACCACTAATCTTTATAAGGGAGTCTTTACACCATTGAAGAGAGAAGAGGAGTGGAGTCAAAAGAAGAAGGAAAAGAAGAGCCTATTATTAAGGTCATTGTAGAACATTGGTGTCAAAGATTTAGTGAAAGGATGACATTTACACATCTAGTTCATCAAAACTGAACAAGGAACACAATTGACAGATCAGATATAGCATAGATCAGTGATAAAAGAGTAGACAAAGAGCCTAATATTAGCATTAGAGATTGCATTAGATCAGGTGTATTATTCTAATACTCTCTCATAGTTGTATTAGGAATTTGGAAATCCTATTGAGTTAAGTGAGTTTAATAGCCTTATGTAAATCCTTTAACAGGGTGGCATTCTAAGTTGAATGTTCTTAAGTCCTCTAACAAGGCACACTCCTAATAGGGTGTAGAAATCTTTTAATAGGGTCACATTTAATAGTGTGTTGTAGCCTTTAATAGGGAAAACCATCAAAAGTGGTTGAAATCAATTACTGCAGTAATTTCTTGGGTATCATCCCCACCCCAGTTTTACCTTCTTATTCTTGGAGGGTTTTTGGGTCATCAAAATCTTAAGTGTTATGTGGTGATGCATGTTTTCTTCTCATGATTGTTTAATGTTTCTATGCATGCATGTTAATTTCAGTTATATGTTATTAAGGATTTAAAACACTAAAAAAGGCTAGTACTTTTGATTCACCCCCCCTCTCAGAAGCACTCTTCCCATTAAGACATTCCAACATGCTCGACACCTACTTCCACTTTGTCAAGTTTACTAGACTCAATTCTTCATTCTTGTTCTTCTAGACTTAATCGATGTATCCATCCTTTGTAGCCTTAAGTAGATAAACAATACACTATATCATCACTATCTTAACTAATCTTTGTACTCTTATTTAAATATCCATCACTCAAAATTTTCTCTAGGTGCTCTTGTTATCTCATTTGATCAAATACTCTTCATTAGTAAAACAAATGATAGTACTTAAATCAACTAAGAAGTTGTCTTACAAGTAGGTAGTAGGTTTGACATTAGTGAAAAAATAATGATTGAAATACATTCTCATACTTGTATCAATATTTTCTCAACAACATTAATGCCATTAGAATAGAGTGAAAGGTTGAATGATATTTGTTGTGCTTTAGTTTGAGAAATATTATTGAGGGGTTCTTTGCACCATGGGAATGAAAAGGGCTACTCCATCGAGGATTTGAAAATAGAAAGTAAAGTTACCCTAAAATACAAATATCCTTTAGAGATGTTGAGAAGATAGTTCCAAAGAAGTCAATGATGGAAATGTGAACCCAATATAAAGAAGATGTAGTGTTAAAATCCTTAGGTAGAAAGAGAAAGAATGAAGTGCACAAGCTAGCAAAAGGATCACTCCCTGTGTCATGATTCTGAATAAAAGGAAAATGGATTTGAGGAAAAGATGTGTGTTCCTATCTCTCTTTCATATGTTAACATCATTAAGTATATCTACATTCTAGATTTTGAAGTAAAATAAGGCACTTCCCATAAAGCTAAATTATTTGTATTGTTATGTGATTCTTAGTCATATCTCTTTACCTTAAGTAAAGTAAGAGTAATTTTGGGAACTTAGTATTTTATGTGAAAATGAACACAAAGTTTAAATAGTCATTAATCATGGAATTAAATAAAAATCCTACTATTCTAATTTTTGGCTGAACTTAATTTCATTTGTGTGGCACCAATGTTCTAATTCCTGAAGCTATTTCATTGGAATTGCATACACTTTGTTTTTTCAAGTATATTTAAATGACTATTATCAAGAACTACATCCTATGCAATCATATTGAATGGAAATTAGAGCTATTGTTTATGATAAGTTAATTATACTAAAAAGTGAGTTAAAAAAGCTTACAAAAACATTCTTCAAATTCTATGATTTGGGTGATTGTCATAAGAGAATTATTTCTCAACCTATTCACCCAATCACTCAGAAACTCAAAGAGAGTAAAATGGTTAAAGAATTTGGTTTCCCTATGGTAGTGCATGCACCTAATCTTGTAAGGGAATGCATAGAAAGGTATAACCTAAAAAAAACTAGATTTTGTTTCCTTACTAGTCTATTCTCATATCAAACAACATGACACTAATGTAGTCCACATTTGGCATTCCCATCAAGAAGTAGTATTGTGATATAGATTTTGCATCTTCCACATCCATGTTAAATGAAAAGAGGACCCTTAGCTGGGAAGATATGCAGAGGACCTAGTCCTAGACTACCCATTCAAAGAAGAGAAAAATGTTGAAGACTCTGTTTGGCACAAATTTGAAATAAGAAATTATGGGTATCCTCACATTCCTTAGACTAGAAGGAAAAGAGGACATTTTGGAGTTCATTGAGCACAACTTCTTCCTGTTAGATCAACTAGGCATAGATCATCAATGATGAGCTCATCTTGTGGTTGAACTCAGCCAGAGGATTCAAATAATTCTAGATGTCCTCTTATTTGATCTATACTTTTGCAACACACCACTTGTGGCCTAGCCTCCCTAGCATACAAAATTATGATGAGTGCACCAAAGTCTATGAATTTTACCCACATCTATAGATACAAAGAATCTATGAGGAGTACATAGCTATTAATAATGCCTTCACAATGTGATTATGCAAGGAATTACAAGGATGCCCCAAAAGGAGATTCTCACTAGAGGCAATATTAGTCACAAGCCAATTTGGATGCTCATTCATCTAGTTTTTGAGTTTCTCTTATTTACAAATAGGAGCTTATGATGTATTTCCTAAGAGGTTGCTAAGATATCTTGAGGACAATGTGGTCCTAGTCAAGCTTTGTCAACAAATCCTAGAAGTGAATACCCTATGCTCCAACATAAAGAAGATAGTTGGTATTCCCTTCCCTATATTTTTTGGCCCATATTCGTATGCCTCTAGATTAGATGCTAAAAATTTGGTAAATATCTTTGAGAGAAAGATTAAGTTGTTCAACTATGAGGTGCTCAAGCCTTAATATGATATACTTAACTTTATAAGTGATCATCTAAAGTTGGGATATTCCTATAGGCATCTCCCATATATCAAGGACTTATAGTTTGGGTGTCCTAATGAGTATTAAACTTAGGAGATATTTTGTTCGTGGCAAACCATTGATGAGATAAAATTATATAACAATTCTATTGACATTTTTGACCTTGTAGATGATAAGCCTACATGCACCCCACTTCTTACTAGAAGATCAAGGGCACACCAATTTTGTCTACCTGACCTATAGATCTAGTGATTGAAACTCTAGAGGTTCTCATGAAAGGAATAATCAAATGAATAGAAAAATGGGTCAAGTGGACCTAAGCAAGGAAGAAAAGGACTAAGAGCACTAGTTCTATGGGTGGAGTATCAGCTAGAGTAGCCTAGTCAACCACAAAAACAACCATTGCAGCCATTATATTAACATTTGTAGGAACATTTTAGTCTATTGGCCAAGGTGGAGATTAGCCTTCAAAAAAGAATGTGCTAAACTCACCCCTGCTTGTAGAGTTGGCCCTCTTCTAAACATCTACAAGACTGGGGAGAAGGAACATGACAAGGATAAGGAGAAGGAACAAGAAAAATTAGTGGCCAAGCCATTGTCCCCTATTCAAGTCATCAATTTGGATGGTGATACTAACCCCATGGATGGCCAAAAACATGAAGCATCTTGGTAAGGTGATACTTTAACCCTTTTGGTAACTAACGTAGTTGTCTTTCCTATTACTTCCTAGAGCAAGCCAACTCCACTAATCTTAAAGAAGTTTGACCCCTCTACATTACAATCTTCTATCAATGTGTTCTCTATAGAGTCTTGGCTTGAAGAGACCATTTATAGGAAGAAGAGGAGAAATGAGGATGCAATGAAATTGATCATACAAGTCACCTCATCTCAACTATCCAAGAAGACATAAAAGTAGAAGATAGTTGTTGCACTATCTATGGATTCAATGAATGACCACATGATAGTGGAGATTGTTGAGCCATAGAAGGAGGGCATATTTCATGAGCTCTCAAAGGATGATTTCTAGATCAAGGTAATTGATCTTGTCACCCTAGCTCATGAATTCATGGTAAACATGTAGAAATCAACTAATTAGAGAATCAAGGATAAGCTTGAAGAGCTTAGAAAAGAGAAGGAAATACTAAGAGCCTCAAAAAAGGAGTTAGTGGAATGCATAAGTTCTAAACTTGGAAGAATTTATTCAAGTCAATTTGACCCAATTTCATAGGAGAACAAGAACTTACTCCTAAAGCTATCACAAGAAAGAAAATTTGAGCAGGTAGGCCAGGTATGGGTAGACCAGATGAAGGGTCAAGGTCCCCCATTGGTTGAAAACTTGGGAAGACTAGTATTGGATTCTCAAAAGCTTAGAAAAGTAGCTTCAAATCATTGGACAACCATACAAAGGTAGTAGGTAGGCTAACAGAGATATTGGACCTTCTACAGGAAGTGATAGACAAATGTGGCCATTTCTCATAGGATTCTAAAGACTAGCAAGGAGTCACTATTTCACTTAAAGAAATCATTGGAGTTTTTCATAGAAAGATCAATGAGATTTGCAAATGAACTCAAGGACATGCATGACCTAGTGAAAAAAATCAATAAAAAGTTATTTCAATATTTGAAAATCTTGCACAGAGAGTCCTTCATGTCTACTAATGGAAAGCTTATGGACATTGAAAGAATGAAATCAAAGTTTTTGGCATTTGTTAACGAAGTTTTTGACCCACTAAACTTCCAAGTGTCCAAGATCTACAAGGTATTAGTAAAAAATAAAATTATAAAGAGGGAAGCAGAGAAATTCTAGCCAAGGGTGGCCATAATTGATAAAGTGATGAAAATGCATGACTACCAGATGGTTTGAGTTGACAATATTATCATTACAGGTGTCAGAAAGCTAGACAAAGTAAAAAAAGCTATGAAATATTATAGAGCTAAATTAGTTACTTCTAAGAAGAAATGACTTTCTAATGCTTTTCCAAGACACTTGCCATTTTTCTCCTCCTTTTTATTTTGTCTCCATGCATGGCATTTTGTTAGTTTCTGTAATGGATAATTATTCATGTTTGTCCTATTTTTGGATTAAATTTTGTTCAAAGATTCTTTATGAAGCAATCATCCAATATAACTGACCATTTTGGGAAGGCCTATAAATATAATCTTTGATGAAGTTAATAAGATTGCAAAAATTTACTTTGGGAAAAGCCCTATAGCTAGGACTACTCTATGAGACTCTAAGTTTATTTTAAGTTTTGTTGTTCATTGTAGTTTAGAGTTTAGTATTTGGAATGAATGCATTGATGTTGAAAGTCGAATGAATGTGAATGAACTTGGTTTTGTTTCCTTAATTCAATGGAATTTATGTCTTACTTTTTTTAGCATAAGCATCTCATTTGTTCTCTATGTTCTATGCTCTTGTTTGTATGTTTAGGATAGTTTTTTGCATAAAGAAGCTGCAAGATTGTGTGTGAAGCAGCTAAGAGATAGACAATTTGGGTATTATCAAAGCATTAGCTAACTCTATCATTCGAGAATTACCTATTTCACCATCTCTTCCTTTATTCCTACTATTTTAGATAGTAATGCATGTTTCCATTCTTTGAAGTGTAAGTCTAAATAGATTGTATTTTGTGAGTTGATTCCCCCTTCTTTTCCTAGGTTGTTTAAGGTGTTGAGCAACTTGGTTTATGACTCTTTTTCTCTCTGTTAAGAGCATACTCCCAAAATCCAAAAGAAAAATTCATCGTATATCTTGCATTCATAAGGGATCTATACCTTTCAATTCAATTTTCTTTGATAGATTACTACATTGACCCATTCTATTGTTAACTTCTTTGTTTTCCACAAGCCATTGGGTACTTAAAGAGTCAAGGTATTAACTAAAGTATGAAGGAAGACAAACTATTAACTAGTAGATCTCTCTCTTCATACCTCTCAACAATTTCTTGAACCAAATAATATTGGAACAATTAACAACCACTGCAACATATTCTACCTCTTCTATAGACTGAGAGAGGCAATTCTACTTCTTGCTTGTCAAAGGCACTAGTCTCTTTCCAAGAAAAATGCTCCACCATTGGTGCTCTTTCTGTCATCAATCCTTCCTACCAAATCAACATCATCAAAGGCTTTCAAATCAAAGTTTCCTCCTTTTTTGTACCATAATACATAATTTTTAGTACTCTTTAGATACCTCATGATTCTCATTATTTCCATCATATGATTTTCCTTAGGATTAGCTAAAAATCTTGCCACTATAGCAACTACAAGAGCAATATCAAGCCTTGTATGCACTACATACTATAGTTTTATAATCCTAGATCAATACATTGTTTGATCTACCTCCTTGGAATAATCAATTTTAGAAAGCTTATGTCTAGTAGACATAGGTGTTCTAACTAGTCTTGAATTCTCCACTTCAAATTTCTTCAATATTTCCTTGATATCTTTTGATTGAGTAATCTAGATACCATCTTTCTTCTGTTAAATTTGTTAGCCAAACAAGAGTTTGATCTCACCAAACATTGAAATTTCAAATTCCTTTTTCATTTACTCTGAAAAGGATTTGCATAAATCATCATTTCCAGTAAACAATGTATCATCTACAAATATTTCTACCAACATAATCTTCTTATCTGGTCCTTCTTTGATGTATAAGTTGTTGTTATCATTTTTCCTTTGAAAACCAATCTTCATGAGATAATTATGAAGTTTTCATACCAAGCTCTGGGAGCTTGTTTTAGACCATAAAATGCTTTGTACAATTTACAAACCATATCATTTTTTCTAGGATCTACAAAACCTTCTAGTTGTTTTACATAAACTTCTTCTAGAATTCCATTCAAGAATACAGACTTCATATCCATCTGATACACATTAAAACCTTTATGTGTAGCATAAGAATTAGAGTCCTAACACCTTCTAATCATGCAACAAGAGAAAAAATTTCACCATAGTCAATACCTTCTTCTTGAGAATAAACTTTGCATACTAACCTTTCTTTATTCCTTCAAAAAATTTGTAAGAATTTGGCTTAGGGAAGAATTCACTCAAGACCAAGGAACTCAAACACAAGCATAAAAATAGACCAAAGAGAGAGTATGATCAGAATGAGAACACCTAGTACTCTTGAAGACTTCCCTTCTAGATGCATATCCATTAAATCTTTTAAAAATTCACCATGGAAAAGTTTATTTGAGGTAGACCTTTGACCATTCTATTTGTGCAAATTTGTTGAAGATAGCAGAAGTCAAGATGACCAAACCACTGATGCCATAATTGCATTGTTGAATTTTATTGAGATAACAAGGCCTTTGAAGGAGACTTGGGCACAAAATGGGAGAAAAAGTACAACCTTTTATTATGATTCACTTTCCCCACTACAATTGAGGAATCATCTTTTAAACTGTGCACCTGTACTGAGTCTAGAAGGAACTCAACTCTATGTCCATCTCCAAGGTGACTAATTTTGTAGGTTGATAGGAGATTTGAACTTAGGTTTGGAACATAGAGAACATCTTGAAACTCTCCATTTTCCAATTCTGTGTTTCCTTTCCCTTCAACTTCTATTTTAGTGTCATCTCCCAAAAAGATGTCTGGTACCTTTGATTGCTTCATTGAAGAAAAATCCTCCTTTGAAGAACCCATTTGATATGAGGCACCTAAGTCAAGAATTCATTCCTTTGAAGAATTTGAATTTTCCATGAGTGCTTAACCTTTTCCCTTTGAATCTGAAGAAGACCCTTTATCCTTATAAGCATTAGGTAATAAAACATTATGTTTCTTCATGGTGTTGGTCAACTCATCAATATTTTTAAGATAACACTCATGTTCTTCATGACCCATTTTCTTGCAATAGGCACACTTTTTATTCTCCTTGTTATTCTCCCTTCTTGTTGGAATTTGAGGAAGACTTGCCTTGTTGATTAGATTGTGGTGTTGTCTTTTTTGTATCCTCTGATTTTTTCTTCCACTTCTTTTTCTTACCCTTTCCTTTATTTGAAGACTATCTAGCTAAATTTTGAGAACCCTCATTGTTAGCCACCAATACTTTAGACTTAGGTGATTTGACAATCCCCATTAATTTCAACTTCTTTTCTTCTGTATCCAACATATCAACATATTCATCAAAAGAGACTTTCTTATAGGCAGACCCTAAAGTAGTCTTTGAGGTGTTAAAAAAAGAAACAAATGTGGAATACTCTAATGGTAGCTTGTTATGTATGAGATAGATCGATCTTTCATCTTTCATAGGATTCCCACAATCAGTAAGCTTTGTCCTTAGTTCATTCACCTTGATGATGAAGTCTTGTATAGAATCAAATGCCTTAGGATCTAAGGAGAGAAGCTTGTCTTCAATTTTGAAAACATCCTCTTCAGACACTTTACCATGTAGGTTTTTGAGGGTATCCCAAGCTTCCTTGGATGTAGAAGACTTCTTAATTTGATACTTGATCTTGTCATCAGCTCCAAAACATATATCACCTAGGGCTTTCCTATCCATTGCTACCCAAGCTGAAATATCAGTTATTGATACATTATCACATGCCGATTTAGGAAGAGTACCATCTACATATTGAGAAACTCCATTGTGCATTAAATGATACCACATTTTGATGGACCAAGTAGCATAGTTATGTTGAGTTAATTTTGGAAACTTAAATTTTTTCCATAATGCAGAAAATGAAAGAAAATTGCAAAAAAGAAGGAACACAACACCAAGAACACCCCCCCATTTTCACTAAATCAAGAAACCCCCCCCCCCCCCCCCCCCAAAAAAGATGTTTTTGGCACTTTATAAGTAGTGCAATTGCAATGGCCACTAGCCAATTTTGGCCTTTCTAGACTTCTAATTTTGCTAGTTACAACCTTTTGATAGATTATAGATATCGATGTTTACAATGTACAACAATTTTGAAGCAATACAAAGTAAAGAAAGGCCTTATTTTTGAAAGTGACACTTTTTTCCATAAAACCCTACAATCTGACTATAGATTTAGAAAGTAGACAAAAAATAATGCACTTTCAAAAAAAATGGAACCTATTTTTTAGTCTAGGTGTGCCGGTATGGAGCATTTCAAGTTGTAAAATGTAAGATTATGTAGGTATAGTTGCCAAAAAATGCAATTTCTAACAAATTCATGCACCAAAGCCAGAAAAAAGCTGTACCAGTGAAAAGTTCAAGAAATTATACCTAATTTCAAAAAATTGCACATGATTTGGAGTTTGGATGACTGAGATATGACCTCCCAAAGTTAGACTACAAAGTCAAAAATAAATCTAGAGAGGGGTTGCATCAACAAAAGATAGGGTTAAATTTGATGGTCATATAACTATCACAGTAGTTCAAATTTTCCCTTGGAATGATGATTAGATGGCTATCAAATTTAGGCTCATAAAAGGATGATGTCAACGTACCCTTAGCCTGTGATGACATTAGCATGACATCACCTATACAAACCATACAAATGTGGGTGACCAAAAATCTGTACATTGATGTGGTAGAATACATAGTTTCTTAGGTGGTGCTGACTGTGCTACAGATGTGGTAAAAAGGTTGCTTAGGTGGTGCTGACTTTACTATAGACATAGCTAAAAGGCTAACATGTTGGATTACTCAGCACTTATGTGGACTCCATGCATGTGGGCTATCTATGTTGCTGACATATCCATCTGTACACATGTTCAATCCTCATAGCAGATATGATCATCGTGTGTCCCTTACTGTTTACACATGGTTGTCTGTGATAATGTGCTTGGCCACTTAGTGTGGTTCAGTTACCTGGTCCAATTGCTATCCTACTAGATTTGTTCTATTGATGCTAGTATTTTTTGAATCACAGTCACCAAAAAATTGTGTAAATATACCCATTGATTGATTGTAATAATACCCAGCGAAATAAAGAATATTCTACCAAATTTGCAGGGCCAGATTTGATAGCTCTGTTTTGCAAAAAAAAAATCTCTGATAGCTCAATTGGGTGAATTTTTTTTTCCAAAATACCCAATTTAAAAAATAAATTGTAGAGATCTAAAATAATTCAAATCTAAAAATAAATAATTAGATCAATTAAATGACCATACCCAATTTGCAAATTGGTGCATTCAGGTGCTAGTTCGCAAAATTTTTTGCCTCACAATCAACTTTCACCCAGCATAGGCAAATTTATAGTTGATCTTCACTGAATTGACATTTCAAACACAATGGAAAGGTCAAATTTGGCTTTAGACATTCCCAATTTCTACAGATACTTTGAATTCATATTGAGGTGTTGAAGCATGAATGGACTTGTACAACTATGTGTAGAGAATCTCTCCAAGCTCTGATACCATGTAAGAATTTGACTTAGGGTAGAATTCACCCAAGGCCAAGGAACTCAACCACAAGCACAATTATAGACCAAAGAGAGAGTATGATCAGAATAATGATATATTCATTCAATATACCATATCAAAGTACATTAGGAGTGCCTATATATAAAGGCCTTTGGAGAGCCTCTAGAATGCATAGAAGTTAGCAACATGGTAAGTCATACAACTAGACACATGTCCACCAGATATGGGTTATCCTCCATTAAGAATAGTGTAGGGCCCATTTGTCATTACACCAAAAGCCATGACTATTAGTGAACATGGAACAACACATAATTAACCACCTGTGGGTAGGGGAGCGCATCGCATCACCCAAAAATCTCCCCCTTGACACACATATCGAGTGCTTATGTGGGTTGGGAAGGTACTAGGGAGATTTGAACCCATGACCAAGCCAAAACCAGGCTCTAATACCAATTGTTGAGGTGCTTGCTTCAAGCCATATAAACTTTTCTTCAATTTGCACACTAAGTTCTCCTTACCTTTGACCTCAAATCCCCGTGGCTGGGCCATATATATTTCTTCATCCAAATCACCATGAAGAAAGGCTATTTTAACATCCAACTACTCTAAATGCAAATCTTTAGTAGCCACAAGACTTAAAATAGTATGGATAGAAGTCATTTTAACAACAAGAGAAAATATCTAATCAAAATCAATTCTCTTTTTCTGTGCAAATCCTTTTACAACTAACCTAGCCTTAAATCTTTTCTTACCTCCTTCCTCTTCTTTCAACCTATAAACCCACTTATTCTATAAAGCCTTTTTACCTGCAGGCAACTTGCATAGATCCCATGTCTTATTCTGTAGAAAAGAGTCCATTTCATCTTTCATAGAAGACTCCCACTGAATCTTAGTATCCACCTACATAGCTTCATCATAACTTTCAGGTTCACCAACATCAGTAAGTAAAATAGAATACAAAGAGGGAGAAAATCTTTGTGGACGTCTAATTTGCCTTGTTGACTATCTAACATTCACTGGTGTGTGTGGTATTTGTTGTTGCAGTTGTTGCACATCATGAGGAATGGTTGAAACAACGACTTTTGGAGTATCATGTAGCACTACATAATCATCTTCTTTCTTCTCATGTTGCTACAATAGATCTTTTTACAACACTTTCTCATTGAATATGACATCCCGACTTCTAAAAATTTTAAGATTTTCAAAATCCCAAATTCTATAACCAAATTCATTAATGCCATATCCAAAAAAGACACACTTCTTTGATTTAGCTTCTAGCTTGGTTCTATTTTCAGAGTGTACATGAGAAAAAGCTTCACAACTGAAGGTCTTGAGAAAGAATAACTCACTTTCTTACCAATCCATTCTTCCTCTAGAATACCACAGCCCAAAGGAGTAGAGGGACCTCTATAATCAAATATATTGCAGTATTGATAGCCTCTACCCACATGTGTAAGGGCAACCCAGCATGCAACCTCATGCTCCCTGCGCACTCCATTATAGTCTTGTTCATGCGTTCAACCACTCCATTTTCCTGTGGAGTCCTTGAAACAGTTTTCTATCTATGAATACCATTAGTGGAGCAATAATCTTCAAATTCATGACTACAATACTCACTGCCATTATCAGATCTGAGACATTTTAATTTCTTACCAGTCTCATTTTCAACCAAGCATTTCCATTTCTTAAAAATTTGAAATACATCAAATTTCTATCTAAGGAAATAAACCCATACTTTTCTAGTTGTGTCATCAATAAATGTAACATAATAATGAGAGCCACCAAGGGAAGATACCTAAGCTGGTCCCCATACATCTGTATGCACAAGCTCTAATTTCTGCTTTTTGTTTTCCTTCCTAGTCTTTACAAAACTCACTCTCTTTTGTTTTTCATACACACAAATTTCACAGAAATCCATATTAACACATTTCAGACCTGGTAAAAATTTCTTTGAATGAAGTACCTTCATACCTTTCTCACTCATGTGCCCAAGTCTGTTCTACCACAGCACTGTATCAGAATCTACAACAGCTATTTATTCTCCCTGCTCAACTGCAGCAATTGTTCCTAAACATTTATTTTTCTCTGAAACAATCAAAGTAGTAGGAACAATATGACCTATACAAAGATATAAGGTGCCTACTTTCACACCTTTTTCTACTACAAGGGAACCTTTTGAAACCTTCCAATTTTTTATTATTAAAAGTAACTACACAACCCTCATCACCGAGTTGCCTGGCTGAAATTAAATTTCTACTTAGCATTGGAACATGTCTTACCTCATGTAGTAGCCAATGATTCCATTCTACAACTTAATCTTAATTTTTTCCTTTTCAACAATCTGACAGGGTTCATTATCCCCCAAATAAACAAGCCCAAAATCCCCTTGGACATAATCAATGAAATAACCTTTATGAGGTGTAGCATGAAATGAAGCACCAAAATCTAAAACCCATGAATCATCAACACTCTCTAAAGATAGAAGCAAAGCATCCTCTTTGGATTCTTTACTTACCACATTTGCCTCCTTGTCTCCATCTGATTTATCTCCTTCATTTTTCTTTCGATTCTAGCAATCTTTCTTTTTGTGCCCTGGTTTCCCATAGTACCAGCAATCATTTGGTCCTCTCAATTGAGACCTCCTCCCCTTTGACTTTCCTCTTGATTTTCCATGATTTCTAGAGTTACTTCCTCTTTCAGTCATTCTGACCTTGCTTTGTGCATTCAAAGCACTTCCTAATGTAGATACACCTAAGGATTTCCTACAAGTTTCCTCACTCAAAACAACACCAATCACATCATCATATTCTAGGGTACTAGATTCAGGAACATAATTACTCACCGCCATTACCAAGCCATTCTAGCTTTTAGGAAAAGAACACAAAATCAAGAGAGCCCTAATTTCTTCATCAAAATTGATACCCACAAAAGATAACTGACTAGTAATAGTATTAAACTCATTTGAATGATCTGCAACAAATCCACCTTTTTCCATTTTCATATTAAATAAACGCTTCATGAGAAATACCTTGTTTGAAGTAGAGGGCTTTTCATACACTGTCGCTAGGGTTTTCATCAAATCTTCTATCATCTTTGCTTTTGTAATATTAAATGCCACCGATGGTGCCAAGCATAACCGAATTCTTCTGAGTGCCTTTCTATCCAAAAGATCCCATTTAGCCTCTAACATAGTTCCCTAATTCTTGGCTTTTCCTTCTAGCAGCTTCCATAAATCCTTCTAATATAGATAGTCTTCCATTTGAATCTTCCATAACTAGAAGTTCTGCCCATTAAACCTGTCAACCCTTAGCTTACCCTCATCTTCCATCGCTCCCACTCAACCGTGAGACTCCCACTTAATCATGAGACTTTCCTGTAGAGGATAATTGAAAGACAACCTCGCTCTGATACCACTTGTAGGGCCCAGTTGTCGTTGCACCAAAAGCCATGACTATTAATGAACATGGAACACCATATAATTAATCACCTATGGGTAGGGGAGCATGTCGCATCACCCAATAGTTGACACTCATTTATCAATCTTACTTATTTGATGAACAGAGAAAAGTCAGTGCAAGCTAAGTAGAAAGTCAGTTGGAGCTAAGAAAAGTGAAGATTCAGTGTATGCCAAGTGAATTCAGTGTAAGTTGAGTAAATTTTAGTTGATATTGAGCATCATCAAACTTTAGTGTGTGTTGAGAAAACTGCTAGTGAATACTAAGTAACATAGAATCTACCAAGCATCAGAGGTTAGTTGATGTTGAGTGTCAACATTATGAGTTTGATCATGAATTCAACAAAGCTAAGCTAACAAGTTTAATTTCTTGAATTGTGTGAACCATATGGAAGATGATCCTGATGAGATGGTGGGACAAAATTCAAGGTAAATAGTTTTGAAGAAATTTTAATGAGGACTATGAAGGAAGTTTCTAGATTGAGAAAAATGAAAAAAATGGGAAGATTCAATAAATCAAAACTAACCTTATAATGGATGATTATGGTTGAGTAGAAAAATACCTAATTTTTCTTTATAAGAGTATACAAGACATGAAGCAAATTTTAGGAGATAGTTGGTGAAGTATACACAAGGATTCTAGGGTATTGCATCATATGGAGGCTGAACTATAGATTTTGCACTTCACATGCAAAGCAAGAAGGCTTAAGGGGATGAATTCTTAAATGGTGAACAAGCTATCAGAGCTCAAATGGATGAAGCCAAGAAGAATGGAGGAATAAAATAAAGATTTGTAATTTGCAAAGTGAGTTGTAATGTGTTATCAAATCAAGCCTTACTATTACTTTTTGGAAATTGTATTAGTTTAGGGTAAATCATTTGGATTAAGGGTGACCTAATAGTCATTTGTAAATCCTTTAAATGGGTGGAATTCTAATGGAATGACCTAAATTAATCTAACAAAGCTCACTCTTAATATAGTGATTTAAATCCTTTAACCAGGTCACATTTAGTAGTGTGTATTGGAACATTTAATACAGTTGGTCTTTCATAGGGCATCACTTTAGAAGAGTGAGAATTATTAGCATGTTACTAGAGGTTTTTCCCAAATTGGGTTTCTATGTAAAATCCTTGTGTCATATGTGTGGATTATTCTGTTATGTTTCATGTATACATTTTTGCAAAGTGATTTTTACCTAGGACAATAATTTGCAAGTTCAAGTTATGAATGATATAATGGATTCATACAAGATACATGATAAGGAGATATATGTATGAGTCTTTTTAAGTACTAAAAAGTCTTATTGGGAATTTTAGGAACTTGGATAATTGATTCACCCCACCTCTCATTTATTCTAAACTATTCCAACAACTAGTATCAGATATTTGTTGCTTGTGAAGAGATAGTTTCAATGTACTATAAGTCAAAGATTAAAATGCCTAAGAGAGAGGTAGCCAATCTTGACAAGGAAAATTTCCTTGCATGGAAAATTTTGATGAAGCTACACCTAGGATTTCTTAGAGATCATGAACAAGCTACCATACTATTGAGCATGTTGACCTTGTTGGAGAACATACTATTGAGGATCTAAAAATGAAGAAAGAGCATAATCAAGCAATGTGGAGATTGCATCTACCCTACGTTACTTAGAGTTTGATGACATCAAGAGTTGTGACACTACAAAGAATATGTGGAATTCTCTTTAGGCCATCTATGGAGGAGACAAAAATGTTTTGAGACCCAAATTTGAAAGTATTAAAGGTAAGTTTGATGATATGAAAATAGAAGAAGGTGAGAACAGTGTTCAGCATTGTTCTAGAATAAAATATGTTGTTAATGTTATTAAAGGAGCCAATGGTAACATAGATGATGATAATATATTGAGAAAAGTATTGAGGGCACTTCTATCCATCTATGTTATTAGAGTTTCTACCATACAAGAGCTTAGATGTATACCTCACACTAATCTAACTCTTGAAGGACTAGTAGGTAGGCTTACTACCTTTGAACTATCAAATTTTGATAACTTGAAATTTGAGAATTTTGAATCTTCTTTTAAAGCTAAGTTGTCACTGAAAGAACCTAATAAAAAGAAAATGCAAAAGAGAAAACAAGTTTCCAGTGATAGTGATATAGGTGAGGAAGATATTGAATAGCTTGAAGCATTATTGGCTAGGAAATTTCATAGAAGCAAAGGAAAATACAAAGGTAAGATGCCTATCATATTTTTTATTGCAATGAAGTTGGTCATACTATTGCTAGATGTATAGAGAAGAAGAACAATAGAAGTGGAGACAAATTTAGATGCAAAAGAGATGAGATCAGAAAAGATTACAAAAACAAAGGAAAGAAATTATGCTATATTTCTAAACAAGAATCCAATGAAGAATCTGATTTTCATGTCCCCTTTTCAAATAATTAAAAAATAATAATCGTTGCTAAGGCAGGCAGGCTCAAAAGGTGAAGTTTAGGAAAAAAAAGGCTAATCTTTGGAAACCAATGGACTAATAAATGAAAATTATTATTAAAATATGTTTTATTAACCCCCCTTGGATGTGACTTAGGGTTATTCCCTCTTTTAAGGTATTTGGAGGCATTTTGGGCTCATTCTAGAACTATATTTTGTTCATTGCTTTGTTGTTCTTCAGAGGCTGCCAAACCTGTGGAGAAGGAGACCCAAGGATGGGAGTTTATAGGTTTACAAGAAGGCTAAGGATGGGATTTTAAAGCCATTCCATGTGCAAGCTCATGCAGAGTTTTCCCTTGTGTTGAATAGTGCAGATTTGTGAGTTTTTGGGTGTGTTTTTTGTAAGAGTTTGGTGTTTCCGGTTGAGTATTTCATATTAGTTTGGGTTGCTGCTATATTTTAGATATTTAGATGTTAAAATAGAGGTAAATATATTTATTGGGTCATGGTTATACTTTTTTGATATATTATTAGTGTTTTTGTGGTGTTTATGGGCTATTTGGTGTTATTTTCGGGAGCCCGATGAGCATTGTTTTTGTCCTCCATTTGGGAGCTATTTTGTAAACTCTATACAGATTGAGAAATTTGATTTTTTAGGCTGTTATTCTGTTGAAATTTTTGTAAAAATTTCCACTTTCAAATTTATTAATAATATGTGAAGCTGTGAGGTTTATGGCACTATTTCGAGCATACCCGACTTGGGTTTATTTGAGAAATTGGTGGATCTTTGAAATATTGGTTGTTTGATTTTAAAAATCTGATTAGAGACTTTAAATATCATATAAAATCACAAAGGGGACATTCCAGTGGTATCAAAGCTATGATCTTGCCAGCCTGAGGGTTTGTAGAAGTTTGCATACAACTAAGTGAAAGAGAAAAGAGATATTTGCAACGAGAAAAGAATAAAGAAATTTTGATCAAACCTAAAGTTAAAAGTAAAAGTACAAAATCCAATGAAGGAAAAGTATGGCTGACCCAGATGAGATGGCAAAGAAATTCTTCCAAGACATCTAGAATACTTAGAAGAAAACAGTGGATAGTCTGGCAGAAACTAGAGAGGCTTTGCAAATATTGATAGAAAAACTACAGGGAGTTGTGTCTACTAATGAGAAAGGGAGAACTTCAGAGGAGCCAAGAAATCTGAAACCCACACCCTCTAAATCAAAAAAAACTATTTTCCTACCTGCAGATGATCTAGCCCTTAATCCCATGGAAGAGGTTACAAGTAACTTGATTGCATTAAGAGTTACTTACAATGGCTTAGATGATGACTTTCACAGTTCGGTTCCTTTTGGAGAATATGTTGATATGATGAACACTTTGATGCCCAAGAAAGAGTATAGGAGGGAGCATGACATAAGTGGAAGAGAGCTCAAAAATAAAATAAGCAAGTTTAAATCACCTACTTTTGATGGAACAAATAAAATTTCAGCTAGAGCATGGCTACAAAAATTATAGACCTTCTTCACACTTAACCCCATGAAGGAGAGTGATGTTGTTCAATTTTCCAGTCTACACTTGGAAGATGTAGCCTATGATTGGTGGTATCATGGAATGACTACTCAAGGTCATGATCAGGTAACTACATTTGATGATTTTAGTCAAAGAGTGATAGATAGATTTGACCTCAAGGATGATGAAGAGTATTTTAAAGAATTGTCAACGTTGAAGCAAACCAAATTAGTTAATGAGTATATAGAAGAGTTTCAAAAAGTGGCTATTATGGTACCTGATATGAGTGAAAAGAGGATTCTTTATCTTTTTCTTGATGGTTTGGAAGATTTCGTTAAGGGTTTGGTTAAGGCTTTCTCACCCTCAACCTTATAGGAAGCTATCAAAAGAAGCTTGCAACTTGAAACTTATGTGCCTATGAAACCAGTCACTAATCAAAAACCCCCAAATATTTGGCAACATAAGGGGAATTTTTAGAAAAAGACTTTTCCAACACTACCACCAAAAGATGTGATAAATGTGGAAAAAAATAAGGTAGATGAAGAGACTAGGAGTGAATTACAAAGGAAAAATATTTGTTTCACTTGTGGAGAACCATGGGTTCCAGGACATAGATGTTTGGAGAAAGGTCAAGTGCACTATATTGAAGTTGCTTTAGAATCTAATTTAGATGAGCATGAGGAATTTCATGACACTAAGGAGGAGGAAGAAGAAGAAAAAAAAAAAAAAAGCAGCAAGGGTGGCACTTTAGCAGCATTATCAGGAGTCCCGAGATACCATCCCTTTTGAATTTGAGAGGTACTAGCAAGGCTAAGGTTGACAATTCTTCTTGATAGTGGGGCAACTCACAATTTTATTGATGAGGGATTTGTCATGAAAAGAGGGCTTAAAGTAGAAGATTTTGAGGGATTCAATGTTATTGTAGCTGATGGATTCACTATGCCTTGCACACGGGTGGTGAAACAACTCAAGATGACCCTAGGAGAGTATGAGTTATGTGATGACTTCTATGTTGTTGGCATTGGGGAGACAGATCTTGTATTGGGTGTTCAATGGTTGCACTCTATTGGAGGTTATTACATGAACCATCAAACTATGGAGTTTAAATTTCATTCCAATGGAAAAGAAGTCTTATTGAGAGGCTTATTGAATGGAGCACCTAAGGTGGTCTCTACAAAGAGGATGGAGAGGACTTTTCGAAGAGGACAAGTAGCATGGGCAATAGGAGTCATTGGGGAGACAGATCTTGTATTGGGTGTTCAATGGTTGCACTCTATTGGAGGTTATTACATGAACCATCAAACTATGGAGTTTAAATTTCATTCCAATGGAAAAGAAGTCTTATTGAGAGGCTTATTGAATGGAGCACCTAAGGTGGTCTCTGCAAAGAGGATGGAGAGGACTTTTCGAAGAGGACAAGTAGCATGGGCAATAGGAGTCATAATCTATCCAACAAGCTCTCCAAAGAATCAAGGTAATTTCTATTTTGAAATTCAAAATATTCTTATAAGCATAGTATAGTTTTCAATGACTTGCCTCCAGGATTACCACCAAATAGAGGTTTTGAGCATGTTATAGAGTTAGAATAGGGTGCCAAACTAGTTATAACAACCCCATACCACCATCCAAGAGGTTATAAAGAAGAAATTGAAAAAATTATTAAGGAACTCCTAGACATGGGATTCATAAGGCCTAGCTCTAGTTCATTTGCATCATATGTGGTACGTGTCAAGAAAAAGGATGGTACAATGAGAATGTGTATAAACTACAGGGCTCTAAACAAGAAGACCATAAAAAATAGGTATCCCATACCATGCATAGATGAACTCATTGATGAGTTACATGGTGTTGTATACTTCTCAAAAATTGACTTAAGATTAGGGTACCATCAAATCCAAATGAGGAGTGAAGATGTGGAAAAGATTGCTTTCAGATGTCATTATAGGCACTTTGAATTTCTTGTTATGCCATTTGGCCTCACTAATGCACCTACAACATTCCAATCTTGTATGAATAAGGTATTCAGCCAGCATCTTCGAAAATTTATTTTGGTATTTTTTGATGATATCTTGATTTACAGTAAAACATGGGAAGAGCATCTAAAGCACATAGACACTATTTTGAGAATCTTAGAGTAGCAATCCTTCTATGCTAAGTTGTCTAAATGTGAGTTTGGTTTGACAGAGATCCTATATTTGGGACATATTATAAGTTCTAAAGGAGTACAGGTTGATCAACAAAAAATTCAGGCAATTTTGGGTTGGCCTCCACCCACTAATCTTACATAGTTGAGAGGTTTCTCTGGGTTGTGTAGCTACTATAGGAGATTTGCCAAGGGATTTTCTTAGCTTGTTGCCCCCTTGAATAATTTGACAAAGAAAGGAGATTTTTTTTGGAGAGAAGAGGCACAAAAAACATTTGATAAGCTTAAGGAGGTAATGAGTTCATGCCCTGTGCTTGCAATTCTAGATTTCTCTTTACCTTTTGTTGCTGAATGTGATGCTTCTGGAGAAGGTATAGGGGTTGTCCTAACTCAAAGGGGACATCCAATAGCATTTGAGAGTAGAAAAATAAATCAATTAGAGAAAGGTTACTCCATCTATGATAAGGAAATGTTGGCAATCATGCATGCACTTCATAAGTTTAGACAATATTTGGTATTTGGGAGATTCATTGTAAAGACAGCCCATAATAGCCTTAGGTTCTTCTTGAACCAAAGGTATTTGAATGATCATCAACAAAAATGGGTAAGAAAATTCCAAGCTTATGATTTTGATATTGAATACATAAAAGGAAAGAATAATGTGGTTGTTGATGCTCTCTCAAGAAAGCCCACTCTGTGTTCCTTAACATCTATCTCTGTTGATTGGAAAGTCTCCATAATTTCAGAGTATGGTAAAGATTTATTTGCCACCAAGATTTTGGATAAGTTAGTGGATGATAATAGGTACAAGGTTTTTGATGGATTGATTTATTACAAGAATAGGATCTTCTTAGTGCCAGGATCAAAAACTAAGGAGAGGATATTAAGGGCCTTTCATGACACACCTTTGGCTGGTCATCAAGGATACTTCAAGACATACAGGTAAATTTGAAAATGATTTTCATGCAAGGGTATGAAGGAGGATGTCCTTAAACACATTAAGTAATGTATGGTATGCTAACAAAGCAAGAGTGAGCAAAATTTTTCCTGTAGGGTTGTTGCAGCCACTTCCTATTCCTAAACAAAAATGGGAAAGTATTTCCATGGACTTCATCACTAGGTTGCCCAAGGTTCAAGGTAAGGATTGCATATATGTGGTGGTAAATAGACTAACTAAGTATGCACATTTCTTTCCTATCACATCTAATTTCAAGGCATCACAAGTGGTCGAATTATTCTTGAAGGAAATTTTTAGATTACATGGCTTGCCTAGAAACATTGTCAGTGATTGGGATAATAGATTCCTCAGCTCTTTTTGGATGGACCTCTTTCATTTGGCAGGAACTAAACTCACTCCTAGTACTAGCTATCACCCTCAAATAGATGGACAAATAGAGATAGTTAATAAATGGATAGAGGGATATTTGAGGAACTATGTTTCAAATCAACAACATGCTTGGATGAAATGGTTGCACCTAAGGGAGTATTGTTACAATACATCTCATCACATGTCTATTGGTATGCCTCCTTTTCATGCTCTTTATGGTTTTGATGACCTTTCCTTTGTTGATCTAGTACTTTCAGATAGCAGAGTACTTGCAGCAAGTGATTTCGTCAAGAAAAGCTAAGACATAATAAGATCCCTCAAGGATAATCTACAACATGCACATAACCAACAGAAGTTGTATGCTGATAGGAAAAGGACTGAAAGATCTTTTGAGGTGGGAGATTTGGTATTTTTTAGGTTGCAGTTGTATAAGAAAATCACCTTGAAGAGGAGTGGGGCAGATAAACTCAAGCCAAGGTTCTATGGGCGTTATAAGATCATCAAGAAAGTAGGAGAGGTAGCTTATGAATTGGAGCTCCCACCAAACAAAAAAATACATAATGTTTTCCATGTATCTAGCCTAAAGAAGGTTCTAGGCCAGCAAACCATAGTATCTATAGAATTACCACCTCTTGATAATGAAGGGAAATTAGTTTTGATACCAGAAGAGATTTTGGATACAAGAGAGAAAAGATTGAGAAATAGGAGCATCATAGAGCATTTGGTCAAATGAAAAGGATTACCACTGGAGGATGCAACTTGGGAAGGAGCACATATTCTTGATCATTCCAACCTTCATTACTTGAGGACAAGCAATATTTGGGAGGGGATGACTTGTCATGTCCCCTTTTCAAATAATTAAAAAATAATAATCTTTGTTAAGGCAGGCAGGCTCAAAAGGTGAAGTTTTAAAAAAAGGGGCTAATATTTGGAAACCAATGGACTAATAAATTAAAATTATTATTAAAATATGTTTTATTAACCCCTCTTGGATGTGACTTAGGGTTATGCCCTCTTTTAAGGGATTTGGAGGCATTTTGGGCTCATTCTAGAACTTGATTTTGCTCATTGCTTTGTTGTTCTTCAGAGGCTGCCAAACCTATGGAGAAGGAGACCCAATGATGGGAGCTTGTAGGTTTCTAGGAAGGTTAAGGATGGTATTTTAAAGCCATTCCATGTGCAAGCTCATGCAAAGTTTTCCCTTGTGTTGAACAGTGCAGATTTGTGGGTTTTCGGGTGTGTTTTTTGTAAGAGTTTGGTGTTTCCGGTTGAGTATTTCATATTAGTTTGGGTTGCTACTATATTTCAGATATTTAGATGTTAAAATAGAGCTAAATATATGTATTGGGTCATGGTTATACTTATGTGATAGATTATTAGTGTTTTTGTGGTGTTTCTAGGCTATTTGGTGTTATTTTTGGGAGCCCGATGAGCATTGTTTTTGTCATCCATTTGGGCGCTGTTTTGTAAACTCTATACAGATCTGGAAATGTCATTTTGTAGGCTGTTATTCTATTGAAATTTTTGTAAAAAATTCCACTTTCAGATTTATTAATAATATGTGAAGCTGTGAAGTTTATGAAACTATTTCGGGCATACCTGATTTGGGTTTATTTGAGAAATTGGTGGATCTTTGAAATATTAGTTGTTTGATTTTAAAAATCTGATTAGAGACTTTAAATATCATATAAAATGACAAAGGGGAAATTCCACTGATAATCATGAGGTGAAGTTGTCTATGTTGCAATAAAGGATGAATCAAATGAAGATGAGACAACTGTACTTGTATTTTATGTGGATAAGAGTGACAGATGGATTATTGACTAAGTTTAATTTCCTTGTGCATTATGATGGAAATAGTGTTAAATTTGGGAATGATGCACCATGACTTATCAAAGAAAAAGGATCAACTGAGTTGATAGATAAGATCACTTGTGATAATTCTTACTATGTTAAAGGTTTGAATTATAATCTAATAAGTGTATCTCAACTGAATAGTATTAGTTGTAAGGTTGAATTTTGAAATAGAAAATCCAAGATTTATGATGTCAATGGAGAGCTGTTTGGAAATGGTGATTAGAATAGAGGTAATATTTTCTACTTTGACATGAATAATGCTACTTATCTAGTTCTACAACTTGATGGTGTGTGGTTGTGGCACAAAAGACTATGTCATGTTAATTTCGATAATTTGGTTAGTATTAGTAAGATGAAGAGAGTCAGACATCTGCCAAAACTAAAGAAACTAGATAATGTAATATGTAAACAATGTTAGTTAGGAAAGATAAATAAATAAAGTTCTATAAGAAATACTTACTCTTCAAAGGAAATTCTTGAATTAGTTCATATTAATTTATGTGGACCAATTGATGTGAAAAGCTACAAAGGTGAAAAGTACAGTATCCTATTTGTTGATGACTATTCTAGGATGATGAAAATTATGCTTTTATAGAAAAAATCTCATGCATTTCAAATGTTTAAGTGATACTTGGATAGAGTGGAAAAGGAAACTAGAAAAATCTTGAAATGTCTAAGATCTAACAGAGGTGGAGAATTCACATCAAATGAGTTTGAGAAGTTTTGTAATGATAGAGGAATCAAGAAATAGACTTTTGCACCTGGAACCCCTCCATAAAATAGGATTTTTGAATGGAGAAACAGATCAGTTATAGACTATTTTTTGTGGTTTCACAATAGACACCTCATTTTTCCTAGAAATTGGGACCCCCTACTTTATTTTTTAGCTTTTGGATCCCTAGTTTGGTGTCTGAGTCCTTTTTACCTAGTTTTTTTTGCCTAATCTGGGTTTTTGCCTAGAAACTTAGATCCCAAAAACCATGTTTTGAAGGAGGAAAGTCATTTTTGTATATAAAGAGGTGAACTATCACACCTAGCACATTTTACCAGGTGTGGTAGTGTGCTAATTCATATAGGGAAATTACTTCCCTCTTGGAAGTGCACAACTATGCAACTATGCACCTCTAAGAGGTGCGCTAGATCCTAAGCTTATAAAGCCTAGGCCCCCCTGCCCCTCTCCTCACCAAATTCTTTCTTCCCTTTACGCTTGTGTGACTACACCTATGCACTCCACTAGGTGTGCCACCCCACTACATCACCTACACACAAAACATGTTTAAAAATATATAAACTAAGGCAAAGGTGTGCACCTTGCACACCTCCTGAGGTACACAAGGTGTGCACCTTTTCCATTAACTAACCCTAAAAACTTAAAAACCCAAAAAACACTAAGTCTTCATGTAGTGAAAGCTACGTAGCTCCCCACCTATCCAAGGTGTGCAACTATGCACCTTTGCTAGGTGGAAGTATCTTTTAGAAAAGAAAAGGGTATGCACATAGTGCACCCCATCCTTTCTTATTTTCCACTTACCTTTGACAATAGGTGTGCACCCCACAAGGTGCACTAAATGCGCACCCTTAATAGAAAATATGTTTATTAAAGTGCACCTAGAACACCTCTAAGGTGTGCCAAGTGAGCTAATATTTTTTCTTTTAGGGTTAGAAAATAAGTATTTAGATTTTTTTTGACAATTTTGTAAATTAGGGTTTTTAGGTTGTATTTTTGTCATCATTGGGGTTTATGTAGGTTTGGTTTTTTCCACCTTCAGAGTAATGGATTTTGATTTTTTGTAGATTCAATGGATTCTTCCTCATTTTTCCTCACTATAAAAATGGATTTGAAACTAGTAGTTTTTAAGTTTCAAGGTGTTCTAGCAAAATCACGCTTCTAGGATGAGTATTTAGAGATCCAAGACAATAATCTCAACCATATCAACTAGAACACATTCCCAATTTTATGCAATAAACCTACTAAGAGGTCTCCAATGGTATCTTCTCTTACTAGATTAGTGCTAGTCAACACAATTTGATAGACAATATCAGTAGAGTCATTAGAATTAATCATTGAATTAGCAAAGAACTACATTTTAGAAGAAAGGGTTGTGAAGAGTATAATTGAAGAGATCATGTTAGATCTAAGACTGAAGAACATGGAGAAGGTATTCTATCTTCTAAGAGTATATCAATATTCATATTGACATATCATTAGGTGGAAAGGTGGTATAGAGAACATGGAGAGGAAACATCTAAAATCATTCAATCTCTATATCTCATTGAGAAGGGTCCTCTTGGATGAAAAGTAGGAAAAGTAGACATGACAAGGGGCTATATGAAAGATGATATTAGATATTCTATAGTACTTTTGAGTAGATTCATGGGGTTATTGGCATCAAGACACCTAAATATATGGATGGTACACTTCATAAAGACCATCAGAACAACAAAGATGGTGATTGATTGGGCTTTGATTCTTAGTGAGAATTTGGATGAGAAATTGGTGGAAGTCAAGAACAACCATAAGTTATATATGACATCCTATTTGGTGTATCCATTAGCTGCAAGAGAAGCAGACTATCTAGAATTGTTCAAAATGAGAAACATGCAAGATGCAAATGCATGGCCTTATATAGTGTACCCCTAATTGGTGAAGAAAATCCTTTTAGAGCATAGAAAGGAATAGAGAATAGTGAATGATGCATATATGTTTTTAATCATATGATTCATTGAAGGAGATTATGTGAAAAGGATGTCTGATGAGGTAGTGACAAAGATTATAGAAATTGGCACCTATTACATCCAATTTAAAACATTCACTTATTTGAGGGTAGAAGGAACTACTATCAATCCCAAGAATCTCCTCAAGTATCCATGTGATGGGCTTATATTGTTGGAGATCGCATTACAACTCTTGTTTGCATATGAGAGAGTAAGAAAGAAACATAAGAAAACTTGGGTATGGCCCATTACTATAGGATCATTTCGTGTGGTCCAGAAATAGGATATTTCAAATTTTGAGTTTGAGTGGGATTAGTATCCCTTGGATGAATATAACTCTCCTCATACCTTCTTTTATAACATTGGTAGAGTGTAGTACTTGGCAAGAAAATAATTTCAACATGAAGATTCCATTGAGGACCTTTGGATGAATGTAGTGGATGACTAGAAAATCTGAATAAGGGATTATTGTAGGATGAGTCTCTATCTGGTAGGTATTTCTTTAAAGATAAAGGTCCCTTTAAAGATACTATAGAAAGATTTTGAAGAGGTCCTAGATCCATTTTATAATAGAGATAAGTTCTTTGATCAACCTATTATCAATGTGAAGATCGATAAAGAAGAAAATGTTGATATTTATCATAGGGCAAGGCATGTCATTCAATTAACCAAAGATTAAATCAAAATATAGCTCAAGTTGGATCCAATTCCTCAAATGATAGTTTTCCAAGCTATAGCCCACCTAGTGAAAGGTAGAGGAGCAAAGGTGACAGTGCCTACTTTCATAGCTCAGTCCCCAGTGAGGCCAGAAATAGTGTACCAACCTAACAAAGAAGTTGGACACTATAGGGCTGAAAAGGGTAATGACAAGAGGAAAAGAACTTATCCCTAACAAGCTCAACTCAAGCACTGCCACAATAGGGGCAAAGAATCTACAAGGGTTAGAGAATATAGAACTCATGCAAGCTCAGGATGATCCTCAAATGCCACTACTAGAACTAGGATAAGGAACTGAAACAAAAGTACAAGAAGTGTCTCCCCCTAAAAAAGAGGTAAAAACCTCCCATTAGCTCCCAAGATAACAAAGATCAAAACTCTAGTTAAGAGGAGACAAAAGATTATTAGAAAGGTTGTCCCTTTTCCATCAGTTCTAAATGTTATTCTAGAAGAAGAGGAAGAGGATGATGAAGAAAAAGAAGATAATCTTCTCTTGAGTCAAAGGACTCATCTTACTAGGGAAAAAAAATTAGAATGGAGAAGAAGCTCCACTATTACACCACCATCCATTCCTACATAGCCTATTCAGTCTACAACTTCTAAGGATTTACAACAATGGATTGATGAATAGGAGGATGAAGGGGTTGATGTCTTTCAAATTTCAAATTATGATTCCATGTAGGTAGGCATTGAGTTGGTAGGCAATAAGATAAGGGATTCTCTAACTAATCAACCTCAACAAGAGGATTGGAGTTGATTCTCACCCTAGCCACAAGGACCTGAAATAGCTCCACCATCATTAAATCTAGATTCATTTTGTGTGGATAAAATTTTAGCTACTCCTCTCCCTCTAATTAATGAAGAAGAATAGGTTTAACCTGAACAAGAAGAAGAGCCACAACAAATACCTATCAATGAAGTGTTAGAGGAAGGGAAAATAGGTCAGGAGTCTCAATAGATTTCCCATGATATAGAGGTGAGGACTATGGATTTGAAAGACACAAAGAAACTCGATGTAGATCCCTCTCAAAAGGAGAAGACTCTAAAGAGGAATGATAAGGGAAAATGAAAAGAAGATAACCTTCTCTTGAGTCTTAGGACTCATCTTATAGCGAAAAAAATTTAGAATGGATAAGAAGATCCACTATTACACTACCATCCATTCCTACATAGCCTATTCAGTCTACAACTTCTAAGGATGAGCTGCAAAAATGGATTGATGAATAAGAGGATGAAGAGGTTGATGTCTCTCAAATGTTAGATTTTGATTCCATGTTGGTAGGCACTGAGTTGGTAGGTAATAAGATAAGGGATACTCTAACTAATCAACCTCAACAAGAGGATTGGATTTGATTGTCACCCTAGCCATAAGGACCTGAAATGGCTCCACCATCATCAAATCTAGATTCATTTTGTGTGGATAAAGGTTTAGCTACTCCTCTCCTTTTGAGTAATGAAGAATAATAGGTGCAGACTAAAAAAGAAGAAGAGCCACAAAAAATACCAACCAATGATGTCTCAGAGGAAGGGAAAATAGGTCAGGAGTCTCAACAGACTTCCCATTATACAGAGGTGAGGACTATGGATTTGAAAGATATAGAGACACCCAATGCAAATCCCTCTCAAAAGGAGAAGACTCTAAAGAGGATTGATAAGTGAAAAGGCATAGCAGAGAAAACTCCTTGTTCTTCAAAAGGTAAATATTTGATGGAACATGCTTGAAGATGGTTGAGGAAAGAGGTGATGATTAGAAAAAAAGGTAATAATATTTTACTAAGGAAGAGGGAATAAGAGAATTAATTAAAGCTCTCAAGAAGCCTGAGTCACCCACAAAAGATGAATGAATATTGATAATGAGTTATTAGAATCAAGACTTGTTTTCCCATGTTTCTATCCCTCCTCTATATGCAAACATTAAGGACTTGACTCCAAAAGATTATCAAATCAAGGAGGTCATGCTTGGGAAACCCACCGTGGATACTACCAAATTAATGGTAACAATGGAAATCAAAGAAGTGTTTAGACACTTAGAGTACGATGAGAAGGAATTAATAACACTTCAAAAGTAGAATGAGATCCTAAAGGAATATCTAAATGATGTAGATCATCTGTAAGATCCAAAAAATCTCGAGAGACTCTAAATGTAGCACTTCAAAAGAAGGATAAGGAGAATGTGCAACTAGATTCATTTTTTAAAGCTTTTTAGCAATGGTGAGAAAGTTTTAAAGAGAAAGGTCTAAAAATTATACAAGGAAATCTAAAAATACTACATCATATGCAAAATAATTCAAATAAGCTAGTGGCTATTTTGAACCAATATTTTTGGTTAATGGACAAAGTGCATACCTAGGGTAAGACCTGCAAGAGTTGTAGTCAATAAAAGGTCAAAGATATCAAATGTTGATGGATGTATATATATTAGATGAGTTAGATAAAATAGATGATTGGATAGAGAAGATTTTGAATGGAAATAAAGTAATGGAAACATTACATGTGGATATTCATAAGCTTAAGGATCAAACCCAAGAGCAAATTTTGGAAGCAAAGAGACATTACATTCATGCATGTTTAGACATTCTTGATGATGATTCAAGGGATAAATTGATGACTATAGAATTAGTTGTTGATCTATTTTAGAAATCTTTTGTAGAAGCTTATAATGGTGATGGTATTAGATAGGCATTTAGGACTAAAGAGGCATTGTTAGATTTAGATGTGAAATTGGGACATTTTGCAAAGAATTGAATCGAGGTGGCCAACTATAGGCAAAATGAGAAGGAAAAATATGAAGCTTTAGATTTTTAGGATGCATTCCAAGTCATGAATATTATTAAGAAATTTAAGAGACAATACCTAGACATAGCTCTGGTATAAAGTGGAACAAAACTCAAAAGCTAGAATTTTAGTTTTGACACTTGGTAAAATTTTGCATTTTTTGGACTTGCTTCTGAGGTGCACTTCTTCCAAGGTACACTACTTATGAGGTGCACTTCTTCCAAGGATTTTTTTAAGCAAGTCAGAGGTGCGCTAACAATTAACTTCTAGTTCCAAATTTAGAGGTTTCCATGCATCAAAAACACATTATGATGGTTGTTTAACTCCTACAAACATCTAGTGAAGATAGAGCTTCTACCTTTGGCATCTCCGAAGACTCCTACATCATCTAATGGCTTTCTTCATCTTATTTTCTCATGCTTTCTTTTTTTTAGAGAGCTAGTTTGTACATAGCACCAATTAGAGAGTTAGTTTGTACATAAATAGATTTGATTTATCGGTTTAGAAGCATATGTTTACATAAAGAGATCTCTCACACTCAACTCAAATTAAGGAGAAGATATCTTATAAATTCAAGAATGTAATATGTATTCCAACTTATTATTTTGATGCAATAATATATGTTATTGATGCTCTCATTTGAAGTGTAGTTATTCTTGCCTAAGTGTCTTATATCTTGTGAATGTATATTCATGGAATGTAATGGAGCAAATACTTTTATTGTATTATTTTGATTGAGAAATCTTTTAATTCTAGTGTTTGCTACAGTTTTACAAATTCTATTGATATACTTAATTCAAGAAGAGATTACCTATTATTCCTACATAGCTTTTTTTCTAGCATGAGCACACTTTCCTTGGCCTTGTGATTTGATGAAAAGTGAAATATCTTATGGCTACTAAATTCCCATCAATGATTATATCAGTGGAATTAAGGAAGAAATGCTCCCATTTTCATTGGTTACCTACTAATCTTTTCAAATGCTTAACTCATAGATGTGTTGTTTCTATAGTTTATGTCCTTTAGGAATTTACTTTTCAAGATATTTGCTTAAACTTCTTGTTACCCTATCTTCGTTATTAGCTTTTACAAATACTTGGTTAATTTAGGAATTCATATAGTTGCATAGTTAGATTACATTCATTCAAAAAATAGAAAAATACAAAACAAAAACAAAACAAAATATTTCTTCTTGTGTGATTATTCTTTTTGAGATAGCAAGAAGATTCAAATCTTATCCAAAATCGGTTAGAACCAGCAAAGGTCTCTCTATGAACAAATATATTTATCTTCAACTGAGTGGATTCCAATAGGTCATAAGATCACCTAAAACCTTGGAGTTGATCCTAGATTAGCTTTTCAAGATAGGAATTTGAAAGGACCTGTCATTAAGCATCATGCAAAATGACAGCTCAATAGAAGTGGCACTAGAAGGAGGGCCTGAACCATTTGGAATAGAAGAAAACAACTTACAATTTCAAAAAAAATCATTTTGACAAGTTCAAAAAAAATTTTGAACTACCGATGTTCTGAGGTGGTTCAGGTGTGCAAGGTTCCAAGATGTGCCATATTTTTTGAGAAAGAGTACTTTTGCAGAGGTGCACATTTCCTAGAATTGACACAAACTAGAAGATCCATTTTAAGATCTTCACCTAGTGCACACAAGTTCCTTGAACTTAGCCATTTTTGCAAGCCTTGTAATGAAAAAGGATTCCCTCAAATTCCACCACTTCCATTCAACATTTCAGCATCTTCTTTAGTTCTAGCTCCACAACAACCACCCATTATTCCACCAAATCTTGTAATGGCCTTTTTCACAAATGTTGTAGACTCACCAATAAAATTGATAAGTGTACTCAATGATCTTCCTAAGAATCCTGAGAAGTTTTTCCCAAGGTTCATATATGGAGAGACAAGAATAGTTGAAAATCATGTTAAGGTATTCAAGGAAATTTGCAACTAAAAGAAAATTACTAATGAGAATGTGGTTCTTTGCTTATTCACCTATTATTTGGGAGAAGTTGCCTAGAAGAAAACAACTTACAATTTCAAAAAAAATCATTTTGACAAGTTCAAAAAGATTTCTGAACTACCGATGTTCTGAGGTGGTTCAGGTGTGCAAGGTTCCAAGATGTGCCATATTTTTTGAGAAAGAGTACTTTTGCAAAGGTGCACATTTCCTAGAATTGACACAAACTAGAAGATCCATTTTAAGATCTTCACCTAGTGCACACAAGTTCCTCGAACTTAGCCATTTTTGCAAGCCTTGCAATGACAAAGGATTCCCTCAAATTCCACCACTTCCATTCAACATTTCAGCATCTTCTTCAATTCTAGCTCCACAACAACCACCCATTATTCCACCAAATCCGCCAATGGCCTTTTTTGCAAACATTATAGACTCACCAATCAAATTGATAGGTGTACTCAATGATCTTCCTAAGAATCCTGAGAAGTTTTTCCCAAGGTTCATATATGGAGAGACAAGAATAGTTGAAAATCATGTTAAGGTATTCAAGGAAATTTGTAAATAAAAGAAAATTACTAATGAGAATGTGGTTCTTTGCTTATTCACCTATTCTTTGGGAGAAGTTTCCTTTAATTGGTATGATAATTTTCCACCTGGATGTATTGGAGACTGGGATACTTCCAAAAAAAAATTCTTAACACAATTAAAAACTTTCATCAACCCAATTGTGATGCATCAAAAATTCATATCAATCAAAAGAGACCCAACTGAGACAATTTCACGCTTCAACCATCACTTTTATAGGGCATAGCACAAGCTGGAAATGCCATACACTATACCAATTGAAGTAGCAATTCAGATTTATCTGAATGCTATGGACCATCTTGCTACTATTTTCCTTAAAAGACTTCCTATAGAAAATATTAATACATTGGAAAAGGTCTTCTTAGAAGTGATTACCTTCACTAAGCAAGTCAATCATAATGTAGAAGGATTAATGCTTCCAACTCAAGCTATTACAACGATGACAACATATCCTATTGGAGCACCTATAATCCCTAGCCAAATCATACCAATGAATCCAATTCCACTATAGCAGACACCCACTCTACAAACCCCAACTATAAATACTCAGGATATGAACCTCCAAAAGTTGCTTTCCTTGAGCCAAAGGTAGTAGCTTCCATTGAAGTAGACAATAGTTTTACCTTTGAGTTTGGTCAGATGAAGAAGACCATGTCTCAAATGAGAAATGAGCTGACTTGCTTGAGGTTTTCACAAGGATAGAATAACAACTTTCAAAGAATTAATGCCGGTCCTTACAACAACAACAATTATGATCAAAACTACAATAAGAATTTCAGTGGGAACAACAATGTTGGGAATAACAATACAGGAAACAATTTCAATCCTCCCAATCACAACAATGGTTTCTAGAGACAAAATAGATAATGGAACACTTTTTTGAACAATGGAAGCATTCTTGTGGATATTAACAAAAATAATGTTTAGTATGTAGACATCAATCAGTATGAAAATAGTCAAAATATGCCTACCAATGATGGTTCATATTACAATGGAAATCAATAAATGAATTGGAATTCATAAGAAAATGATAATGTGCCTCTTGTGCAATTTAATTCTATGTTACTAGAATCCTACGATTTTGTATAGAACATACAAGTGGAACAACTAGCCAATGAATAATTATCCTTTCCATTTAGTCAGAAACCAGACATTCAACCTAAATAAATACTTACTTTTTGAAATGAAAATTGAAATACTTATAATTTGTGAAGTCAAAAAAAACCTACAATAGATAGAATCCCTCTAGCTTTACAATTAACTCTCCACAATCTGAGAGTGAGTAATAATCTGGTACCAATCAGACCCTCGTATGGAGGATAACAAAATTGGAATCAAGGAAATGTGATGACAATCTTGAAAAATCCTGCATGTAGTCTACTAAAAAGTATAATGAGGTGGAAGATTTGAAACAAACAAAGGCTAACATGTCCATGTTTGACATGCTACAAAACTATCACCATCAATGAGAAGAACTAATGAAAACTCTTAACTATACAAAGGCACCCCATAATAGGAATATTGTTCCTCAAAAAATGGTGTCTCAACAAGTCAATGCTTCAGAGCGAATGCCAACTATGTTTAAAGACAAAGTTGAGGTGCCCCCATTTTTTCTTAGCATCAAAATATATGGGAAAAATCTTCATAATTTCCTAATTGAATTAGGAGCCTCCTATAATGTTATGCTACTATCAATAGTGCAAAGGTTGGGGTCACTCCTTGGCCCTCTAATCAAATTGTGATACAATTGGATTAAATAGAGGTAAAAGTCATTGGTGTGTTGAAAGATGTTTGGATATAGTTGACAGTTGACCCATGAATTAAAAATGTCATTGACATAGATGTGGCTGATATTCCTAAAATATATGGACCACTACTAAGTAGAGAATGGACAAAATCCCTAAGAGGATTGTTTTCTATGAATTTTACTCAATTATGGTTACCATGGAAAGGATTGAATAATCAAATCAAGATAGATGTAGAGCCAAAGTTAAAAATAATGATTATAGAATACAATTCACCAAATGAGGTTACATTCTTACAATCAAATTTGGGCTCTTACAAAGTGATGGCTTTTGATACAACTTCAACCGAAACATCAAATGACCAAGATGAAAGATCTAGGATTTCAATCCTAATGTAGGAGATTGTAACATAGTTCATAGACAACATGGTGGCTAATTTGTGATGTTTAGGAGAAGAATATTACCCTAGTATCTTGCTTTTCCTAGGATTTTGTAGATTGCACAAAGTTAGTCACTTAGAATTTGAATGTTTGCACTGTCAAGAAGTAGTTACTAAGGTATTGACATAGATGATGGAAATAAAGAGTAGTAATGTTCCAAAAAAAAAGATCCCACACAAATTCAAGACTCTACAGACACATCTAAATCTATTGAAAAGGCTAAAGAGGAGGTTGAAGACCTAAATGCATCATACAATGATATCTCTTCAGATGGTAGAGGTTTGTCTTCTCCTCCATTGGGGATGATCAAAGTCCAAAGAAGGAGATGTTATGTAAAATGTCAAGGATATACTTCAGTAGTGATCCATCCTAAACCCAAAGTGAATGAAATTATAGAATTAATTTAGGAGATTTAGGAAAAACAAGAAAAACATACACCCCTAGCATCAAGGATTAACAATCGAAAATCATCAAGTCCACCCTATGAGAGACTATAGAAATTCCTAAAGAAATAATCCTTTTAGGCCCAACTAAAGGAAAAGATAAGGACAAATAAGTACAAGGTTAGGAAACCCAAAGAAGATCCAATTTGGACACTTTGCTTTGACAGTTCTGAATGCAAATTAGGAGATGGCACAAGTATTGAGTTAATCAACTCAAAAGGTAAGTCTTTCTACATAACATATCGATTGTAGTTTAGATTTACTAATAATGTTACCAAGTATGAATCATTGATCCAAGGAATTTTTTTCACATTGGAGAAAGGAATCAAGGATCTCATAATCAAGGGAGATTCTCAGTTGGTTATAAGACAAGTGAAATCGGTATATTCATGCAATCATAGGAGGTTGCTTGCTTACAGGAAAAGAATATGGGATCTAATGGATGATTTTAAAGCTTTGAACATAAAGTCCATTCCAAGGAGGAAAAACATGGTGGCAGATTCCCTCACTATTTTAGCTAGTGCATTACAACGGGTCAAAAGAACAAAATTGAAAAGATTTTCAGTAGAATTGTTTGCTGCCCCATCTATCTCAGATAATATTACAAACTTCCAATTCTTTTAGGATAATCAACATATATTTCGATTTATCATGTGCAATGGCCACTTTAAAGGGAAAGAGATTGATGACACTTGGGATGACAAACCCGAGGATGATGAACTTGAAGATGATGATGGGATCCTCAATTTGAAAACCAACACTATTCCTAAGGGAATTTTTGAGTTGGAACACATTTTTGATCATCTTGAATCAATACTTAACAAAAGAATGGTAAAAGAGAAGGAGATCAAGGAACGTGATTCAAATAATATGGGTACTAATGAAGATCCTAGAATGGTAGGGGCTGAAAAGGTATGCAACACACAAGAAAGGGAAGATATGCTCAAATTGCTTATAGAATATAAAGATGTTATTACTTGGAGCTATGAAGAGGTTAAAACATATGATCCTAAAATCATTATGCATGAAATTTTGCTATAACTAGATGCCAAACCCTTTCGTCAATGGTAAAGACATGTTAATCCTATTATTGAACCACTCATAATGAAGAAAGTTATGAAATTTCTTGATGTCAAGATCATATTTCCCATATTTCATTCCACATGGGTGGCTAACTTGGTTCCTATGTAGAAAAAGACTAGAGAGATTCATCTTTGTGTAGATTTTCATAACTTGGACCTGGCATTTCAAAAGGACAATTGCCTTCTACCCTCACTAGATGAAGTTCTGCAAATTGTCAATGGTTCCAAGATGATGTCTTTCTTAGAAAAATATTTAGGATATAACTAGGTAATGGTTGAAGAAGAGGATAGGCTAAAGATAGCCTTCATAACTAAATGGGGGACTTTTTCTTACAAAAGAATGTATTTTGGGTTGATTAATGCAAGGGCCACATTTCAATGAGCCATGGATGAAGCTTTTAAGGGGTTAATAAACAAGTGTATAATCATCTATATGGATGATTTAACTATCTTTTCAAAGGATTGAAGCACTCACATTGTTGATTTAAGAAAATTATTCAACAAATGTCATAAATATGGCATATCACTCAATCCCAAGAAATATTCATTTGGGGTTACTAAGGGAAAGCTCCTAGGTCATATCATTTTTGAAGCTAGAATCTCCATTGAAAATGATAGAGCCAAAGCCATTCTAAAGTTTTCACCTCCCCAAAGTTCAAAAGAACTTAAGTCTTTCTTCAGCAAGGTAAATTTTGTACGAAAGTTCATAAGTGGATTTGCAAACATAGTTCATTCCCTTAATGATTTACTCAAAAAGGGAGAAAAAAATGGGTTCTAGAGGTAAAGAAATCATTTTAAGATACCAAAATAGCCATTTCCATGACCCTAGTACTAGTGAGTCTGATTATGTATTGCCTTTCAAAATATACTCTTTTGCTTCAGAATATTCATGTGTTGGGATTCTTACATAGAAGAAAGAAAAGGAAGATGAAAGGCCCATTTCCTTTATGAGTTTCCCTCTGAGAAATGTTGAGTTGAATTATTCCAACCTTGATAAATAGCCTTTTTCTTTAATCAAAGTAGTAAAAAAGTTCAGTCATTATATACTTAGGAGCAAGGTATATGCAATTGTGCCTAATCTTGCAATTAAGACATTACTGATTCAAAATGAATTATGTGAAAGAGGGGGGAAATGGATGGAAATCCTTCAAGAATTTGATTTGGAGATTCAACCTATGTAGCTAGTAAGAGGCCAAGGATTATCAAAAATCATAGCAAATAACCAGATCAAGAATGAAAAAAAATCAAATTTGATGGTGAAATAGATGTAGAAGATCAAAAGAAGATTATAGTATCTCAAGTTGATAGTGACTAAGGTATAATAATAGATGTCTGGTACTAGGATATTATTTACTATCTTTTACAAAATTAGTACCCCAATTGGATGAATATTTCACAATGTAGGGGACTCAAAATGAAGTGTGAATCCTACATACTACATGATAGAAAGTTATACAAAAGGAACTATGAAGGAATTTACCTAAAGTGCTTGGGACACAAAGAAGTAAAACAAGTATTGGAAAAGTTCCATGATAAGTATGGTATAGGACATGGCTCAACCAAGGCTACAGCCCATATGATTTTAAGATTAGGTTTATTCTAGTCTATGATCTTCAAAGATACTTTTGAACATGTGCGCACTTGCCACATTTGTTAGACTCGTGCTAGTAGAGAAAAGAAAATTGTGATACCATTGCAACTTGTGTTCAAGGTACGCTCCTTGACAAAGTGGGAGTTGGATTTCATTGGTCCAGTGAACCCACCATCATCAATTGGACATACTTTTATTCTCATAGTTATGGAATATTGTATACACTGGACAAAAGCTAAGACTTTCTAAAATTGCACGGCTAAGCTGGTTATAGACTTCTTGGAAGAAAACATTGTTACTAGATTTGGGATGCCATTCTATCTAGTGTGTGATAATGGATCATCTTTTTCATCGATATTTCTTAATCAATGAGCACTAGAAAATTAGGTTATTATCAAGTTCTCTTCAAATTATTATCCACAAGTGAATGTTGTGGTTGAATCTATAAACAAGAACTTGATCATCGTAATAAGACATTTGTTGAAGGAAAATCCCAAAGATTGACACACTCAACTCAAAAATGCACTATGGATAGACCAAGTTAGGGTCAAGAATTCTTTAGGAACATCTCCATATCTTCTTCTCTATGAACAAGAACCAGTGTTCCCACTTACCCTTAGGATTCCTATTTTCAAACTCATGAGTGGGTACACTAAAGATGATGACAAGGTGAAAGTTAGACTAATGAATCTATTGGAAATAGATGAGAAGCGGATAGATGCTTTGGAGCATATGGAAAAACATGAATCTTTTGTTAAGAGATGGTTCAACAAGAGGGCCATGGTGAAGTCTTTCAAAATATCCAACCTTGTTCTACTCTAGGACAAGGAAAAAGAAAAGCTAGGTAGCCACACCAAATATCAATGCTTGTGGATTGTTCCATATAAAATCATGAAAATTTTGGGAGAAAATACTTTTAGGCTAAGTTCCTTACAAGGGGAATTGGTTCTATTTCTAGTCAATGGGTAATTCCTAAAGCATTACTTTTGAGGCCTAAAAGTACCCAAAAAAAAACCTTTCTACAAGTGTGTTTATTTTTGTAAGTGTGTTTTCCTTTTAGTTATGTGTTTTCTTTTAGTTGTGTGTTTACTTTCAAAGTTGTGTCAGTCTAGGGATTAGGTGCACTAAAGATTTTATTTTGACATATCTCATTAAACCACTTTTTTGGTTTTGACTTTTGGGAAGGGGTATTTCTTTGTCAAAACATTTTAATGATTTTGTTTCTTACACCAACTGAGGAATGGAAGTTACTTGCAAAAATGCAGATCAACAAGTTTTCAATACTTTCCAAATTTAAAGATTGACTTTCTTAGGTATTTTCTAGCCAAGGTCAAAGGCAAAAAGTGATAGTCCAAACTCTACTAGTTCAGACAAAAGGATCTTCTCAAAGGAATTGCTAAGTTTGTTGTTTCGTGTGATAGTTTCTAAAAAGTTCTTAAAAAGAGGAATGAAAGAGATGATCACTAAAGATTGAATCTAAGAAATGATACCAATGTCTTGGCCACATAGTCTAAGCATGGTTAGGGTGCAAAAAGAAAATACAAAAAAAAACATATTTCTTTTTATTTGATTTTTTTTTAGACAATATGTAGATTCAAATCTTATCCGAAATTGGTCAAAACCAACAAGGGCCTCCCTATGAACAAATAAATTTATCTTCAACTAAGCATTCTAGTAGGTTACAAGATCACCTAGAACATTAGAGTTGGTCCCAGATTATCTTTTTAAGGGAGGAGTTTGAAAGAATGTAAGATCACCTAAAACCTTGGAGTTGGTCCCAAATTATCTTTTTGAGAGAGGATTTTGAAAGAATTCCTATTATTAAGTATCATGCAAAATGATAGCCCAACACTATGCTAAAAAATTTATGATAGAGAAGAATGTTGCTTTGAAATACTAGAGTGAAGCTATAAGTACAATTATCTATACCTTGAACCATGTACAAGTAAAGAAAGAAGTACATGAAGCTAAACCTACAAAAGAACCTTAAGATTACAATTGTTTTGTATATTTTCTATGATAAAAATGATTGATGATGATGCTATGAACCAAGTTGCAAATAAAAACCAACAATTTTTAGTGACTGTCGACTCACGTACTATGAATGTCGAGTTGCATTTAGGAATTGAGTTACAATTAGGAGCTGAGTTGCAAAATGAAGTTGAGGCACAGTTTGATAATGAGATCAATAAAAATGAATGAGATGTTGAATTACCTACTAGAGAAGAAAAGAATGATTCATAAATTGAAGGATCTAGTTTTGAAAACATAACAAAACCAAGGTTGGCAAAGTATGTAAGAAGACATCACCCTTCTAAAAAAATTATTGGAGATAAAGAGCCCAAAACTATGACAAGAAACAAATTGAGAAGTGATACAAGTCTTCTAAGCATGCATGAACATAAATTAGATAAATATGCATTAGAAAATGATCACTGGAGTAAAGCCATGAGAGAATAGATTGAGCAAATAGAGAAGAACAAAACTTGGTCACTTGTACCTAGGCTAGAAAACAAGAGTGTTATTGATACCAAGTGGGTTTTTAGAAACAAGTTAGATGAAAATGGTGAACTCACAAGAAATAAGGCAAGACTATTTTGCAAAGGTTATGCTCAAGAAGAAGGAATAGACTATGGACAAACATTTGCCTCTTTTGCTAGATTGGAAGAAGTAAGAACTATGCTTGCTTACCCTGCACACAAAGGTTTCAAGGTTTTCCAAATGTTATACTAGAAGAAGAGGTCTATATTGAAAAACTTGAAGGATTTTGTCATGTTGACAACAAAAACATGATATGTAGATTGCACAAATATTTATATGGTATAATGCAAGCACCTAGAGCATGGTATGGGAGACTTCATACTTATCTTTTGAATATTAGTTTTGAAAGGACTGAGGACAACAACAATTTATACTTGAAGATTGAAGTTGGTAAAGGTACTTTACTAGCTAACATCTTTGTAGACGATATTATATTTGGAGGACAAGATGTACTTTGTAAGACACTTTTTGATCAAATGAAGCAAGAATTTGAGATGTTCATGTTTGGAGAACTTAAATTCTTTGTTGGCTTACAAGTGTATCAACTGCAATAATGTATTTTCATCACTTAGTCTAAATATGTGAAGGAAATATTGAAAACTTTTGGATTGGAAGATTCAAAGCCAGTGAGCACACTTATGGTGATAAAACATAGACTAACAAAGACTGATGATTCTGCTAATGTGAACTAAACTTTGTACAGGTCTATTGTAGTGCCTCTCTCATTTGACTTCTATAATTCATCCTGATGGATGCAACCTTGTTGATCTTTTTTTGTGATGGATTGTGATTGGGACCATGAGTGGTCTACACCCTTGAGGTGATTTAGATTTATGTTCTATATCAGTTGCTTTGATTATGCTTATGGCTGAATTATGAGATTATGATGTGATTTATGGTTCATTGAGGTTTGTTCCAACGGCTGCAAGGATTGTTTTTGTATCATGATGTTATTCTATGATTACCATGAGATGTGTGCATAGATTACACCTTATACTACTACCATGCTACACTAGACTAGGTTCGTATAGCAGTGGTTAGTCATGTTTATGACTATGTTCCCTTATGTGTTTTAAGTGCCTTTTTATGTTGTTTAAACTACCATTATTAAATGCTTAGATAATTAGAAATGGATTGTCCATGTTGGATTCATTGGTTTTTTGTTATGGATATTTACTTTGTTATATTTTGATCCAAGAGATACTTGTTTTAGATTATGGTAAAAATAGGTTTTGAAGGGACCCCGAAACCCTTGCACATCCTCAAAAAGGAAAAAGCAAGATAGCCATCAAGAAAAGAGTCCTTAAACCTACTAGAAGTAGCACCAAAATCAAATAGTCCAAATAAAGTACCTAGGTTTTACAAGGGCCTAGAACCTCCAATATAGTTTAAAACTAAAAACCAAAAAATAAGACCAAACATAGGAACCAGATGTAACAACCAGCAAAAAGGACCTGAACAGGAACCCAACCAGAAAAGAAGACCCAAAGAAACTATTGTCATTCTGTGATCATCTTAACTGCCTCCTTACCAATATTAGTCTTATCTTGGATGCAGTTAGCAACCAAAGAAGTAGCAACAATCAAGGCTTTCTTCCTTGAACTCTATCTTGTCCTCTTGCTAGGGCCCTCCAAAGATATGGTTCCTTCATTTTCTCTTTTGCCCAAGCTCGTCGTAGCAGCACAGATGCTTGAATTTACCTACTCCATTTTTGTTCCACTTTCCTTGATAAGAATTCTAAGATTCTTCTCATAATCCTAAAGTTTTTTTGGGATGTCTCCCATTTGCACCTCCAAGCGTTTGATAATAGCCCAGTCAACCTCCTAGTTATGTTGCAAGGTTTCCACTTTCTTCTTCAACCCCATTATTTCATTATAAATCCAAGAATTGACTTGGAGGAAAGAATTAACTTTAATTTTGGTAGAATGTAGGAAGGAGAGCTATGTTTCCCTCTTTGGGGAGTCACCCACATCTTCAGCAGTGGTATGTGGTAGGGACCCAACTTTATCAATTTGTTCCTCCCCATCCAATGGCTCCTCCTCTCCAGTCTCCATAGGGTCATGTTGACTAGTGACCTCCTTATATTGTCCCTCAGTCTCCTTTGCAAGAGTGGAAGCCTTCCCCATGTTCTACTTGTTACTCATGTTATGTTTTACATTTGAGATGACCTCCTAATATTATACTTTGATTTCAATATCATAGATGTTAGACTACTATGTTTTTTAGTTGATCATATTGCATGATGATGCCATTTTGAGATGATAGTGTGTTTTATGATGATATCTAGTTATCTGGTATCTAGACATATCTCTGACTATGTTATGTGATGGATTTAATGCTATGTTTATTTACTTCATTCTTGCATTGTTATGTTTTATATGAATGTGATGATGTAAATAGATTATTTTAATATAATTAAATAAATGGTTAAATTAGGTGATTTAACGCATTTATTGCTTTGGCTATGTTATTATATGTAATTGCACTTGATCATGTTGTTAGTGTGCAAGATTTATATCCTTGGCAATGACACATGGAGTTAGTGATTCAGCTATTCATATTTTACCAATGTCATACATATTTGGTCAACATATCCTTATTTTAATTTTTTAATTAAACCTTTTGGTGATTATTAAATTTAAACTCATTTGCATTATTTGATTAGACTAGCAAGTGGGTCTATGCATTTAGAATTTTGCATTGTTGTGAAAGTTGTTAAGGAAATTTTTGTGTTTTTGAAATTTTGAGCTTTTTAATTGATTTATTTTAATTTCTAGCAGCTTTTCCATAGATGAATTCCTATTTCTAGGAATAGCCTATTTTCATTTGGGTCAATTTGGGGTATAACTAGGTTGGCTTGTTATTTGTCCTTATTGTTTATTCACTCAAAAAGTGAATAAATATCCAAAAAGAAATTTACTTCCTCACTTCTCACTTTTGTATTAGAAATTTTGAGAGTAAAACCCAAAATCTTCTTCATGAGAATTTACTATTTTGATCATTGTAGGAGCTACAGGTGTGGGATTGTTGCGAGGTTGATCTTGTAGGATCCAACTCAAGTAGACCTTGGATTACTATGATTTTTGACCGCTTCTATGGGCTTTTTATATTATGATTCAAATTTTCATTTCACCATTTTGGCTATTAGGTAGAGCTCTCATGTTTTATTGTTTCTACTTTATTTATGCTTCTATTTTTTGTAGTCATTTATTAGGAGGCTGAAAACTAGTGTTCCCCTCCATTTCTATTTGAAAATTTTACATGGTTGGTTGGGTATGAGCATTTCCCTATTTTTCTAGTTGAGGGTTTTGAGTTTTGTACCATTGTGTTGGCCATTTTTTCATATGTTATCAAACTTAATTATTTTTAAATTTTTGGGGGTTTTGTACCCAAAGGCCAAATGGGTTTAAATTTTGAAGTTTTCCAAAATTTGGGGGTTTTTACCTTATTTTTTGTGCCACCCTATTTTCTCAAGTTTTCTTGGCATGAGTTGGGTGATTTACCTAGATTATTTGTTTGGATATCTATCCAACCATTATTTCACTTTTATGTTTGCATTGGGATGCATGTCGCATCCATACTCTCGACTTTGTGTTTGGTTGAGTGATTTTATACCTATTGTTATGGTTTCTTTTGTACTTGTTTTCTTGCTTCGTGGACAATATGATTCATATAGAATCCATGCTCCCAGATTGAGGCCAGTTGAGTGATTTCATGATGTTTGATCTTGTTTCATCAATGGGATTTGTGTAGAATCCATACTCTCAGATTGAGGCTGGTTGACTAATTTCATGATGTAGGATTTTATTGTTCTTTGAGGATTCATGGAGAATCTATCCTCTTGAGTTGTTTTTGGTTGAGTGATATTTTGCTTGTGTTCTCATCATGTCCTTTTTTTATGATCTTTGTGATGGTGGTGTGCCACACATGAGTACATTTGCATATATTTTTTGGTGATTTGCAAGGTCTAATCTTCCATGGTACTTCTAGAAGTTATGATCATTAGGTTTGGGTTTGGATTATGCATTCCTATGGGAACTTATTGTAGGATGAGCATGGGTAGGGTAGGGTAGCATATGGAGGGGGCTTCTATCTCAGTAGCTCAATGTCTATTTCTTAAGGGTTGGCATGAAGAAGTTTTAATCTAGTGATAACTAAAGAAAATGTGTGACTCGTAATAAAACTTGAGATAATAAAATGTATGTGTGGGGCACACCATTAAGGAGTTGAAATGCATGATCCTAGCTTGGGCTTGTCGATGCCAAGTGACTCTCCATCATTTCAGCCCCTACTTAGTGGCCTTTTGAGTGTCTGACTAGGACCTATACCACTTGCATTATCTTAGGTTCTTGGTTATAGCCATCATACTAACTAGTGTGATTGTTAGCCATGGATATTTGCTTTGTGTGTTTGTGATTGAATCCTTATCTCCATCATGTTAGTAGGAGTGGACCTATGGGTGCCACATGGTTGGAAAGTGTAGCTACCCATACCACTACTAGGGACTAGTGTACAGAGATGGTCTATTATCTGAGTGTGATCGTTATTTGATGTTTTCACTTGGTACTTCAGTTTTTGGAGTATGCTTTCTTGTAATTGATGCTTTCATTGGAATACTTTTATAACATGTTTATATGATGTTAGTTACTATCGCATTTCCTTATTATGATGATTAGCATGTGATAGGAGATGTTATCTACTTTGTAGAATTATCTTATGCTTTACTTCTAGCATGTTAGATTTTCTTATGCTCATGTTGTAGCATGTTTTAGTAATGACATCCCTATTATGATAGTACCAATGATCTACTCGGTGGCTTGGGATTTTATGTGTGGGGGATGGCTAGGGCCTATGATGGTCGTTGATGTTATTGATGGTTGGGAGGAACCGTGTACTTAGTTTGGTTGTTTATTTATTGTGATGTTATTTATGTACATTGTGATGTTGTTTTTGTTCATTGTGATGTTTCTTTCAATATGTTCTTTTACTACTATGGTTTAGATGGATAGATGTTCCTCTTTCTTGTTTCATGGCATCTTGTTGTTTATGCAATTGAATTTTTTCTCCTTGATTTATGTGGATCTCTTATTCCCTAATGTGAAGGTTTGTTTTCCTATTTTATCCCTTATTTTGACCCTTATATTAATTCTTTCTTTCTCTAGGTGACCATGCATCAACATTGGGTGATACTTTAAAGTATCACATGTCCAAAGGAGAAGAATCATGTGATACTAGAAAGTATCACATACCCTTATAAACTCTATCATGTGACACTCTATTGTATCGTATGCCTCTTAGAGAAAGGTCGTACGATACTAGTAAAGCATTGCATGCCTTATTGGGAAGTGTCACTCAATCCCTGATTGTATCAAAAAGGCGTATGATACTCGAAAGTATCGTACTATGTTGATTTAAAGTATCACTTTCATTTTGGAAAACAATGTCTAGGAAGATAGCAAGCACTTTTTGATTTTTTTGGAAGTTTTTTTGAGGTGTTTTGGATACTCTTTATGATGTTCTCAAATACCTTGGGATTTCTTTTTGAATTTGGTATGTTTCATTTTTTTTTTCATTTGCATCCTTCCGTGGTTTGTCCTTTATGTTTGGTAGTGGCATTTGGAGATTCTTTGGTTGCTCAAATTGTTGGTGAAGTCTTTGATTGTGATCTTTGTGATCCCTGTATGATGTTGACATGTGCATTCATACTTGTAAAAAAAAATATCTTGGCTTGAATTGAATCCTTGATACAAGGATCTCCGGGCGAGACATTACATCTAGTATCAAAGCTCATGTTCAAACATTGGGATCTCTGTATATATGTTGCCCATATAGTTTTTTATTGCATTGGTTGAGTTTAAGTGTCTTGGAGAAGAGCTCATGATCTTTTTTTGCTTCAGTGTCTACTTGGGATGGACTTTCTTATCTAGTAGATGCAACTAGATCAATGTGAGGAGAAGGAAGTGAGTCTTCCCTTGTTTTGTAGATGGAGCTGATGTGCCTTGATTGGTTGGTTTCTTGTGTGACCCTTTTGGATGAAACCACTGATTGGTGTCCATGTGTTGGCTTTGAGTACCTCTTTCCGTTATCCTTGTCGAGTAAGGTGTATTGTTTCCCTATTTTCTCCTATTTGTAAGTAAATAAATGAATCTAATTTGTATTTCTATGTTATGTCGTTATACTAAAAAAATGGCTCCCTTTATTGAGAAATGAGTGTTATTGTGAATCATTGCAAAGAAGTAGGTTTGCATTATATCCTTGGGTTAATGACTTAAGTCCCCAATCTGATTGCTTCATAAGCTTATGTAAATTTGCATTAAATTGGTGAATATTTAAATATTGCATTGCATGGAAAAATGATTAAGAAAATTATTATTTTTTGCATATGCATGTGGTTATGAATGTTAAATTGCTTGATGTGTGTGAGTATGTTCTCTAATATTGCTAGGATGATGTATTCCTTAGCATTGTGTAGTGGTTTATCCCTCTTGTGTGACTATCCTCAATCATTAGATGTAATGTGATTTGGCTAGAGGTACTTTCCTCATATTGTTGGGCTAGCTTTGGTTTTCAGTATTTTCCTCTCTTGGAATAGTCATCAAATTTTATTCATAGCTCTCTTTGTGATAGTTGTCATGTTTGACTTATTTTTGAAATGTGCACTTTTTGATATTTACCATTGGAATTGGAAATTCCCCATTTGGGCTTTTTGTTTTGGTTCATGAAGACTATTATGAATGTGTTTTAGTTGCTACCTAGTTGTGTGTTGTAACTCTACCATGTTCATCTTGGACCTTTTGTAGTATGTATAAGGGATAATATCATGGAGAACATGCTAGTGTATCTTTTATAGATTTAAATTTGTTAATGTAATTGGAACATTTAAAACATGAAGTAAACATAATTTTATTCTTGAAAGAAATTGAAAGATATATACTTATTTTATGGTAAGTGACTCTTGAACCCTTGCTTTGAAAACCTTTCAGTTTCATTTTTCATTAGTGCTTGAGTTAGGTTTAACTAATGAAATTATGAAAGATAAGTAATGATGGTTTTTAGTGTGTGAAATACCTTTCATTTCATGTCTTATGTTGTTTGGGCATGTGTGCTCTTTGGATGTTTTTGACATTTCATTTGTTGCTTGTCTTGGTGATGGAGAGAATTTGAGTTGCCTATGATGTTTTATCTTGAGTGGTAATTAAAAAATTTAGGTTTTTAGAACTCTCTAAGCTCCATCATATTTTACTCCTCATTGATATATTTTTTATACTTTTTGAATGGAGTCAATCCCAGTCTGGATGTAAAATTTATTGCCTCCAAAGTGAAGACAATTTTTGTGTTGATTTAAAATTTCACACGAGAAACTAGTGGTCATGCAATTTCTTGCCTAGTTCATTGCACTTTTTTACCTGGCTTGGTGAGAAACTTTGTGTGAGACTGTGCTAATGCAAAATTTCTCTTAGGGAAAAATGAGCTACTTGTTTGCACTTCAAATGGTGTAGATCGGTGTTCTAAGTATCATTTATCAAGTAGAGACCAATTTAATCATGACACATCACATTTATGGATGTTGGAGAAGTTTAACCCTTCATGTTATTATTAGGAAGGTGTTAACAAATCTTCATAATCTACTAGGTACTTGTTGGGATTTGTGTTTTGGTTTGTGTGGTTGCTATAGCACTGACCCACCCTTGTGAGGTGAAGTATGGTTTGTGAGCATTCCTTTTTTGAGGTTGATGTTACCTTGTCATTTGGGAGTGACTTGATTCTTTGATAAGTCTACATTCTCCTTTTGGACATTGACTTTGGTGCATCTCCACATTCTTCTCTCTTAAGAAAGTAGGCTAGCATGGTTATGCCACTAGCTCAATTAGTGTTTCCTAATGAGTATGTTGATGGTTGGTGGAATTGTGAGTTCCCTAACATGTCTTGGGTTGGTGTAGTGTTGAGATTAATAGAGAGACTCCCTCTTAGTCTTATTACTCTATGGTCTTTCTCCCTAAGATTTTATCTTCAAGAGGATTGTTTCAGTTGAGTTACTCAATTATAGTTGACTTGAGGTTGGATATTTAGCTTAGTAGAAGGTTGTGTGTAGTATTCCTAGCATGTTGTTGGAGGGACATGGTATCATTGGAAACATGTTACCATCTTGAGAGTTGTTATGAATTTTTACATGAATTTAGTCCATTATTGAAATTCTTTGTAGCCTTGTGGAAAGGTGGTATCTTGTCTAGTTAGTTTGTGTAACCCTAGTTTTTGGTGGTAGTTGAGCTTTTGTCCTTTGGAGAGGCATTGTGCTCCTACACTTGGTGGTTAGTGATGGTGAGTATCCTTCTTGGAGTGTGTAATTTTGGTTGTAAACTATCATTCACTTTGTTTTAAGGGTGAGTTTACGTGGATTCCAGAATGATCATGTGTGACATGAGAGTATTCTTGGGAATTTGGGATGGTTATTTCCCATGATTCCAACTCTTGTTGGAAAGTTCTTCATGTTTTGACCTTGTTTTGTGGTCACATGTTAGGTGTATGTCATAGTTGGACACCTATTGACAAGGTAGAGTGGCTTTTTCCTTACCTTGTATTGTTGACTTTATGGCTAGATGGGTTTTCCTAGAAGATAGAAGGTTCCTTGCTAGAGAACCTTATTTCTATGTGACACCTATTCCCTTGTAGTTGAACTATTTGGGGGTGGAGATGATGGTTTGAGAAAGTTGGAATGATTTTGGTTTGACTTGTAGAGAGTTGTTGAGTCATTCATATTGCTAGCTTTTGAATTTGCTCTTGGTGTGTTGGGTTTCTATTATTGGATTGCAAGCTTCCAAGAGTAAGCCTAGTCTTTGGGGGGGATGAAGTAGTGCCTCTCTCATTTGACTACTGTAAGTCATCCTGATGGATGCAACATTGTTGATCTTTTGTTGTGATGGATTGTCATTGAGACCATGAGTGGTCTACACCTTGAGGTGATTTAGATTTATGTTCTATATCAATTGCTTTGATTATGATTATGACCGATTTATGAGATTATGATGTGATTTATGGTTCATTGAGGTTTGTGCCAGTGTTACTAGGATTTTTGTGGTATCATGATGTTATTCTGTGATTACCCTCAGATGTGTGCAGAGATTACACCATGTACTACTACCATGCTATACTAAACTAGGTTCATGTAGCAGTGGTTAGTCATGTTTATGATTGTGTTTTCTTATGTGCTTTAAGTTCCTTTTTATGTTGTTTAAACAACCATTATTAAATGCTTAAATAATTATAAATTGATTATCCATTTTGGATTCATTGGTTTTGTGCTATGGATATTTACTTTATTATATTTTGATCCAAGAGATACTTGTTACTCATGTTATGTTTTATATTTGAGATGACCTTAGGGTCAAATGTTATACGTTGATTTTAGTATCATAGATGTTAGACTACTATGTTTTTTAGTTGATCATATTGCATGATGATGCCATTTTGAGATGACAGTGTCTTTTATGATCATATCTAGTTATCTGGTATTTGGACATATCTTTGATTATGTTATGTGATGGATTTAATGGTATGGTTATTTACTTCATTCCTACATTGTTATGCTTTATGCGAACATGAGTGATGTAAATAAATTATTTTAATATAATTAAATAAATAGTTAAATTAGCTGATTTAATGCATTGATTGCTTTGGCTATGTTATTATATGGAATTGCACTTCATCATGTTGTTTAGTGTGCGAGATTTATATTCCTAGCAATGGCACATGGAGTTAGTAATTCATCTATTCATATTTTACCAATTTCATCCCTATTTGGTTGACATATCCTTATTTTAATTATTTAATTAAACTTTTTAGTGATTATTAAATCTGAACTCATTTGCATTATATGATTAGACTAGTGAGTGTGTCTGTGCATTTAGAGTTTTGCATTATTGCAAAAGTTGTTAAGGAAATTTCTATGTCTTTGGGTTTTTAGGATTTTTTATTGATTTGTTTTAATTTATGGCAGCTTTTTCATAGATGAATTCCTATTTCTAGGAATAGCTTGTTTTCATTTGGGTCAATTTGGGTATAACTAGGTTGGCTAGTTATTTGCCCTAATCATTTATTCACTCAAAAAGTGAATAAATATCCAAATAAGAATTTAATTCCTCACTTCTCACTTTTGAATTAGAAAGTTTGAGTGTAAAACCCAAAATTCTCTTCATGAGGATTTACTCTTTTTTTTTGTGGGAGCTATGTGCATGGGATTCTCACAAGGTTGGTCTTGTTGGATCCAGCTTGGGGAGGCTTTGGATTATTGCTATTTTTGGCCACTTCTATGGGCTTTTTATTTTATGGCTCAGATTTTCATTTTACCCTTTTGGCTATGAGGTAAGGCTCTCCTATTATATTGTTTCTACTTTGTTTCTACTTCTATTTTTGGTATCCATTTGTTAGGATGCTGAGAAATAGTGTTCCCCTCCATTTTTGTTTGCTAGTTTTGCCCGATTGGTTGGGTATGAGCATTTCCCTATTTTTTCGGTTGAGGGTTTGAGGTTTTTCACTGTTATGCTGGCTATTTTTGCATATAGTGTCTAAACTTAATTATTTTTGAATTTTTGGGGGTTCTGTACCCAAAGACCAAATGGGTTTTAATCTTGAAGTTTTCCAAAATTTGGGGATTTTTACCTCATTTTGCGTGTGACCTTTTTTTTTGGGTTTTCTTGGCACAATTTGGGTGTTGGAATTGGATTATCCATTTGGATATTAGTCAGACCATAGTTGCACTTTTGTCTTTGCATTGGGATGTGTATCACATCTGTACTCCTAACTTTGTGTTCAGTTGAGTTATTTTATACCTATTGTTATTGTTTCTTTTGGACCTTTGTTCTTGCTTTGTAGACACTAGGATTCGCGTAGAATCCATGCTCCTAGATTGAGGCCAACTGAGTGCATGATGTTTGGTCTTGTTGCATCATTAAGATTCATGTAGATTCTATACTCCCAGATTGACGCCAGTTGAGTGATTTCATGATGTAGGATTTTATTGTTCTTTGTGGATTTGTGGAGAATCCATTCTCCTCAGTTATTTTGGATTGATTGAGATTTTTCTTGTGTTCTCATCCTATCCTTATTTTTTGATCTTCATGATGGTGGTGCGCCACATGTGAGTATGTACATGTACATTTTTCAGGTGACTTGTAAGGTCTGATCTTTCATGGTACTTCTAGAAGTTATGATCATTGGAGTTGGGTTGGGATTATGCATGCCCATGAGCACTTATCATAGGATGATTATGGGTAGGGTAGGGTAGCACATGGAGGGGGCTTCTATCTCTATATCCTTGTGTGTATTTATTGAGGGTTGGAATGAAGAAGTTTTAATCAAGTGATAACTAAAGAAAATGTGTGACTCGTAATAAAACTTAAGATAATAAAATGTATGTGTGGGGCCCTTTGTTGAGGAGTTGAAATGCACGATCCGAGTTGGGCTTGTCAATACCAAGTGACTCTCCATTATTTCAACCCCTACTTAGTAGCCTTTTGAGTGTTTGACTAGGACCTATATTACTCGCATTGTCCTTGGTTCTTTCTTACAACCATCATTCTATCTAGCATGAGTGTTAGCCATGGATGTTTGCTTTGTGTGTGTTTGTGGTTGAATCATTATCCCCATCAGCATGATGGTAGTGGACCTATGGGTGCCACATGGTTGGAAGTGTAGCTACCCATACCACTGCTAGGGACCAGTGTATAGAGATGGTATATTGTCCTAGTGCAACCATTTCTTGATGTTTCCACTTGGTACTTCTGGTTCTAGAGTATGCTTTCTTGTGATTTATGATTTAATTGGAATGCTTTTATATCATGTTTAGATGATGTTAGTTAATGTCACATTTTCTAATTATGATGATTAGCATGTGATAGGTGATGTTATCTACTTTGTAGGATTATCTTATGCTTTACTTTGAGCATGTTAGATTTCCTTATGCTTATGTTGTAGCATGTTTTAGTAGTGACATCCCTATTATGATAGTATTGATGATCTGCTTAGTGGTTTGGGATGTTATGTGTGGGGGATGACTAGGGCCCATGATGGTCTTATGATGTTATTGATGGTTGGGAGGAACTACATACTTATTTTGGTTATTCTATTATTGCGATGTTATTTATGTACATTTATGATGTTGCTTATGTTCACTGTGATGTTGCTTTCAATACGTCCTTTTACTACTATTGTTTAGATGGATAGATGTTACTCTTTCTTGTTTCATGGCATCTTGTTGTTTATGCACTCAAGTGTTTGCTCCTCAATTTATGTGGATCTAGTACTCCTTGATTTGGAAGTTTTCTTTTCTATTTTATCCCTTGTTTTGACCCTTAGAGTAATTCTTTCTTTCTCTAGGTGACCATGCATCTACATTGGGTGATACTTTAAAGTATCACGTGTCCAAAGTAGAAGAATCGTGGGATATTAGAAAGTATCACATGCCCTTGTAAACTCTATCATGTGACACTCTGTTATATCACATGTCTCTTAGAGAAAGGTTGTATAATACTAGTAAAGCATTGCATGCCTTATTGGGAAACATCACCAAATCCCTGATTGTAATGCACACCTTCGTTAGAAAGGTCATACAATATTGGAAAGTATCATACTATGCTGATTTAAAGTATCACTTGGGTTTTGGAAAAACCTGTCTAAGTAGACAACATGCTTTTTTTATTTGTTTAGAAAATTTTATGTTGTATTTTGGATACCCTTTATGGTGTTCTCAAATACCTTGGGATTGCTTTTCAAATTTGGTATGTCTCAGATTTGTTTTTGTTTGCATCCTTTTGTGGTTTGTCCTTTATGTTTGGTAGTGGCATTTGGAGATACATTGATTGCTTGGGTTGTTGGTGAAGTCTTCCATTGTGATCTTTTTGATCCCTATATGATGTTTACATGTACATTCATACTTGTAAAAAAGAAATATCTTGGCTTGAATTGAATCCTTGTTCCAAGGATCTATAGGCAAGGCATTACATGTATGCTAGCAAATTGTAATATTTAGTTCATAGTAGACCTGACATTGCATTAGTTGTTGGGATTGTTGCAAAATTCTTTGCAAATCCTAAGGAGAATCATTTTATGGTTTTTAAAATAATTATGAGATGTCTAAGAGGAATAGAGGACTTTGGTCTATATTACAAGAAAAGTGAGAAATTTGAATTGAGAGCCTACACACATGTTGATTGGGCTAGAAATGTTGATGGTAGAAAAAGTACAAGTGGTGGAGCATTTTGATTAGGGAAGAGACTATTTACATGGACTACTAAGAAACAAAATTACATATCTCAACCTATTGTTAAAGCTAAATATGTTGATGTTACAGTAAATTGTACCAATATTGTATGGACCAAAAAGCTACTCAAATGAATGGAGGAGGAAATTATTGCCCTTGTTATACTTTACTATGATAAGACCAGTGCAATAAATATATCTAAGAGCCCTGTGATGCATAGAAAAAAAAGACACATAGCTATCAAGTATCATTACTTGAGAGAGTTGGTTCAAAATGAAGAAGTAACGATGGAATATGTGAATACCAAAGAACAGATAGCTAATATATTCACAAAAGCCTTACCTAAACATGTTCATGTTTAAGAAGCATGAGGGGTTCCCTACATCATTTGAGATGAATGACATATGCTATACATTATGCCCTGCATCAGTCACAAGTTAGGTAACAAAGGGAGAACCTGAAATTTTTTATATCTGCATATTGAGATGACAAGTCTTTGGCATTGTTTTCAAAGAGGGAGATATTTATAAGAATACTAAATAAAGTGAGAAAGAGGGAATAATCAAAAGGGATATATTTAGAAGATCTAATCAAGAGGGAGTCATAAGAAAGAATAGAGTTCTATAACTCACATAGAAGTTGCTGATAGAGGGAGAAATTTCAATACACAGTATTATTTTCTTTTTGGTATTGTTGTTGGTATTGGTTTCCCATCAATGCCAAAGAGGGAGATTGTTGAGAAAAGATTGATATAAGTATGGGAATGTATTTCAATCATTGTTTTGTCATAGATGTCAAACCTACTACCTACTAGTAAGAGAACTACTTAGTTGATTTGAGTATTATCATTTTTTTTATTGATGAAGAGGATTTGATCAAATGAGATAATAAGATTACCTAGAGGAAAGGTTGAGTTATGGATATTTAAAAAGGAGTACAAAGATTAGTTAAGAGAGTGATGATATAGTGTATTGTTTATCTACTTAAGGCTACAAAGGATGGATACATTGATTAAGTCTAGAAGAATAAGGATGAAGAATTGAGTCTAGAAAGCTTTTCCTAATGGATAGTAGGTGCTGAGAAAAGTTAGTGCAAGTTGAGAAGAAAATTAGTTGGAGCCGAGAAAAGTGAAGATTTAGTGTAAGCCAAGTATTTTAGTTGATGTCAAGCATTAGTAAAATTTAGTGTGTGCTAAGTGAACTACTAGTGCATGCTAAGTGATAGGGTAAAAGTATAAATTTGTATCACCTTTTAGGCTAGCTTATTAGAATGAATAAATTTTAGTATTTCTATCCAAAAATCATTTTTTCTTAAACGTGTGATCTAGATAAATTAATTCTAAGTTATATATGGTCTTACACATTTCCAATTGGAAATGTCTATTAAATGCATGTTTTATACTATTTTATATCCAATTACAAAAGAAATACAATTATTTCAGAAAACTAGTATTTCAATAACACTTAATATTTTCTATGATATTTTTTTAGTAACATATAAGCACAATTTTATAGAGCTCAAAGTCAAGAATATTCTCATATAGATTTAATAGTGTTTTAATTAGATATAGTATATTATAATTAAAATATTCTACAAGCACGTATTTTAACACTCAAAAATATGTCAATTTTGAGAAAGAAAAAAATTTTAAATCATATACAAAAATTTAAAATTATATGACGTTCTAGAGGAGAGACTCCTTTTTCAAAATATGTAATTTTCTTTTGGTTAGAATAGATTTTTTTTTAAAAATTTGGTGAGAGATGAAAACTATCGATTTCATGTGAGTTGAAATTTGAATCATTATAAAAGAGAAAATATAGGTCTAAAAGCATTTATTTATTGTTCAAGTTATATATGTTATCTATAACATAGTCTAATTTCAAATGGAAATAAGTTTATTTCCATAAAGTTTTATTAGGACATTTGGACCTTGAATAACTAATTTACCCCTCCTCTCAATTATTCTAAAGCATTTCTAACAATTGGTATCAGAGCCATCTGTTGATTTAGTTTAAAGGTACTAGAAGTAGGACGATCAAGATGTCCAAGAGAGAAGTTCCCAAGCTCAATAGAGATAACTTCACTGCATGGAAAAATTTGAGAAGCTACACCTTAGATCAATAAGTGATCATGCACAAACCTTAATTGAAGTAGAACATGTTGATCCAGTTGTACCCATTGGAGAAGATATGAAGAAAAAGAAGCACAATCAAGAAATGTTGGAGATTGCCTCTACCCTCAACTATGCTGAATTTGATGACATCAAGGGATGTGACTCTACATTCAAGATGTGGAAAGCCCTGACTAAATCCTATGGTGGAGATCAAAATGTTCAAAGAGAAAAAAGAGAAAGCCTTGGAGAAAAACTTAATTACATGAAAATAGAGGAAGGTGAGAATGCTGCTCAATATGCCTCTAGAATGAAAGAAGTGGTAAGTGCAATTAGAAGTTTGGGTGGTCATTTAGAAGATGAAACTATTAATAGAAAATACTTAAGAACCCTATTCCCTATCTATGCTATTAGAGTTTCAACCATACAAGAATTAAGGTGTGTACTAGGAAATCAACTAATTTTTGAAGGTATAGTAGGAAGACTCACTACATTTGAGTTGTCTAACTTTGACAACTAAAAACATGAGAATCTTGAATCTATCTTCAAAGCCAAGATATCATTAAAAGAAACTAGGGAGGTGAAATCAAAGAAGAAGAAGAAAAAGGCAAAATTTTCATCCAGTGACAAAAGCACAGATGAAGAAGATGTGAAACAATTGCAAGCACTACTAGCTATAAGATTTCATAGAGTCAAAGGTAAATTCAAAGGTAAGCTTCCTATCATTTGGTTTAATTGCAACGAAGTTGGACATATTGCTGCAAGATGCACATAGAAGAAGAACTATAGATAAGGCAACAAGAACAAGAATAGAAGAGAAGATGATGGTAGAGATTACAAAGATAAAGACAAAAGGTGCTACATTGTTGAAGAAGAAGATTCTGATGAAAATGATGATGAGGTAGTCTATGTAGCCATGAAGGATGAATTAGATGAATATGTGGCAATGACACTAGTAACCTATGTAAACAAGAATGACAAATGGATCATAGATAGTGGATGCTCACATCAAAGGAAAAGGTTCTATTAAACTTATAGAGAAAATTTCATGTGATAATGCATACTATGTTGAAAGATTGAACTACAATCTGCTGAGTGTATCTCAATTAGATAATGTAGGTTGCAAAATGGAATTTGCAAATAGAACTGCCAAAATCTATGGCACTAATGAAAATCTAATAGGAAAAGGAGAAAAAACTATGAGTAACTTGTTTTACCTAGATATGGAAGATGCAACCTTTCTTATTGTAAAACTTGATGATGTGTGGCTATGGCATAAAATGTTATGTCATGTTAACTTTGATAATTTGATTAGCATCAACAAAAAGAAGAAAGTCAAAGGTTTTTCTAACACTTCTTTGGACATCACCCTGCAAAACAAATCATTGGTGACAAGGAAGCTAGACCAATGATAAGGAATAAATTAAGGAATGAATCATGTCTGTTGAGCAAGATTGAGCCTAAAACACTAAAAGATGCACTACAAGATGATAATTGGCATAAAGCTATGGAAGAAGAGATATATCAGATAAGGAAGAACAAAACCTAGACCTTAGCTCCAAGACCAACTGATAAGAATGTGATTGGTACCAAATGGGTCTTTAGGAACAAGCTTGATGAGAATGGTGAGATCACAAGAAATAAGGCTAGACTAGTTTGCAAAGGTTGTGCATAACAAGAATCACTAGACTATGAGGAAACATTTGCCTCTGTTGCAAGAATGGAAGGAGTGAGAACATTACTTGCATATGCTACTTATAAATGTTTCAAATTATACCAAATGGATGTAAAGTCTACTTTTTTGAATGGTATACTGGAAGAGGAAGTCTACATAGAAAAACTAGAGGGATTTGTTGATGACAACAACAAGGATATGGTTTGCAAATTGCATAAGCACTCTATAGTTTGAAGAAAGCACCTAGAGTATGGTATGAGAGACTGCACATATATCTTGTGAAGTTAGGATTTGAGAGAACGGATGACAACACTAACCTGTATATCAAGGGAAAAAAAGGTAAAGGTATTCTGATATCTAAAATCTTTGTTGATGACATAATATTTGGAAGAAAAGATATCCTATGCAAAGATTTTACTGATCAAATGAAACTTGAGTTTGAGATGTCAATGTTTGGAGAAATCAAATTCTTTGTTGGATTGTAAATACATAAACTAAAGCATGGCATATTTGTGACCCAATCAAAATATATCAAGGAGATACTCGAGACTTTTGGCTTAGAAGACTCAAAACCAATCAGTACACTAATGGTAATAGGAAATAAGTTATCTAAGAATGATGAGTCAACTAAAGTAAATCAGACAATGTATAGACCAATGATTAGAAAGTTGCAATATGTTGTGCATAGTAGACTAGACATTGCATTAGTTGTTGGGATAGTGGCAAGAGTTTTTGCAAATCCAAGAAAAAATCATATGATGGCAATAAAAAGAATATTGAGGAACCTAAAAGGAACTAATGACTTTAGATTATACTACAAGAAGATTGAAAAGTTTGAGTTGAAGGCCTACACTAATGTAGATTGGGGAGGTAATACTGATGATAGAAAAAGAATCAGTGGAGGATAGCTTTTCTTAGGTAAAAGATTGGTTACTTGGACCAACAAAAAGAAAATTTTTACCTCAAAGTCCATAGTAGAAGCTAAATATCCTGCTGTTGCTATCAATTGCACCAATATTATATGGATCAAACATCTATTGCAAGGTTTGAAGGAAGAGGTAACTAAACTTTTGATACTCTATTGTGATAACACAAGTGTCATCAACATATCAAAGAATCCTATGATGCATGCCAAAATAAAGCATATTACAATTAAGTATCATTATGTAAGAGAATTGGTGGAAGACAAGCAAGTGAGGATGGAATATGTTAGCTCAAAGGAACAAGTTTCTAACATCTTCACAAAAGAACTACCTAAAGATGGACTTGAATATCTTAGAGGTAAGCTAGGGGTGATACCCCTATCTAAGGCTATTTGAGCAACAACAAAAATGCCCTACAGCAAATGGAGTTGATTGTTAAAATGTTACAAGTTGATGCAGAGGATATTTAATTAAAAAAATTTCTTGAAGTAATCAAAATACTAAAAATCCAAACAAGCCACAAGTAAGGTGATAGAGAAAGAAATTGGAGTACCTGCAAATGCTACACTTGCATGTTAGGATGTTGAAATAGTATGTCTTTAGCATTGTTTTCAAAGAGGGAGAAATAGTAGAAACTAATCAAATCTACAGAATCAAATGGACAAAGGGAGAAGTAGTTGATACTAGAATAGCAGAAACTAATCAATTCATATAGAGGGAGATATGAAGAAACAAAAATGTAAGAGGGAGAAATAGTAGTTAAGAAGAGCAGAAATAATCAAAGTAGCAAGCTACATAAAAGAGGGAGTCATACAAGAATAGACATGTAGAAGATTGTTTATAGAAAAGAAAGAGAAAGGAAATAGTAGCTAAGAGGGAGAAGCAAAAGCAAAGAAATTAGGATAGCAGATTAGGGAGGGAGATGTGAACGCTGATGAAAATAGCAATGGCAACAAAATTTCTTTTTGGTATTTTATTTACTATTTTAACCAAGTTAGCATTTTGATAACTTGGTTGATCAGTTTGGTTTGCCATTAATGCCAAAGAGGGAGATTGTTAGAAATCTGATTAAAAAGATCATTGTTGAAGAATGAAGTAGATTATTTGCAAAGAGGGAGATTATTGGTAAAGAATGTTTTCAATCATTGTTTTGTCACTTATGTCAAACCTGCTATTTGCTAGAATGACAACTACTTATAAGATCCAAGTACTATCACCTAGTTGGTTGATGTAACAAAAGTACCTAAGGGAAAGGTTGAGTTATGGTTTTGTAATGAAGTACAAGGATTAGTTAAGACAATGGTAAAATGATGTATTGATAATATACTTGAAAATACAGAGGTTTTCCATACTTAAAAACTTTAGAAGAACAAGTTGTAACAAGGTTGTCTGCAAAGCTTGACTAAGTTCATTAGTGAGTGCCGAGCAAGCTAGTTCATGCCATGCAAATGCAAAATCTAGTGATTGTTGACTGATATAGGAAGAGCTAAGAAAACTTTAGGTGTTGAGCATCATAAAACTTAGTGGATGCTAAGTGAATCCATAGTAGGTGTCAAGCATTAGTAAAATATAGTTGGTGTCAAGTAACATAGTATGTATTAAGCACTAGAATTTTAATAGTGTTGAGCTGCTACATTATGAGAAAAGTCAAAGATTTGCTAGATTTGAGCTAACAAGTTTGTTACCTTGAATTTTTTTAACCAGATGGAGGATAAGGATGATGAGATGGTGGCACAAAATTTTAGGTAAACCATTTTTGAGTGAGTTTAAGAGAATTTTTCATGATGTTTCCAAAAGGAACAGGATATGAGATAGATTCATTGAATCCCATCTAATCCATTTGATCTAGAAGAAAGAGAAGGAAGATTCAAGAGGGAAAAGAATTCCAAACTTCTATTTAAGGATTCAAAGGCCAAGAAGTTAGATTTTTTGGGGTGCCAAATTGTGAAGTTGTTGAAGGATGTCAAGGAGGAGGTATTGAGAAGGAAGAACAGAGAACAGAGACTCTACTTTGATAAGTGCCCATATAGGAGATTGCACTGGTATATCGAGCATGGATACTCAGGGAGATGAAGCTTGAAAGGAGAACAATTAAGTTGTTAGAGCTTAAGAGACTGAAAGCCAAGAAAATTGTGAAGAGCTGAACAAAGATCTGAAATCAACAAGCTAAGTTGTGAGTTGTATTAGGTCAAAAGCCCTTGTTGTTACTCTCTAACAACTGTGTTATCTAGGGAAAAATCCTATGGACTTAGGTTGGTTTAACAACCATTTGTAAATCCTTTAATAGGGTGGCATTCCAAGTGAATGTTCTAAAGTCCTCTAACTAGGCCCACTTCTAACAGGGTGGTTAAATCCTTTAACTAGGTCACATTTAATAGTGTATTGTAGCCTTTAATAGGGTAGGCCTTTCACAAGGCATCACTTCATAAGAGTGAGAATTGAGTAGCATGTTATTAGTGGTTTTTCCCAAATTGGATTTCCACATAAATCACTGCATGTTATGTGTTGATCTTTCATGTCTTATTTTTGCATGTTGATTTTATAGTAACTTGCTAAATTAGGAAAGTTTAAGCTTGGATGCATGAATAGTTCAATGGGCTCACTTTACTTGATGAAAAAGTTTTGTTAGGACATTTAAACCTTGAATAATTGATTCACCCCCCTTCTTAGTTATTCTAAAGTATTTCTAACAATAGGTTTATGCTTTTACCCAACAACATTATGAGTTTCATCATGGATTCAATGAATCAAAGCTGACAAGTTTAGTTTCTAGAATTGTGTGAACCATGTGGAAAGATGAGCTTAATGATCTAGTGGAAAAAATTCAAGGTAAATAGTTTTGAAGTGAATTCAAGGAGGATTATAAAGGAAGATTTCAGAGGCAGAAAAATGGAGGAATGGGAAGATTCAATGAATCTGACCTAACCCTAGAATGGATGATTACAGTTGAGTGGAAAAATTACCTAATTTCTCTTTATAAGAGGAATATACAAAGCATAAATTAAAGGTTACGAGATAGTTGGTGAAGTATAGAAAAGGAGTCTAGGGTATTTCTTCATATGGAGGTCAAAATATAGAGTCTACAATTGGTATACAAAGCAAGAAAGATTAAGGGGATGAATGCTTGAAGGGAAAACAAGCTATTAGAGCTGAAGTGAATGAAGCCAAGTAGAATGCAGGACTAAAACAAAGATCTATTATTTGCAAAGTGAGTTATAATGTGTTATTAGATTAAGCCTTACTGTTACTTTCTAGAAATTGTATTAGTTTAGGGTAAATCCTTTGGGTTAAGGTTGACCTAATAGTAATTTGTAAATCCTTTAATTAGGTGGAATTCTAATGGAATGACCTAAAGTCCTCTAACAAGGCTCAGTCCTAATAGGGTGATTAAAATCCTTTCACCAAGTCACAATTAGCTATGTGTATTGTAACCTTTAACAGGGTTGGCCTTTCATAGGGCATCACTTCAGAAGAGTGAGAATTAGTAGCATGTTACTAGTGGTTTTTTCCAAATTGGATTTCCATGTAAAATCCTTATGTCATAGGTGTGAATGATTCTATTATTTTTCATGTTTACATTTCTACAAAGTGATTTTGACCTAGGACGATATTCTACAAGTTCAAGTTTTGAATGATATAATGGATGTATACAAGATACATGATAAAGAGATACATTTATGAGCCTTGCTAATTACTAAATGGTTTTATTTTCACCCCTCTCTTAGTTATTCCAAACTATTCCAACAGATGTTAAAACTTGAGAATGCCTTATCGGTTAGGTGCCTTTAAATGGTTCCTTCATAATTGTGCTCATACTATTTGATTATTGGGGATGAGATTTGGCTTAAGTTCTCATTTCTTTGGAAATAGAACTAAACAACTTCATTTCCATGAATATGTAGCAAAAAAACCATAGATTTGTGTTCCCTCATAGTACTTGATATAATCTCCTCAAATTTTAATGAGACTCACTCTAGCTTCTATCCATAGCTTCATAGGCCTTTGGGAAGTGATAAAATCATATTCATAGCCTATCACTCACTACCACATTTTCATCCTTTGGATTCACACTTGATGTAGTTCACAAAACAGGAAAATCAGCTTGAAAGCTCAAAATCCATGGGATATGAAATGTTAGAGAAAGATAATAGATAATGAGGTGCAAAAAACTTAGTTCACATTAGGAAGATGCCAAAACATAACCTGACCATGCCTAGATCACCTAAACCTCATGCACACTGAAAAAATAGGAAACCCACTTAGGTGATGGGTAAAAGAAATGCAAAAGGAAATTGGTAAACAAAAAAAGTAGAGCACTCGAGAAAGATGAGAAGTAAGTGACCTAAAATATACTTAGACACATCTCTCTTGGAAACGTTCTCACCTCTACCAATTACTATAAGCTTTTAAAGGGTAAGACTAAAACTTGGAAACAAGATCAAGGATCCAATGGTTATCTTTTGTGATAAAATTAGTGTAGTCAATATTTCAAAAAATCTTGTGATGCATACCAAGAATAAGCACATTACAATAAAATATCATTTCCTAAGAGAACTGGTGCAAGAAAAAGACGTGAGATTGGAATATATAAATACAAAAGCAAACACTGTAGACATATTCACCAAGCAATTACCTAAAAATGCATTTTGTTATCTAAGAGATAAGCCAGGGTTCATAAGATGTCAAAGAGGGAGATTTTGTTTTCATATCACATAAAGTTTCTAAAGTGGGAAAGTTTTCTTTCATATTATAGAAAACTTGTTATAGAAAACTTCATCAGAAATATTTAGAGCTAATATCAAAGAGGGAGTGTTTTCTATTAGATAAGGAAGTTGAAGATAGAATAATTAAAAATTTTACTGACAAAGGGACAAATTGATGTAAGAGGGATCTCACACTAATAAAGGGGGTTATCATTGATGAGAATCATAATCAAACTAAGGATATCATCCTTAATTTTATTTTTCTCTAAAAAATTTGTTGTATTATGATATGTTGTGTTGCCATCAATGACAAAGAGGGAGATTGTTGAATACAATTGGTCAATTGTATATTATCTTTGATATTACACAAAATTTCATATATTTATTAGTCAATGTCTTCCAAGCTCACTTGGGTGATGAAGACAATCTCCTATATCTGCCAAGCAATCTAGTGTTCACCAAGTTTAGAAGATAGTGTCTACTGAGTTCATTGGGATGTCAAAGAGAAGATCACAGAGTATGAGTATTAACCAAGATCACTCAGTTACCAAAGGAAGCTTGCAAAGATGCATTATTAACTGAGTTATTTGGTTAACATAGGGAAATCAATTTTGTGTTAGTATTTACCGAGCAGGGTTGGCTAACAAATAATTTTCTTGTTTTGGGATATTGAGTTTAATTGATTTGTTTGTTGGTTTTACTGAGAAGATTAATATTAAATTTTTAATATTATATTCAAGATGACTGGACAATATATATGAGATAAGTAAAAGGTAAAATTGAGGAGTGAAAAAGTGTGAGAATCTATGAAAAATAAGAAGATGCTTAGAAGAAGCAAATTGGAAGGATAAGTAGAATATCCTTGTTGGGATGTAAAGATGCATTCAATTAAGAAGGATCAAGTATTCAAGCTAGGATTGAGATCTAAAATCAAGTCAAGTTATTGTTACTTTCTAACCATTATAGTAGTGAATCAAATATCTTAACAAAGTTAGCCTAATAGTTATTTGTAAATCCTCTAACAAGGTAGAATTTCTAGATTGAAGTGTCTAAAGGCCTCTAACAAGGCCACTGCTAATAGGGTGATTAAATCCTCTAATAGGTTTACACATAACAATGTGTTTAGTAACCGTTAACAAGGTTGGCTCCTAACAAGGCTCACTTTAGAAGAGTGAGAAATACTAACTAGTTGCAATTGGTGCTTTTTTCCAAATTGGGTTTCCACATTAAATCTGGGTGTCATTTGTGTTATTTCTATTTATTTCATGTATTTGAAACTAATTTAATTATGGTTAATCACACATAATATTTTAAATCTACATTTAGAAAGTTATAGTTTCTATTCAGTGCTTGCCAAGTTATAGCTAACTACTAGTGTTAACTGAGTACTTCTATGTTAACCGAGTTACAATAGTAAAGTTTATGTTTTGATTTATATTGACATCTAAAGGATCTAGGATTTATTTTTGTAGTAACTAATTCACCCCTCCCCTCTTAGTTACTCCTCTTATATTTCCAACATCATGAACCATGGGATTCAATTTTTTTGATAATCAGATATAGAAAACCAACCAATCTCATATATTTGTTTACTATATAGTTTTAAGCATAGTATCCAAGAACAATATTATAGAAAAATAAAAATTATTTAGAAAATATAGAGATTTAACCTTCTAGGGTCTTTAAAAAAATATAAATAGTTGTGCAAGACCCAAAATCATTTTCTTAACCAACTCACGCTAGAGTCTAAACTAAAAGAAAATATTATAACATGAACAACTAAACATAATTTAGACTAAAAAAATAGCATTATAGGTTGATTTTTTATCTAATAACTTTCTAATTGGCTACTATGGTAGAGGAATTAGGAGTGTTAGATGAATGAGAGGGGGGTGAATCAGTTATCATAGGCCCTTTCAAAAATTTGTACTGTTTTAAACTTATTAGCAAACAAACTTTACTTGTAAGTTACATCACTTAACTAACTTGCTAAAAACTACAATATTAAGCATATGAGAACATGAAATAACATGAAACACATCCAATCATACATTTTTTTTAAAAGTATTTAACATGAAAATCTAATTTGGGTATTAAAAAACCTCAATAATTGTCACCCTAAAAGAAATTCATTCTTCTAAAGTGAGATCGATTAAGATCCAAACCTATTAAATTTTAAAAATACATTTAATAAATGTGGCTGTGTTTGGGGATTTTTACATAAGATTAGCTAGATCTATCTCTCCTCAATGAGTGGCCTTATTAAAAGACTTAGTAAATTCATTAGAATGAAACCTTAAAAAGGATTTACAAAAAGGACTATTAGATCCACTCAATTAAGAGAAATGGAGACTACCTTTTTCTATTTAGATCTTCTTTCTTCTCAGTACTCTTCTTTACACTCTTCTTTACTTGTTTGATCAATACACACACTTCATAATGTTGGATACAATTGATTAATTTTGTATTGTCTTTGATGTTACACAATTGTCATATCATTATCAGTCAATATATCACTTGGGTAGTAAAGATAGTTTTCTATGTCCATCGAGCATTCTTGTGATTGCTTAGTCCAAAAGGTAGTGTCAACTGAGTTCACTTGGACGTTAAAGGAAAGTCTGTAAAAGATGAGTGTTAACCAAGCTCTCAGTTAATGAAAGAAAGTTGGATGAAACTAGTGCTAACCAAGCTCACTCAGTTGCCAAAGGATCTTCATGAATATGTAGTGTTAGCCAAGTTTTCATTAGTTAACACAGGAAATCATTTCTGAGTTAGTGTCTACCAAGATGGGTTGGCTAACGAAGGAATTTCTTATTTTGGCATATGAAGCTTAATTTATTTATTTAATAGTTCTATCCAACTAAGGTGATGAATATTAATTATTCTAAGTTTTATATGAGCCAACTTCACAGTATGAAAGATATAATGTCAAGTTGATAATTTCAAGTGTGTACAAGTATGAAGATGTGATGAATATATTTGAAGATTTAATGATGAAGAGAGGAAGCAAATTTGAAGGATAAGAAAAATATCCTTGTGGAGTAGAAAAGATATATTTGATTGAGATGGATCAAGTACAAGCTAGAATAGAGATCTATAATCAAAAATTTAATTTCATTCAAATCAAGTCATCTCATTGTTACTCTCTAACCATTGTAGCGGTAATCTAAATCTCTTAACAGAGTTGGCTTAATAGCTATTTGCAAATCCTCTAACAAGGTGGCAGTTCTATTGAATTGTATTAAGACCTCTAACAACGCTACTCCTAACAGGGTGATTAAATTCTTTAACAGGTTCATACCTAATAGTGTTTTTTGTAACCTTTAACAAGGTTGGCTCCTAACAGGGCTCACTTTAGAAGAGTGAAAATAGTAACTAGTTGCAATTGGTGGTTTTTCCCAAATTGGGTTTCCACGTCAAATTCTGGTGTAAAATGTGTTCATGTTATTTTCTTTTGTGTTTTCAACTAAGTTAAAGTAATGGGTAATCATAATTAACATCTAAAGTTTGGATGTTAAGCATTTATTGAGCATAATTAGTAATTACCAAGTTACAGCATTTTATGTATTTACCAAGCATTAGCAGTATTAAATTTTCAAATTATATTTTTTACTAACATCTAAGGGATTTGGGATTTATTTTAGTAGTAACTAATTCACCCATCCCCTCTTAGTTACTCCTCTTATATTTCCAACAATTGGTATCAGAGTTTTTGGTGCTTGTAAAGAAGGTTTCAAGGACCTAAACTAAAGATTAGTATGTCTTACAAAAGAGAGAACCCCATGATGAACAGAGAAAAATTTGTATCATGAAAAGAACTTATGAGGTTGCATTTGGCTACTATCAGTGACTCGGGATGGAAATATCTTGATGCTAAATACAAGGCTCCCACTAGAACATTATCAGTTAAAGATATTGCTTAAAAGAAGAATCACAACATCATGATACTTGATATTGTATCTACTCTTAGTTATGCTGAATTTGATGAATTCAAAGACTGTAAGACAACTCATGAGATGTGGATAAAGCTAAAAGACATATATGGAGGAGATAAAAATATAAGAAGAGTTAAGGATGAAAGTCTTAGAGGCCATTTTGATCAAATGAAAATGAGAGAAGATGAGAACATTGCAAAATATGTGGAAAAGATCAAAGCATCTGGAGGAGACATTGAACATAAAATAGTTGTAAGCAAAGTAGTTATAACACTCTTCCTATATATGCAATTAGAGTTTCTGGTATTCAAGAAATGAGATGTGATCCAAATAATAAAATATCTTTGGATGCTTTAGTTGGAAGATAGATAGCTTTTAAGTTAGATAACTTTGATAACTATGTTCCTAGTTCAAAAGTTATTGAGTTTGCTTTTAAAGCTAAACTATCACTTAAAGAAAAGGGTAAGAAATCAAAGTCCACTCAATTAGGGAGTGAAGAAGAAGAAAAAAAAGAAATTTTAGATAATGAACTTGAAGTTGTTGAAGCCATACTTGCAAGGAAATATTACAAAGGCAAAGGAAGTGCAAAGGTAAAGTTCCTCTTATCTACTTTTCTTGTGAAGAAGTTGGTCACATTGCTATAAGGTATCCAAACAAGGAAATCAAAGATGAAAAGAAAAGCAATAAGAAAAAAGGCAAGAAGAATTCCAAGAACTATAAAGACAAAGGTAAGAAATCTTGTTTTATAGCAAAAACCATCAGTCAAAAGAAGTTTTAGAGATTATTCATACAAACTTTTGTGGACCTATTGTTAGAGAGTTATAGTAGAGAAAAAAAAATCATTCTTTTTGTTGATGACTATTCTAGAATGATAACTGTAATGTATCTAAAAGAAAAATTAGAAGCCTTTCAAAAATTCAAGTGGTATCTAGCAAGAGTAGAAAAAGAAATTGGAAAGAGATTGAAATGTTTAAGGTTAGACAGAGTTGGTGAATTCATCTCTAATGAATTCAATAATTTCTACAATGAAAGAGGAATTAAAAGACAAGTATTAGCCCCTAGTACACCACAGTAGAATGGTATAGCTGAAAGAAGAAACAAACCTATCATGGATTGTGCAAGAACCCTAATGATTGAAAAGAATGTTGCTCTTAAATACTGGAAGGAAGCTATTGGCACTACAATTCATACCTTGAATAGAGTACATTTAAAGAAATATTCAAACAGAATCCTTATCAACTATGGTATGACTACAAACCTAATGTAAGTTACTTGAAAATATTTAGTAGCAAATATTATATCTTGAAAGAGTCTAGAAAATGAAAATTTTATGTAAAAGGTGATGAAGGCATATTTCTAGGATACCCCTGTAGAAGTAAAGCATACAAATGTTTGAACTTTTCTACTCATAAAATAATAGAAAGTGCACATGTTAGAATTGATGAATTTTCAAAAAAGAGTAAAGAAGAAAGCTACATGGAGCCAGTGGATTATAGAAGATTAATTTACTATGAACTTGATACCTTGCCAAACCTATCTAAAAGAAAGGAGTCTTTATCTCCCTAATCCAAAAAAATCTCTAACAATTACCAAGTTATAAACAGTCCAACTTGAGTCACAATCTGAAGGACCCGAGTCATAGTCAGAGGCTACTGAGCTAGTTCAAATAGAGTCTAATGGACTTGAGTCACAGATAATAGAACCCAAGCTTGATAATGAAGTTCATAATGAAGACAGTGGAACTCATTCAAAGCCCAAAGAGCCTATGTTAGAAATATATGTCAGAAGGCATCATGAACCTAATCAGATCATTGGAGACAAATCTTTTGGAACAATGACAAGAAGCAAATTAAAAGGTATATGTTTACTTGCTAAATTTGAACCTAAAAATGTTAAAGATTCTCTAGAAAATGAAAGTTGGATTGAAGTAGTAAATGAAGAAATAGAACAGATAAAAAAGAACAAAACTTGGACTCTTATTCCTAGACCCAAAAATAAGAATGTAATTGGATGAAAATGGGTATTCAAAAATAAGCTAAATGAAGATGGAAAAGTTTCAAGAAACAAGGCAAGATTGGTATGTAAATATTATTCGCAAGAAGAAAGTATTGATTATGGTGAGACTTTTGTTCCTATACCAAGATTATAAGGTGTTATAACTTTACTAGCATATGTAGCACATAGAGGATTTAAAGTGTATCAAATGGATGTTAAATCTGCATTCTTGATGAGGATGTCTCCTTTGAACAAATAAAAAGTTTTGTAGATCCTAAAAAAAGAGACATGGTTTGAAAGTTACACAAATCATTATATGGTCTCAACCAAGCTCCTAGAGCTTGGTATGAAAGACTTCATAATTACTTGCTACAAGTTGTCTTTCAAAGAACAAATGATAATAGTAGTCTATATATCAAAGAAGGACCAGACAAGAAGATTGTGTTGGTAGAAATATTTGTTGATGATAAATTATTCATATGAAATGATGACTTGTGTAAAACATTTTTAGAAGAACTAAGTAAAGAATTTGAGATATCCATGTTTGGTGAGATGGAATTCTTTGTTAGGTTGCAAATGCAGCAAAACAAAAGTGGTATCTATATCACTCAATCTAAGTATATCAAGGAGATACTGAAGAAGTTTGGAATTGAAGATTCAAGACTACTTGGAACCCCTATGTCTACTGGACATAAGATTTCCCAGAATGATGATTCCAAAGAGGTAGATCAAACCACATATAGGTAAATGATTGAAAAATTGTAGTATGTAGTACATACAAGGCCTGATATTTCTCTAGTAGTTGGAATGGTGGCAAGATTCTTAGAAAATCCTAGAGAAAATCACATGATGGTAATCAAGAGAATCATGAGATATTTGAAGGGTACTGAAGACTAGCTTATTGTATAAACTTAGAGGTAATTTGGACTTGAAAGTATTTACTGATGTTGATTGGGTGGGAAGTCTTGATGATAGGAAAAGCACTAGCAGTGGAGTATTCTTTCTTAGTAAAAGACTAGTGTCTTAGACAAGCAAGAAACAAAATTGAATCTCTCAATCCATAGCAAAGGTAGAATATGTGGCAGCAGTAGTTAATTGTTCTAACATTTTTGGTTCAAACAATTGCTGGAAGGAATGAATATAGAGATCAAGAATCTAATAGTCATATACTATGATCAAACTAGTGCAATTAACATATCAAAGAATCTAATGATGCATACCAAAATAAAGTACACTACTATAAAATATCACTTTTTAAGAGAGCTAGTGCGGGATAAAGAAGTTATATTGGAATATGTAAATACAAAAGAATAGATTGTAGACATATTCACGAAGCCATTACCTAAGGATGCATTTCTGTATCTAAGAGGTAAGCTAGGGGTCATTTCCCTATTTGAAGCTCACTAAATAGAGTTTAGTGATGCATCAACAAGAGCTAAGTTGAAGATCAATCAATTGGTGCATAATTGACAAGGGCATATTGTAAATGAATTATTACTTTAGGTACATTGATATTAACAAATTTATTGTCTTTGGCATGTGTTGTCAAAGAGGGATAAGTTTACTATCATATCTCATATAAAAAAATTTCATTCCAAAGAAGGAAAAGTTTGTTGTAAAAGGGAGAAATTTTTGTGAATGAACTTGCCAAAAGTTATTACAGACAGAGAAAGAATCTAGTGAAAGGAAGACCTCATACTAACAGAGGGAGTCCTCAATAATAAATCCAAAATTTCATTATGTTATGACATGTTGTGTTGCCATCAATGCCAAAGAGGGAGATTATTGGATACAATTGATTAATTATGTATTGTCTTTGATGTTACACAAATTTCATATCATTATCAGTCAGTATATGCCAAGCTCACTTGGGCAATGAATTCAAGTTTTTGTTTCCACTAAGCGTTCCTATGATTGCCTAATTCAAAAGGTAGTGTCTACCGAGTTCACTTAGGCATCAAAGGAAAGTCTATAGAAGATGAGTGTTAACTAAGCTCACTCAGTTAATGAAGGAAAGTTGGATTGAATGAGTGCTAATCGAGCTCACTTAGTTTCGAAAGGATATTTGTGAATATGCAGTGTTAACCAAGCTTCTACTGGATAACACAATAAATCACTTCTAAGTTAGAGTAGCTGAGTCAGTTAACGAAGGAATTTCTTATTTTGGCATATTAAGCTTAATTCATTTATCTAATGGTTCTAGCCAACTAAGGTGATGAATATTAATTATTCTAAGTTGTATATGAGACAACTTGACAATATGAAATATATAAATATAAGGTCAAATTGAGAATTTTAAGTGTGTATGCAAGTTTGAAGATGTGATGAATATATCTAAAGATTTAATGATGAAGAGAGGAAGAAAATTTGAAGGATAAGTAAAATATCCTTACGGAGAAGAAAAGATATATTCGATCAGGAAGGATCAAGTACAAGCCAGAATAGTGATTTGTAATCAGCAATTTAGTTGCATTCAAATCAGGTCATCTCATTGTTACTCTCTAACCATTATAACAATGATCTAAATCTTTTAATAGAGTTGGTTTAACAGCTATTTGCAAATCCGCTAACAAGGTGGCAATTCTATTGAATTGTCTTAAAACCTCTAACAAGGTCACTCCTAATAGGGTGATTAAATCCTTTAACAAGCTCAAACCTAACAGTTTGTTTTGTACCTTGAATAGGGTTGGCTCCTAACAGGGCTCACTTTAGAAGAGTGAAAATAGTAACTAGTTGCAATTGATGGTTTTTCCCAAATTGGGTTTCCATGTTAAATCCTAGTGTCAAATGTGTTCATGCTATTTTCTTTTATGTGTTTGCAACTAAGTTAAAGAAATGGGTAATCATAGTTAACATATAAGGCTTGGATGTTAAGCATTTATCAAGCATAATCTATAATTATCGAGTTACATCATTTTATGTTTTTACTGAGCATTAGCAATATTCAATTTTTAGATTGTACTTTATACTGACATTCAAGGGATCTAGGATTTATTTTAGTAGTAAATGATTCACCCCTCCCCTCTGAGTTACTCCTCTTATATTTCCAACACATAATGACTCTTTCCTTCACACTTTACTAGCCTCTATTCAACTTGATGACTCTTCTATCTTTTTTTGGGAAAAGAAAATTGTCAACAACTTCACCATTCTCACCAAACCCTATACAATTCTTCACCACTTAATCTCATTTATTAGGATTTACATAAATTCCTTTTATCTATTCAATCACATCTTAGCTTATATTCAATGTATCTGGCACTTTAAAAAGTATTTTATGCATCGTATCACTTGTAATTCATCTAGTAACCTAAGATTTTCTCTTTGATCATGAACCCTTCCTTAAAAATATTCCATCTAATTTAATCTAACCAATTTCATTTGTAGATTTCACTAATAAGCTCATTTCCTTCCTTAGAATCTTCTAGGTTAATTTAGATTCTAACTTTATGTCATCCCACAATTAATTTTATAAAAACCTATTCTCCTTCACCAAGTAACCTCATCTTTTTCAGTTGATATTTTTCACTCAATTACACTATCTTGCTTGGTAACACTTCCATAATTTTTTCACAAATTTACACTTAGTGCACTTCCACCAAAGAATATCTTTCCTTACTTACCATCATTTTTAGTTTTCTCAATAGCACACTATTATTTATTTTCTTTTCACTTCACAACTTTAAACCTTTCTTATTGACCAATATATCTAACTTGTACATCATTCTAACTCTTCATTAAATAATATAAAACAATCAAACCAATATTACCTTTTCAAAGACTACTTCAATAATTTTTCATTTAAGCCCATACACTTGCATTACTTCATCATTTCATCATTGAATATTTACCAACCTTTTCTTTTCTCAACACCACATCCTTTATGTGTTTTGTCAACTTACATAAATAAATAAGTCAATAGTCTTGACATCAATGAAAAATAACAATTGATCCAATTTTAATGCATTCCTCTCAATGCTTGAATTACTAACCTTGTCCATCATCGATATTATCTTGGGTATCAATATTAGTTTTAGTAACACTCCCACTTTGTAATTGATGCCAACATATTTAAAATATACCATCTAATACCAACATCAATAAAATTCATGACCTTCATTAACAATGTCTTTCTTTACAACACATAAGTAACCTTTCCTCATATTCTCATTCCCCCCATTGATTATGCTTACCCTTTGATGCAGATCTCTCCCTTAAATAGAGAAATTGGTGTGGTGTGGCTTTAGGAAACTTTAAAGTACTCCAAAATATAGTCAAGAGAGGGCTCTACACCTTTGAAACAACTTTACTCCAAAACATAGTCTAGGCACCAAAATTGCACAACTAGGTTACCAAAGCAAAAAAACTACAAACTAGGCTTTTTCTTAGAAATGGAACCTATGAGTTTAAGGTGGAGTGGAAAGGTTCCCTAATTATCAACCAACTCAAAGTAGTGATTTTTATTAGCCCATTTGGTTCCCAAAGGTCACAAATAGTTATATTCCCTTTTAGGTCAAAGATCCCATATTAGCCCTATCAATGAGATAATTAGGACTAGGTTTCAAATTACTCCAAAGAAACCTAGAAAATAATTTCATATATGAATACCCTTTTGGAAGAAGTCTAAGATTCTAAACTTATAGATGCTAGACTAGTCAGATTATCCCCTAACCAAAAATGTAGCAAGTTCCTTGTTAAAGCCTACTTGCCAGGGTTTGAGGAAGAAATATTGAATAGAAGTTTGACCTAGAAAAAATACCAATAAGGAAATATGTAAAGAACTAATAGGCTTCAATATCCACCTTTAGATTGGATTCATCCATCCCTCAAGAACCTACAATACTCTAATACATGTTGTATTCTACCAAACACATAGAGATGTTTGGGCTAGGGCTTGCTAGCAAAAAGAGATCATTTTACCAAGTGGTTTGGAAATCACATGGTGGGAATGCAAGTTAGGGCTTCATTTCCAAATTGACCACCAAAAGGAGGGTTTTTTTGCACTTGAGAAACAAAAATTGGAATATCTTGAATTGTAGAGCACTTCAAACCCTCAAATAAATTGCATTGATCAATTATAATATCTAGGATTATAGAACAATGGATTATTCAAATTTCCCAATTCGTATATGTTGATACACTCAGAAATTACAACGTTCTACCAGGAAAAATGGGATTTTTATTTGGTTTGAAAGGAAAAATTACATAATGTGACTTCCACATATCTAAAAGGGCTATTTGAAGTCCTTCCCCAACCATCCCAATTAATATTCAAAGGTTGTGACCATTAGGGGGTGGTTTACCAAAAGTTGTCAAGCAACTTTTTGCAATTCTCACAAATTCCACAATCTGACCCATCAAAGATGTTTTCCTCGTGCCCTAGGGGCCAATAACATATTTAGAAACATAAATACACTCCTATACCATTCTTGGTCTATAAAATTCCTCTTGACCATAGTCAAAACCCATGGTTTATAAAGTACCAAATGAGGACTAGGTCTTACAATTAGTCACATATTATTGAAAACCTATTACTACCTTATTCCAAATATCTCTTGGGCATTAATTCATTTGAATGGAACCCTTGACGAGTTAAAATTGTAGATGGCATGGTAAATGGATGGTTAGGTGCTCTTGCACCACCCTTCTTAAGTTTATTCTCTACTCATCTTCTCATACACTTATTTTCTCCATTACTCATTGTTTCCCTTGGATAGTCTTTTTCCCTTTCAGTATTCATCTCCCTTTTTCTTATTCTATTCTGTCCCCCTTTACTATTTCTCTACTTCTCTCCCTTATCAATAATCTTCTCCCTTATGATTTCTCTTCTTCTCTTCCCCTTTGAAAACAATGCCAAAGGTATCTCCAAATCTAAAAATAATTCTCTATGGAATTATACCTTGTACCTTTCTTGTAATAATTATTTTTTTTCCTCACATATTTCATATTCTTAACAACTTTAAGCTGGTCCTAAAGAGTGGACATCAAAATCAACTCATAGATAGATATTCTAATAAAACATAAATTGATGAAGCATGCAACTTCTTCTAATGAACACTATATAGGATAATGGCCCCTAGTTTACTCTTAGACACTAAAAATTATCCTTAGGTAATAGATTTTTAAAGATATATGCACTAAAATACTCCAACTTTACTTTTTCTTCTAAACTTGTTCTCTCAAATAGTGATACTTTATTGATATATGCTTAGTCTTTGAATGCATCACTAGGTTATTTGAAATATTTATAGAATTGGTATTATCATGATAGATTTTTATAAGAGCATTTACTTCCTCTTTTATCCCTTCAAGTAATTATTTGATCCAAAAAACATTTGAAAAACTGATTACATCAACAACATAATAGGCCTATGTAGTAGATTATGAAATATAACTTTACTTTTTTCTTATCCATGTCACCAATGTTTTTCCTAAAATAAAAGATCCTCCACTTGTTCTTTTTCTATCATCCACATTTTCTTTCCAATTATCATCAACATATATTTCCAATTTAAAATATTTATTCTTTCTATGCCATAAGTCATAATCCTCATTTCCTTTTAGATATTTAAAGATTCTCATAACAATAGTCATGTGTGTCGATTTATTATTAGAATAAAATATTAGCACAATACCAACAACATGAGAAATATCAGGTCTAATATGTAGCATATATTGTATCTTACCAATCATTAGTCTAAAAGTCACTTTTACCTTGGTAGAGTCATCTTCATTTGATAATTTGCATCCAGTTATCATTAGTGTACCAACTATTCTTGATTCTTCAATCTCAAAAGTTTTTTGGATATCCTTAATATACTTTGATTATGTAATGTATATCCCATCTTTTGTATATTATACTTGTAGTTCATTGAATAATTTGATGTCACATGTCATTGACATTTCAAATTCCATTCTCATTCCATCAAAAAATTATTTACACATCAATTCATTTCCTCCAAATATGTTATCATCAATAAATATTTCAGCTAGCAACACTTTATCTTTAGATTCAAATTTGAAGTACAAATTAATGTTCTCAGTAATTATAATGAAACCAATTCACATTCGATATGGGTGGAGTCTTTCATACCATCCTCAAGGTGCCTATTTCAAATTGTATGGTGCCTTGTGCAACTTGCATACCATGTTCTTCTTTTCTTTGTCAAAAAATCCTTCTATTTGTTCAATATATACCTCTTCTTCTAGTATTCCATTAATAAATGTAGACTTAACATCTATTTGATATACTTTAAATCTTTTATATGTAACATATGCAAGTAAAACTACCATACCTTCTAGTCTAGCAACATGGGAAAATGTCTCACCATATTCAATGCCTTCCTCCTAAGTATATCCTTTATACACTAATGTTACTTTAGTTCTTGTCACTTATCCATTCTTCTTTACCTTATTCTTAAAAATCTATTTAGTACCCATAGTATTTTTGTCCTTAGGTCTCAAAACACAAGACCAAGTGTTGATATTTTCAATCAGGTCAATCTTTTCCTTCGTCCTATAATTCCAACCTTATTCTGTAGTGCATCCTTTACTGATCTAGGCTCAAATTCAAAAACCAAACATGAATTTTATCTTAACTTACTTCTAATAATAACTCTTATGTATTTGTTTCCAATTATCTAGTTTAGTGAATGGTTCCCTTTGACATAATTTTCTAAGATGGGTTCGGTTCTATGTTTTTTATCATTTTATTCGTTTGATGGGGGTTCAATACGTTGCTTGGTTTCAACTTCTTTTAATAGCTTGAGTAAGTATGAAGAAATGCTTCATGAACATATACAAATATTTGATATTCCTCAAGTTCCTTTTTGTCATATTTTTCATTCTTACTTGCAAACTCATCAAACTTTATATTTTCACTTTCAACAATTTTTTTAGTATCATTATTCAAACACTTATAATATTTACTTCTTGTAAAGTACCCTAAAAATATTCTTTCATATCTTTTAGATCCAAACTTTTCATTCCTAACATCTTTTTGTATGTAATGCGTACATCCAAATATTTTGAAGTAGCTAACATTAGGTGTATGCCCATAACAAAGTTCATGAGAATTTTTGTCTATACCTTTCTTCAATTTTACTTATTGGATGGTGTAAATAGTAGTGCTAATTGATCCTCTTTATAATTCTTGTGAAAATTCCTTCTCAATTAATAATGTTCTAGGGTAGTCATCTATGGTTTTATTCCTTCTTTTTTCTATGTCATTCTATTCTAGAGTCCTTGGAGTAGTAGATTATCTTTTTATTCCATTCTCATTAAAAAATATGATAAATTCATCAAAGATAAGTTCACCTCCTCTATTAGATCTTAAGCACTTTATTTTCTTACATGTTTCCTTTCCAATTCTTTCCTTATACCATTTGAACATTTTGAATGCATAAGATTTATCTTTCAAAAATATTGTATACATTATCCTAGATTAATGATCAACAAACACAATGAAATACCTATCACCATAATAGATTCTTACTTTCATAGGATCATAGAGATCAATATGAACCAAATATAGCATATCAATATATGAATAGGTTTTCCTAGGAAAACTTAGCTTTGTCATCTTACCAATTTTAGATTCCTTACACATAACATTTTCAGACTTTCTTAATCATGGCTACCCTCAAACTCTTTTATTCTTATAATTCTTAATTAGGTTATCAAAGTTAACATGTTAGCTCATTTAATACGATAACCAAACATCTTCATTTATTGCTTCAATTATTTAAATAAGATATGTGTTCTCATTAGTATTTAGATAGAATAAATTACCTTCATATTGATATCTAGTACCAATCAACTTTCTAGCAACATATATTTTCACCTTTCAGTCTTGAAATTTTAGTTGTTGACCTGTGTTGTTCACTTATGTCATGCTCAAAAAATTGTATTCAGACCTTGAACCCAATAAGAAATATCAAATTTAATATTTCCATATAGTACAATGGATCTATTTCCTTTGAAAATAATGGAGCATTATTACAAAGTCTAACACATCCTCTATGATATTCTTCTATGTTTTCAAACATGTTAGCATCACCAATCATATGATGTAAACATCTATTGTTAATAATCCATGTATCAATTTTATCATCTTGAAAAATAAGGGCCTTTTCATCTTCAAACCTTTATTCTTTTGAATCATCCTTCATATAAAATATTGAAAACTTCCTCACCTTCTTCTAAATCATTGAATTTATCATAATTTTTTCCTTCCTTATCTACATAGCATGATTTTTTTCCTTTGTCCTTGTTGTCTCTTACCTTTTGGTATATGTTCTCCCTTTTTTTTTCTTATCTTTCTATTTATTTTTAGAAAAACTAGATGGAATAGGAAAAATATTGTTTTAATTAAAATATTTTAGAGGTAATTTATCTTTGTACTTTATTCTTCCTCTTGTTATCTCTTTGCTAATAGTACTTCAAACTCTTCTAATTCTCTCTCCTCAAATGGTATGTTGTCAGATCCACTTCAACCTAAACATTATAAGGTTCTTTTACTCTCTTTTTTTAACTACAAATGGTTAGAGATTTCTTGAAAGTAGTCTCAATCTTAGGTACACTATATCATAATTATTAAACTTATATGCAGTTAATCAACCAATCAAAACATCAAGAGTAAGAATATTACCAAGTATAGATCTCAATTCTTGAATAGACAAAACTCTAACAATATATAGGTAGAAGAGGTCTTAGAAATTTTCTTACCATATCTTGTTCACTTATAATTATACCAAATCCTCTCATAGTGCTAACCACTTCCTTAATTCTATTGTAGTACTATACAATGTTCTCACCTTGTTTTATTTTCATGTCATCAAAATTTTGTCTAAGACTTTTATCCTTCACTCTTACTTTATTTTGATCTCATCCATAAATAGGTGCAATTTTTTCCCACATCTCCTTTATGTAGCATAGTTCTTAATATCATCATATTCATCATTAGTCAAGGAAGAAGCTATCTCAATCATTAAAGTTTTATGTTCAATATTTTCCTTTATCTTCACAACTATCATATGTCTAAGTGTGGGGAGAATAATTATTATCTAGGTTATATAATTCATAATCTCTAATTTCACATAGATATATCTTCATCTTGCTTTTCGATGAGAATAAATGTTCCTTTTTTAACTTGGGTACCTCTCTCTTATACATCTTTTGATCTTTAATTAAAGTCTTTGAAATATTTCCTTCTAAGTACCAAATTATTTGATACCAATTGTTAGATAACTTAGATGGGGGTGAATCAATTATTACAAGTCCTTAAAATAATCTCTACCCTTTTAAAATTATCAATAATTTACTCGATTAAGCATTCAACCAATCAACAATAATTTACAATAATATTAAACATATATAATTAGTAAATAATATGCAAATACTCATAATACTTTAGCACTTTTTTTACATTGAAACCCAATTTGGGTAAAATTTACTATGGGAGTTGTCACCCATAAAACATAGTGAAAAGTGTGGCCCCCCTAAAATTTTAACTTTTTTCTAATTCTTTAATTTCTTTGGTCAGAAGTTACCTAACACTATGTAGTTTATCCCATATTTTTCGAGTAATTTTATAATGTGTATTTTTTTATGAATTTTTTAATTAGACACATCCTAAAAATGTGGAATTTTTGTGTAATCCCCTAGAAATCATTTAAAACTAATCTAAAATCAAAACTTCTTTTTTTTCAAAGTGTGTAGAATAGAGTCTAGTTTCTAAAAAACTAAGTTGTTGCAAAATTTGATGAATGGGCTAAAATCTACACCCCAATTAGTATATGTTAGTTTTTCAGAGAAAATGGACCTACATTCAAAAGAAATTATAGTTGAAAGGCTTGAAATAGTTCAAATTTAAAATAAATTATATGGTTATACAGTAAACAAAAAGATCTACAATATCATGTAACCTTTTCTTATCGATGCTCAACCATGAGGAAACTTGAAGGAGAGAACACAAGAAAAATCAATAACTTTTTGTATGCTTATTGCAAAACATGTCTCAAAATAGTTTAGAGACTCCAAAAATTTGGGTTGGATCCCCAAGGAAAATCCAAGCCTTAGGCTTGGCTGAATCTAAAGCTTTAAATAGCATGTGCACACCATAGCACACACATGCTATTCAAAGCACTTTTAAATTTGGGCTTACATAGTGTGCATGTACTTTGTAAGCCTGAATTTCAATAGAAAGGGAAGGACAGAGGGAGAGAGGGTATAGAGTGAGACAGAGTGGAGGAATGGGAGAGAGTGGCACATGGGAGAGAGTGGGATAGCAAGAGAGGGAGGGAGAAATGGTGTGTGTGTGTGTGTGTGTGTGTGTGTGTGTGTGTGTGTGTGTGTGTGTGCATGTGCGCGCGCGCGTGCGCATGTGTGTGTGTGTGTGTGTGCGTGTGCGCGCGCGCGTGCGCATGTGTGTGTGTGTGTGTGTGTGTGTGTGTGAGAGAGAGAGAGAGAGAGAGAGAATGGGATGGGAGAAGGTGGGATAGGGAGAGAGGGATAGAGAAATGGAGAGCAAAGGGGAGAGTAGGGGGTGGGAGAGCAAGGGGGATGGAGGGATGGAGGGAGAGAGAGACAAAGATAGAGAGACAGAGAGAGACAGAGACTGTGTGTGTGTGTGTGTGTGTGTGTGTGTGTAGGGGATGGGAGAGGGTGGGATAGAGAGAGAGAGAGTAGGATATGGGAGAGGGTGGAGTAGGGGAGAGAGAGAGATAGAGCAGGGGATGGTGGAGAGAGAGTATGGGATGGGAGAGGGTGGGAGAGATAGAGAGATACAGAGGGAGAAATGGATGGAGAGAGAGAGTAGGAGATGGGAGAGGGTGGGAGAGAGAGAGAGGGAGGGAGGGAGGGACAGAGAGAATGATATGAGAGAAAGAGTGAGGGAAATAGAGAGATAGAGAGAGAGAGGGGTGATGGGAGAGGTTGGGATAGAGAGAGATGGAGGGAGAAATAGAGAGAGAGTAGGGGATGGAAGAGGGAGGGAGAGAGGGAGAGAGGGAGAGAGAGTGGGGGGTAGAAATGTAGAGCATATGATAGGGAAGAGAGAGAGTAGAGGATGGAAGAGAGTGAGAGGGAGAGAGGGTAGGGGATGGCAGAGGGTGGGATAGAGAGAGATGGAGGGAGAAGTGGACAGAGAGAGAGAGAGAGAGAGAGAGAGAGAGAGAGAGACTAGGGGATGGGAGAGAGTAGGATAGGGGAGAGACAGAGAGTAGGGGATGGGAGAGGGTGGGATAGGGGAGAGAGAGAGTAGGGAATGGGATAAGGTGAGAAAGAGAGAAAGATATTTTCACATAGTGCATATGCACTATAGTGTGTACATGCTTTATAGTGTGTATGCACTATATGAAAATAACAAAAATAGTTATAAGAAAAGTTTGGATCCCAACTAACCCATATTCTCTATTTTGTGTGTTGCCTATTTTCTTGTTCCAATAGAAAGCACAACTTTCATGTTATTGGAAGCTAACAAACACCTAATTTAATCATTGGGTGCACTATTTGAAGGCTTTTTAAACATTCTTTCTATATAAAAGGTTAGTGCAGTCATTTTTAAATATTATTTGTTACTATAGAGAAAAAATTCATTATAATTTTTAAAATTATTTAATAAATAGTGAACTCATTGAAATTTGTATGTTTGATTGAATTGTTATTTGGAAATGGTTAGAAATTTGAAAAGTTGTTTATATTGTGTATCCATTGAAATAATTGTAATTTGTATATGTATTTGAATGATTTTTTATTTATAAATTGTAAGTAATTCAGATGTGTGAATAATTTGACATATAGAAATCATCATCATGCCAAGGAAGAAACCAAAAACTCAAACAATAGAAGAGAGGGAGAGAGATTTGACAATTAAAAGTGATAAAATGAAACTAGTACATGAAAAAATAAAATTGCAATGCAATAATGAAGAATTATCTTTTGAATAGGAACACAAATCACCAATACAAAGAAACAAAGAGGAATAATTAGAAAGACAAAGAGAAGGGATGAGACTCCTACACTCAAGAAGACAATTTAATTGTGAAGCTACACCATCTTCCAATGTTGCATTCATATCATCATCTCATGTTGAAGTGATGCTAATTTCTACATCTAAAATTGTACACATCATGTTGAAGGCACAACATCAGCATATCAAGTAGGTGATATTCCATCATTTGTATCTTAGGTACATCATCTTCGGTTCAAGGTACGCAAAACACTCAACCTTATGTTGATATTCAAAATGTTGAGGGAATGGAAGAGATTATAACACCTTCTAGAATTCATTTTAGAAGATCAAAATATTTGATTGATATTGTTGCTAACATTTTGAAATCAATGCCTGACAAGATTAGCAAGTGTACTTGTCAAAGAAAAGTTAATCATATGTGGAGATTATTCTAGGAAGAATTATGTATTTCAGGTCAATGTCAATTATTTGTTAAAATGATGAAGAATTTGAAATTTAGGCCCATCATGAAGATTCTTGGGCTAAGAATGATGGATGATTCAAATGAAAAAAATATTGTAAAGAATCTAATGAGTGCATATGACAAAGCGGGTTCTAAATCATGCACCAAAGATAGTATTATCACAAGACACATACTTACATTGACAATAGTAAGTACCCAAATGAAAAAATCTCAACTATTTAGAAACATAAGAAAAACATTGAAAATCGGTAAAGGTACTCTAAGGAGAGCCATGGTAAGGCATGAGAGATAGGAAAATCTAACAAAAAATGAGTTATGGACCTTTAGCTATAGACTATTGTGAAAGGATAAAGAAATTAGTGAAGCTTTAAAATCATTGATTGAATATTTTTTGGACAAATAACACATGTGTTCCCCCTAATCAAATATATTTTGTAAGGAGGATTGGTAGCCAAAATTGTAATCCACATGCAAAAAAAATTTGGACTCAACTCAAACGTAATTTTTTGCAAAATTTATTGGTATGTATTTTCAAATTCAAATAAGTCAAACATTTTTAAAAATGGGTAAACCTTTTTATGTGAATATAAATCACACATGTGCAACTTCTTGTTGTAGGATACATATTGGATTTTCTAACCATTTTTATGTTTTTCGGCATATATGTGTGTTTATGTATTCTTAGTTTGTACCTTTGTAGAATTGTGACATGAATGAGCCACCTATATCTTCAAGATAATTCACACTAGATCTTCAAGGGAATTCATATTCAAAATTTTATGTGAAATAGGGGATGGTCAAAAAATTTACAAGATATCGTTCTTGGATGGTACATTTTTATTTTGTGGTTCTTTGCAACTTTTTTCAACTTGTGAACATGGCAATTGGAAATGAAATGGTAGGTTAAGAAAAATATAAGATAGTGACATATGCTCTAAAAGATGGGAAACAAGGTAAAATATGTGATTTAGTCATTGAAAAGATTTGAGCATATGAGTTCATGAAGATTTTTCATGAAAAGATTATTTATGAGTATGCAAGGCATACATATAGAGCTTGATGGCTAGATTTGTAATTCAAGTTGTGTAAGGATAATTTCCATTAGATAGCATTGTTGCAGTTGTAGACTTCGTAAAGAACTATAGACTACAACTACAAAATGAGGTTCAAGCAAAGTATTATACTTCTCAACAAGTTTTCATATTTGTTCACATAATATTCATCCATTCACCTATAAGTATAGAGGATGATAGAAAGATATTGAGGGAGTTCCATTTTTACATAAGTGATGATCGCATTCTACAGAGTTTGTACATTGTTATTTTCAACTATTTTATGGAGATTTGGCTAACAATGGCATACCATATCATTGACACATTATTTGGTTAGAAAATTACGTATCTCAGTTCAAGAATGCATGGATGTTCTATTGGTTGAGCAAGATGCATGGGCTATCTAGAATTTAATATATGTGAAATTTCATAGAGGTTGGTTATGGAAAGGGAGAGCACAATGGTGTAGGTGCATGCATCAAAAGAACCTTATATCATGGATAATTAAAGTACAAAGATGGAGCAACATTGACAGATGCAAAATTCATTGTCTAGTGGTGTAATGCTACAATGGGTCTAGGTAAGGAAAGTGAGTCTATGGTTCATAGATTTTTTTGGTTCATAGATAATACTACCATTACACCATATGACAATTTTTGCACACTATTAGGATCAAGTGAGTTGCACTCTTTTAGAAGCTCTAATATAGGTTCATGGAGTATCCACACATGAAAAATAGCATGCTATTATCCATGATGTTCAGAGGAAAATTGGGATGAGTCTGAGTTGACTGAATGGGTGGACAAATGGGATATAATGGTTTTGAACCCAATTGACACCTATTGTCCCCCACAAGCACTGGAAATGGTAGAGATGGATTCATCCATTGACTTTGACCACTTTTCTAATCTAGTGCAACCTGGTAATGTGTGTGTGTGTGTGTGTGTGTGTGTGTGTGTGTGTGTGTGTGTGTGTGTGTGTGTGTGTGTGTGTGTGTGTGTGTGTGTGTGTGTGTGTGTGTGTGTAAATTCATTATGTAACATTATAACTTTTACCTAAGTATTTGTTGAATTAATGACCACATTTTGTACATTTATCACTAAAGGCCATATTTTTGTTGTTATTGCACCTGAAGATAGTGAAGAAGGGACATATTATTATTTGTATCATTATGTCAGGGCCAAAAGAAAATTGGATCACTTGGTTATAGATGGTGAAGGTTTAGAGTACCATATAAATATGGTGGTTATAACTAGTACATGGCTTAGACAATATTCTATGAAGAACCCTAACTTGTGGTTATTCAAGTATTGGCAAATAGAGAGGAAGATTCTTCATTATTCAAACCTTGTTATTGCATCAAATGTCCACCTGATAAAATATGGTGTAGAAAAACATAATAAGAATCTTTGGAAGGTTCAAAAGTTAGACCATGAGGTAATACTTGAGACATTAAAATGTAGAGCAGATCTAGCTAGTTCATTAGATTGAATATAATTACAAAAAACATGGACCTCTCTCACTTTTTGTGATGCAAATTGCACAATTAGGTAGCTTCAAATGGACTTTACCACTCTCTTTTTTAGGGTTAGTTAAGAGGTTTTTTGTTTCTAATAAGTTCCAAGACTCCTTCAAATGCAATTAGTCCCAATGTGTTCGTAAAAGAGACAAAATTGTTCATTAGGTCGTAAGTTGGTCAAAAGTTGCTCAATGAGCTAAAAGTTGTTCAATAGGTAAAATGTTGTTAGGGTTGTTAAGGTATTTTGTTATCTAATGGGTCCTATGAATCCTAACCAGGGTCTTCAAATTTCCCTAAATGGACCCATTTGATCAAAAGATGTAAAGAGCAAACATTGCTAAAAATTTACAAAGTTGCTCAAAAAGTTGCTTGAGCAACTTTTGCAATTTTTGGAAAAAGTTGCAAATGATAGTTTGGGAATTTTTAACTACCCATGCTTAGGTATTTGAGCATGGGGAAACATATTTTAGAAGGTTAGAAGGTTTTCAACATGGGGAAGCACTCAAATTCTTCAAAATTGCCTAGTAGGCCTAATTACCCCCAACTAGGTCTTTAGCGTTAATGATGTTAATTTTTCTCTCAAACTCTCTAAAGGACTTCTCAAATAAAATAGGTTTTCAGATATGCATCTCATCCTTATTTAACACATCTCAACCTCAGTATAAGTTTTTTTGGACCAAAAAATAGATCCCCCAACTAGGCACCCTTTTTAAACATAAAATAGGGTGGCTTTCCAAAGAAACTGCCTTTTTCTCTTGCTTCCAATTATCCACACTATCAACCCTCTCCTCAAATGGACCCAATAAAATGAATATCAGATCAATTTGATGCTCCAACCTCTACAAGTAAGAAATCCTAAAATTGGTCTCTTATAAACCCTCAAACCTAGGGCTCTCTCAATGTATGAATTCCCAAGCCAACTTTAATCAACCAAAGGTTGATTCACCATCTCAAAGGCATATTTCTATATAATCTACCATAAAATACCTTTCTCTAATGGATTGATCTCCTACTACTTCTCCTTATGCATGCATTTCATGCACCTATAGTTACCTAAACTCCATTAGAGGCCTCTAACCATGAAAACTCCTTTACAAACATTTTTAGAAGGATTATTTACATAGTAATACAAGTTTTTTGTCTAATAAGAAACTAGTCCCAAGGTGTTTGTAAAAGATCCAAAATTGCTCATTAGGTCCTAGGTTGGTCAAAAGTTGCTCAATAGATTAAAATTTGTTAGGGATGAGAAACTAAGTTATTTGGTTACCTAATAGGTCTTAGGAATCTTAGCTATGGTCCTAGAATGGTCCTAGATGGACCCATTTGACAAAAAGATTTAAAGAGATAAAATTGTTGAAATGTTGCAAAGTTGCTTAAGCAACTTTTGCAATTTTGGCAAGAAGTTTCAAATGGAGATTTTGGAAATTGTAACTACCAATGCTCAGGTATATGAGCATGGGAAACATATTTTGGAAGGTTAGAAGGTTACCAGTCAAATTTCATACTCCTTTCCAACTCAGTTGCATTTTTTAGCAACATTTACAACTTTTACAATTTTGCACAAAAACTACAACTTTTGTAAAGTTCACTAGATTTCACTTCTAGGACTTGGAAAAGGTTCCAAATTATTTTTGAAAAAAACTAAAAACATCTAATCCTAGTCTATCTTGACCAAAAACTCAAAAAGACCTAATTTTTCCTAATTAGCAACTTTTTCACAAAGTGGCCTAAGCATACATATCTTTCTCATATCTTTCTCACCATTCATCGTGGGATCAAACTATCTGATCTGTTAGCTCTAAGTGGTTGGGTAAACCCTAGTCTTAATATCATCCTATCGTGTTGATCATGCAAACATTCCCAAGCATGTCAAACAGAATTGACCCTACAAGTCATTAAATGCCAAAGGGAAAAGATTTTTGACAAGGCGTATATCAAAGCTCATGTGAGGTATGGATGCAATTGTGGGTGCTATAGGATCATGTTGTTGACACCTATTGATGCAGGAGCATCTTGCATGGGAAAATTAAATTATTAGTAAAAAAAAAAAAAAAGAAAAAAAAAATTAAAAAATTGTGGAGGAGAGAGAAAGTGACAAAAATGGAAGGAAAATATTAAAAAAATAAAATAGGAAAAAAGGAGAAAAGAGGAATTTCTATTTTCAAGGTGCATAGGTGGCATAAAAAGAAAAATAATAAAAATAGTTGTCATTCCATTAATCGAGGTGTATAGGTGGCAATTTAGAAGTTTGTAGAAAGTTCCTTGAATCATGTATTTAATATTTGTTGGGTGCTTAGTTGTATTTGGGGTGGGAATTTAATATTTATTTAAAGGTAGTTGTATTTACCTTTTAGCCCACATTGGTTGTGTTTGTAATGTCTTGGGTTAGAAGTGCCTATTTAAGCAAGGCTTATTATCATTTGTAATCAAGTTCAAGAAATGGAAGCTCTTCTAAAGGAAGTTCGAAAAATAGAAGCTCTTCAAGTAGAAGCTCTTTGTATGTAATCTCTTCTAATGGATTTCAAGTATTAATGGATGCTTTATGAAGCATTTTTGTCATCTCTTGTCTCCATATTTTTGTGATCTTGGTTGTGAGTTTGTAAGGGTGGTGTTGGCCCGTCATCACCTACAATAACCTCTCTCTCTTTTTAGAGATTATATTCCATTTTGAGTTTGTGGACCCATCTCAAGTGATGCTAAAACTTGTAGTGTTCTCTAGTACAAACTCACCAACTAGTGAATCTCTCTAACTATTCATTGTGGGATCAAACTATCTATTTTTTTAGCTCCAAGTAGTTGGGTAAACTGTTGTCCTAAGATTTTCCCATCTTATTGACCTCTCAACCATTCTTGGGCATGCCAAATGGAATTGACCCTAAGAGTCACTAAATGCCATAGGGAAGCGATCTTTGACAGGGCATATCTCAAAGCTCATGTGATGTATGGATGCAATTCTAGGTGCTACAAGATCATGTTGTCAACATATACAATAACCTCTCTCTCTTTTTGAAGATTTGATTCTATTTTTATTTTGCAGCACCATCTTGGGTAATGCTAAAACTGTAATGTTGGCAAATACAAAGTTGCTAATTGGTAAATCTCTCTAACCATTGTCATGGGATTGAATTGTCTATTCCATTAGCTCTAATTGTCCAAGTAAACTCTAGTCCTAAGATCATCCCATCCCATTAACCACTTGAACATTCTAGAGCATGTTGAATAGAATTGACCCTAAGAGTCACTAAATGCCATAGGGCAGAAATATTTGGTAAAGCATATCTTGAAGCTTGTACAAGGTATGGATGCAATTGTGGGTGCTATAGGATCTTTTTTTTGACACCTAAAATAACCTCTCTCTCTTTTTGGATAGTGGATTTCATTTTAATTTTGTGGCCTCATCTCAAATGATGCTAAAACTTGTAGTGTTAGCCAATACAAAGTTGCCAACTTTAAAACTCCCTAAATGTTTGTTGTGGGGTCAAATTGTTTATTCTATTAGCTCTGAGTGGTTGAGTAAACCCTAGTCCCAAGTTCTTCTTATCTTGTTTACTACTCAAACATTCTCGAGCATGCCGAATGGAATTGACCCTAAGAGTCACTAAATGCCATAAGGTAGTGATCTTTGTCAAGGCATATCTCAGAGATTGTAAAAGGTATGGATACAATTCTAGGTACTACAAGATCATTTTTTTGACACCTACAATAACCTCTCTCACTTTTTAGATATTGGATTCCATTTTGATTTTGTGGCCACATCTCGAGTGATGTTGAAACTTCTAGTGTTGGCCAATATAAATTTACCAACTGGTGAATCTCTCTAACTATTCATCATGGGATCAAACTATCTTCTTCATTAGCTCTAAGTGGCTAGGTAAACCCTAGTCTCAATTTCATCCCATCTCATTGACTAGTCAACCATTCTTGAGCATGCCAAATGAAATTTGACCCTAAGAGTCATTAAATTCCATATGCTAGTGATCTTTAAGGGGGCATATCTTAGAGCTCATGTGAGGTATAGATGTAATTATTGGTGTTATATGATCATATTTTTAAACTACAATAACCTCTCTCACTTTTTGTAGGTTAGATTATGTTTTGATTTTGCAGCCCCATCTCAGGTGATGTTAAAACTTGTGTTTGCTATTACAAAGTCACCAACTAGTGAATCTCTCTAACTATTTATTGTGGGATCAAACTATCTATTCCATTAGCTCTAAGTGTCTAGTTAAACCCTATTCCCAATCCCATCCCATCCCATTGATCACTTGAACATTCTCGAGCACACTGAATGGAATTGACCCTAAGAGTCTATAAATGCCATAAAGTAGCAATCTTTGGTAGGGCATATATCAAAGCTCATGTGAGGTATGGATGCAATTACAAGTGCTATAGGATCATGTTGTCAACACCTATAATAAAATTTCTCTTTTAGGATATTGGATTCCATTTTGATTTTTTAGCCTCATCTTGAGTGATGTTGAAACTTGTAGCATTGGCAAGTACAAAGTCACCAACTGGTGAATCTCTCTAACCATTTGTTGTGGGATCAAAATATCTACTCTATTAGCTCTAAGTGGCCAAGTAAGCCTTTTTCCCAAGCTTGTCTCATCCCATTGACTACTCAAACATTCTCAAGCATGCCAAATGGAATTAACCTTAAGAGTCATTAAATGTCATAGGGTAGTGATCTTTTATGGGGGATATCTCAGAGCTCATGCAAGGTATAGATGCAATTCTAGGTGCTATAGGATTTTTCTTTTAACACCTACAATAACCTCATTCTCTTTTCAAAGATTGCATTCCATTTTGATTTTGTAGCCCCATCTTGTGTGATGTTGAAACTTGTAGTGTTGGCTAGTACAAAGTCACCAACAGGTGAATCTCTCTAACCATTTGTCATGGATCAAATAATATATTCCATTAGCTCCAAGTGGTTAGGTAAACTCTAGTCCCATGCTCATCCCATCCCTTTGACCACTCAAACATTCTTAGGAACTCCAAATAGAATTGACCCCAAGAGTCACTAAATACCATAGGGTAGTGATCTTTGATGAGGCATATGGTAGAGCTCATATGAGGTATGGATGCAATTCTAGGTGCTATAGGATCATGTTTTTGACACCTAAAATAACCTCTCTCTCTCTTTGAATATTGGATTTTAGTTTTATTTTGCGGTCCCATCTAGGGAGATGTTGAAACTTGTAGTGTTGACCAGTACAATATTTCCAACTCATGAATCTCTCTAACCATTCATCATGGGATCAAACTGTCTACTTTGTTAGCTCCAACTTGTCATGTAAACCCTAGTCCCAATATTGTCCCATCCCATTAACTAATCAAATGTTCTCAAGCATGCCAAATAGAATTGACCCTAAGAGTCACTAAATATTATGTATCAATACTTGGAAGAATGAAAAAGATACAAGAAATTGAACACTTAAAGGAAATTTTAATGAAGCAAAAAGTATTGTACAAGCATGAACTAACTTAATCCAAGGTAAAACTTCAAAATTTAATTAATTATCCTCTTTGGACCCTCTCACAGAGATTATGTTTGACATTCTTCTAAGTTGTCTAATTGATACTTGTTCTGCTCAAGTGTTTCATAGATAGTGTTGCATTTCCATTTGCTTTTTATATTGCTATAGATAAGAAGCGCAATGTCATGATTATTTTTCCATGTAGGAAGTCATGGATTCAACATACATTTTATGTGTAGCATTATTTTATTGAGGACTTGACATGAAAACTGGTGGACCACTACAAAAGGCCACTTGGAAACATTTGACCTTGCCATGACTTTCAAAATCAGATTTCTCATACTATCATTACCCTTACAAAGATGTATTTTGAGGATTTTGGAGGCACAAAAATTGTAGAAAGACATGACTACCAATTTTAATCCATGGGTGCAAGAATTGATTCCTCCTATAGTACAATACATGACTCTACCTCCACACCCATCCACTTTCCCAATTTCCCCTCCAATAGTGAATGCAACCATACTAATGTCATATGATATTGTTCTAGCTCCATTCCAACTACATATAAATTATGTTTCACACACCATGAATTATATTCCCAAAATCTCTCCTTCAAGTTTCATTCTCATGGGTTGCCCAATTCTTTTTCCTCCTATAAATACTCCCTTTCCTAGTGGAAGAATAGTGGAACCATCTAATTGTCCATCCAATTTTTTGGTTTTCTCTTCTTATGAGCAGCAAGGTTTGAAGGGTCCTCCTATATAGCATCATTTTATGGGATTTGACCCCATTTGACCACCTAGTGTCCCCCCTAGTGTTTATTAGCTTGCATATACCTAAACAAGGTTTAGTCAAGCCAAATTGATCTAAGCACACCAAAACACCACCTTGACTTGGCTAGAGTCACAACAACCCTCGACGAGACATTAACACAAAAAGGCCAAAACAAGGGTTATTAAGTGCCCTAGACCAAGATAATGGTAGACAAAAGATATCCAAGAAAAATAGAAACTATAGCTATAGGAATCATAAGAAGATCATATATAATGTGTTTCCATGAATGAAGCTATCAAAAAGATGCATAAGCAAACAATATTTATATCAATTCCCATGAATAAATTAAAAAATTTATTTCAAGTCTTCTTGTGTTTTGAAGATAAGGCATATATAAACTCTTCAAATATTTATGATGACAATAAGATTCAAGCTTAGACATTTACATAATGTAACCAACTTAAGAGTCAAACTTCAATGTTAATTGAATAGCAGTAATAAGAATTCAAGTTTCACTATTCTCATCCCAAAAAAAACTCAAAATAAGTTACTCATAGTCAAAATCACTCATAACTTGTAAAATTTAAATAGCTTATTATAATGATTCTTACCCTTATTTTGGATGAAAATTACATTAAAAAGAAATACATGAAATACTTGAAAATTAAACAAGAAAAGAAAGATATATATTATGATAACCAATAATGTCATATTTGAACAAATATATAATATATTATGATAACCAATAATGTCATAATTCTAATAATGTCATGCATCAAATATAAAATTTCATATATACATCAAATGTATGTCGAATATGACCACTAACATAAAATTCAAGATATATATCCAATAATTCCTATACATGTTTGTACATCCCTCCATCTTCTCCTTCCCACAAGGGGAAAGAAAAAAATCCCTAGAGGTCTTCTATTGTTGCATGGAGGGAGATGATGGGGATGATGGGGTCTTCCTCACATGCCCACTCATCCTCTTGTTTAGGATCCTCTCTAACTAGAGCTGATACAAAAAAATTATGAATTAATAATTATTACACATTGAAATAAAATTTATGTACACACAAAATTAATTATTTTTCTACCACCATCAAATAGTCACTTTATACATTGACCTCAACGGCTTGTGAATGATCAGGAGCAAAAAGGCCCTACAAAAAATTCAATCAATATAATCACTCGATCATACTTATAAATACCATTTAAATTTTCAATACTAACTATTATAAATAACAACTAAAATTATGAAAACTCTTTCATACCTTGGTCAATAGCTCTGAACTAGGCATCATGGTAGAAACTCCATGATCAATGGACTGGCAAAGATGAGGAGTCTCAAACATCAACAATTGCAAATCATATAATACAATTTACATGTTTTTTCAAGAATATAATATAATTAAATTAACATGAAACAAATGTACCTCTATGAAGCTTTTATCATGCCTAGGCTCAGAGTCCCTTCTAAATGTCGATGGTCTAATACAGAACTAATGTACATGGATAAAAAAAATGTCAATCCTTCATATTATTACTTAATAAATATATGTATTAATTTAAATAATTGAATTGATACATACCTCTCGACTCATCGACAAGACATAAAATGGAGTCAAGGAATTTGTACTAGGGACATCAACACTCTTACCCTAATTTTGGACAATATCAAGACATGCTAATTAATTAGTCATTTACTGTACATACAAAATGTGATCAAATTAGCTTATTATATTTGTAATCCACCTATGTGTCAATGACAAATGTATCACTCAGGAGCTCATCAGTGACTATCCCATCATCCATAGTGTCTCTAATATTATTGTCAAATGTGCATAAAAATGCACATGATGTGCACATGTAATCATGATGCAAAGAAGGATCCTCCTCAACTAATGGACTAGAGTAATAAATAAGGGTCATTTTCAAATCATTGATAGTCCCAAGAGTATTGGTCTCTACATGTTCCTTCACAACTAAAGAAATAATGACATGCTTAACATGTGGCTTGACAATAGGAACCCTAATTGCATTAGGGTCATGACATACCCCTAGCCCCTCAAATGATGACCCCCCACATCTACCCTAAGAATATAACATGTCAAAATAATTAGGAATCTCCTTGAGGACAAATTCACAATACGATTTTCTTAAGAAATAAATTGGAACCTCATGATTATTATAGGGAGGAGTTTCAAATACATTCCACCATCTATCACAAAAGTTATTTCTAATATCATCATGTATGCACTAGTGTATGGGGAACCTTTTAGTTGTATGTTTAATAGTGCCTTGTTCTCCTAGCTTTTTAAAAGATGCATGTATGCTACCTTTTTCTATGTCCTTTTTTTTTCATCTTTATAGGATAATTTGTTTACATAATATCTCTATTTTTCTTCTCTCTTAACAAATATATAAGTAGTAGAAACATATGGTATAACATTAGCAACAAAAATACCTTGTTGTTCCTTAGTCAAGCCTAATGTTGAAGAGGCTTACTTCTCAAAAAATGAAGTGTTAGACACATCAATCATTAAAGCACTCTATAGAGTAATTATAGAGATTGGTTGGATGATAGGTGATCTAGTTGTAACCATAGCCAACTTGATAGAAACCTTCTCTAAGCATGATTGCACTAAGGTCTTTTCTTAGAGACCGAGGAAGGGAAGCCATAACCTCTACTACAATATTTTAACCATCAAATTCATCAATTATTTTACTTTTGGAAAACTTCCTCTACTAGCATCTTGTTCTTCTTCCTCGTTATCAAGATTTATATTATCTAGTTCATCATCTTCGATTTCTACTTCCTCATCTGCATCATCTTCTTCTTCAGGATCTTTATCATCTACTTGCACAAAAAAGTCACTCATTTTGTGTAGCACATTGATTTTTTTCCATAGAACTTTGTTTGACTTAACCACAAATTCAATTTCCTCTCACAATATGTAAAATACATTGAATTTTGGTGTGAGCTTTTTCTCATTCTTTTTTAGTGATTCCTTCACTCTTTGTCAATGAGACTTGACATAAGTTGTCTCAAGGTTTGTTTACTGATGTCTTTGGAAACCTTTATTATGTTGTCCCATTAAGGTTGGATTTTTTTGAGCATCACATCAGGAACTTGTTGGTTAACTCATCAGGTGAGTAGTTTCACTTAGACATTTTTAACACAAAAGCATCCTCAATTTTTCTTTTATTTTCTTAACTCCTTGTCTCATACTTGATAGATCTAAAGCTTTTCATACTAGTTCCTTCCTTCAATATTTTCAACTTCTCTTCAAAAGTGGGAGAAAAATTTTGAAGTATGATTTATTCATCTCCATCTTTATCTTCATCATCACCTAGTCTTAGCTTCTTCCTTAACCTTGAAGTCCTTCTAGTGAAGATAGCAAGGGATGACTTAGCAATATTTCTAATGATTACCCTCCCCATCTTCTTGGGAGGCTCTTCTTCCTCATATTCTTCTTTGTCTAAGTCATTCTCTTCTTCTCCTTCTTTTGTGATGTCATCTCCTTTTCCTTCTATCAGCATTAGAGAAGAGATTGATGACTTGGTATTTTTCATCAATTTTTCTATTCTGGTGAAAATTGATCTCAAATTCTATTATGTCCTTAGCCTCTTCATAGGTTCCAAAATAAGATTCCTTAGGATCCATGAGCTCATTTAGTAGAGCTTCAATGATATATTTAGTATCAACAATGTTGAGCTCATATTCTAGATGTTTTACCCATGTCACTCTAGGCTTTACTACTTGAATATAGAGCTTATCATAGTCCACCAGAAAATATATATCCTTCTGATAATCCTAAACTAGTTTCCTAGAGATACTATATCTACTTTGCATCTTTTCTTTGAATGTCTCAAAATAATTATCCATAATGCTATCAAAATTTTCTCCCATCTCATCTATAAATTCATTAATTTAATATAGTACTAGAGTATCTTTCTTCCATACTTCCATACTACTATGCCTTTAGAAGGGAAAAAAATTTGTGCATAGAAGAAAAAATATGTCAAAAGAGAACCAATCTTACATGGGTTATTATTTGAAACTTGGATGTTGTCCATTTTTTTGCTCAGTTGATTTAATATTAGCTCAACAAAGTTGAAAGATGGGTTTTTCTTCACCACTTTGAATTCTAGGTCAACTACTTCACAAGAAATACTATTCAACCAGCTTAAACTATAGATTTTATGTGCAATGACATGGATGTCAAACTTTAGTTCCATGTTAGTTACTCCAATTAGCTTCATAACTCTTCTATCCCACTCTTCAAGGGTCCCTTTTTCTAGTTTAAGTTGATGTAGGGTTTTAGTGGTCTTGACTTTATTCAACATGGGAAATCTAGTGATCTAGTGTATCATCTTTTTTATTAGTACAATAGGATGATCTAACCATAGCTAGATATCATGAAGATGTCTCAAGATAAATCTGATCCACTTCACTTGGAAGTCCCTCAACATATGCAAAATATGTGTCAAACCATTACTCTCGAAGTGTTTGTGCTCATATTTTAGAACACCATCCACACATAGTTGGTTCTATACTTCGTTCATTTCTAGGGTTCCTAATTCTTGAACTAAAAAATGACAAAATGATTGAATGTCATGTATAATAAGTACCTTGGGTGGAATCTAGGATTATGCTCTAATAGGGTCAAGTGCCCCTACAACTGCTAGACTCATCTTAAATGCAAGAGCCTTAAAATTAACTCCACGAACCAACATCTTAGATCCTTTCTTCATGTTTTTCTTGAAGATTCCATCACTCTATAGGGTTTTGAACATGGAAGAAATCTTCAACAACATTTTCTTCAATCACTCAATAGGGTTTGGAATACAACACCAAAAATCTTTTACAATAATTGCTTAATTTCTTAGAGCTCTGATTTTTCTCTATGTTCTATGCTCTAAAAATTTGCAGTGAAAGAATACAAATGATTTTATCCTTTAAAAAAAATTTAGTCTTTAATTTTCCATTAATGCTTCATATAGATATACCCTTGATAATAGTCTATCCTCCACTTGATTTGGTCTTTAATGCTCAGAAGACACCTTCAACTCAGTAAGGTCTCCTAGTTTAGTAGGAACTATTTATAGAACCTCAAACTTGGTAATGTTATCACCACTCAATCTGATCTCGGTACTCGATAGATTTACCAACTTGGTGTCTATATATAAAGCTCTAGTGCATCCCAACCTCACTTGGTAAGGTCTTGCAACTTGACCTTTCTCAGTAAGGTCTCCTAACTCCATCATTGCTTGATGATCCTTATGCATCTTGAATGCTAATTGGATCATTCTACTTTTGAATCTCAGTTCCTATAATCTCCATAGATGACTAAGTTGAAATGGTTGAGTCACCCAACTCATTGACTTGGGTGTCAACAATTTTAGGACTTTGGCTTCTATTTTCTTGAGATTTCTTCACCCATTTTTGCTTCATTTGATTTTTGATTTTGTCATCCTTTGCCTTCTTTTCATCTTCATCTCTTCCTCTATGTATATAGCTCTTGGAAAAATGTCCAAGTTTTGTACATACAAAACATCTCTTTGTAGTTTCTCTCTTCCTCATGTGATGTCTTATACAATTTTCTCTAATGTTCACATACTCACCATAGTAGTGATATCTACACCTTGTGTTGTAATCCTAACCAAATATTGCTTTCACAATTTTTCGGTCTATTAGGTTTCATTTCTTGGTCTTGCATTTTGAATATTTATGTCCTTGTTTATTGTAATTGAAGCACTTTCCTTCAAACTAATCTTTGCATTCACTTTCTCTATGTCCATATAAGCTTTTTTCAGGTGTAGTACTTTTCATTCAATTATGGCTTTCCATCACTCCAACACTTATTTGATGTATGACTTATCTTACCACAATGATGACAAGTAGGTCTTTTTTTCTTTTGAGCTTCTTTCTGTGAAGATTCACCTTATTTAGTGTATCCTAATCTTGTTAAAAATATATATATGATAGTTTAAGTTACTAAGAGGGGAGAGTTGAATTAGTAACCAATAAAACATAATCTTTTATTTCACCAATTAATTCTTCATGTGAATTCAAATCTAATTGTATGCATGAAAATTGAAAGCATTAAAACATTCATAACACTTTGACATGCAATATCATGACCCAGAAACCTTCCAAATAGAAAGTAAAACTAGGGTGGGGATGATACCCACAACCTTTAGTATTGTAGTATAAAGTTGGCTTGTTAAGGCTTATGATGATCACTTATGATGATCTATCCTGTTAAGAGCAATAAGGACTACTAGGTCCACCTTGCAAGAGGATTTACAAACATATAAAAAGTATGCACTTGGTAAAGAGAATTTAAAAAGACTATTAAGTCTACCTTTTGAAAGGATTTAATTGATTCACCTGTTAGGATGAAACAATGAGTGATCTTTGATCTGCAACTTGGTTTTTTGGATGAGATTCCTTTGAGTGTAATGATCACCTTGCTGTGATAGATTAATCTTTGCCACTCCTTATACTAATGTAGCCTTTTTATTTTCATTTCTACTCTTCTCTAGTTTTATATTCAATATATTCATCTTATTGGTTGTGATACAATACATTACATATATACCAATCCAATTTGCAAATCAAAAAAGTTGACTACAATACAAGTTTTATACAAAATACACAAAGTCGGCTCAACTGCAGGAACTCAAGTTCTAAAGACTAGCTCGATGAGGTTTTGATACATGACATCCGCTATCAATGCTTGACATCATCATGCATTTAGTAGATGTAGAATTTTAGTCCATACTAATCACTTCCAAGTAGTCTAAACTTTGTCTACACTAGTGACTTGATGAATACTACAAAACTTGACATATAAATTAAATCACTTGATTCACACTGTATAGCTTGGTCAATGCTATGCTTGAAATAAGCTAAATCACTTGGTTAATATTGAGTGGATCGGTCAACACTAGATGCATATCATTGTAACTACAAACTCGGTAAGCACTAAGCAACTTGTTTTGCACTAAGAAACACAGTAAACACTAAGAGACTTAGTTTACACTACTAATCACCATCACAGTAGAAACTACTCGATGTAAACTAGATACTATTCCTTGAAATCAATCGCAACTATAGAACTTGGTAGAGTATAAAATACTTGGTTAATACTGTATAATACGCTTAGTAGATACTTACAATCTAAATAAGTGTGTGTCACTAATAACAAACTTGACTACAATGTCAACAAATCTATCTTTTCCTTTATGTCTATACTAATTTTTTCATTCAATGTGTTCATGCTTTCTTGACATTTCATCCTTTCATTGGCTTGCTTCTCCATATTGAGATCATTCTATAGTCTTTCATTCTCTGATCTTATGTTCATAAATTCTTCATGGGTGAAAGTACAAACCTGTGTCACTCTTTTGTAAAGGAAAAGGCTAACAAAAGTATAACTATTCACCTTCAATGACATAAAATTGGTATTACTATTTTGAAGTTGAAAATGAAGTAAACTAATGAAATGTGTAGAAATGGATGAAGTTTAGAATTATAATTTTTAATAATTATTTGGAATAAGAATTGATATGTTTTCAGAAATTATATGTTTTCCTAAATTTTATAGATAGTTTTTTAGATGCTTAAAATTGGGGGTCTAGTTTCCACCACAAAATTATAGGGAAATAAATTTATTTCCTTTTGATCTCAGACTATGTTATAGATAACATATATAGCTAGAAAAATCAAAAATAAAAATCAACTTTAGACCTATATTTTCTCTTTTATAATGATTCAAATTTTAACTCACCTAAAATCGATAGTTTTCAACTCCCACCACATTTTTCAAAACAAATATATTCTAACCAAGAGAAAATTGATATATTCTAGAAGAGGACTCTCTCCTCTAGAACATCATATAATTTTTAGATTTTTTTGATATGATTAAATATTTTTTTCTTTCTCAAAACTAACATCTTTTCAAGTGTTAAAATATGTGCTTGTAGAATTTTTTATTTACAATATATTATATCTAATTAAAACACTATAAACTCTATATGAGAATATTCTTAACTCTGATCTCTATAAAATGGTGTTTATATGTTATTAAAAATATATCATAAAAAATAGTAAGAGTTATTGAAACACCACTTTTCTAAGATAATTTTATTTCTTTAATAATTGGATACAAACTAGTATTAAACATGCATTTAATAGCCATTTCCAATTGGAAAAGTGTGAGACTATATATAACTTAGCAAGAATAAATTTATCTAGATCATATGTTTCAAAAAAATTGATTTTTAGATAGAAATACTCAAATTTAGTCATTTTAATAAGTCAGCCTGAAAGGTGATACAACTTTGTACTTTTACCCTCATTTGCACAATTGAGTTGACCAATAAAATAAGTTTGTTAAAGGAGTAGTTGATGGATTTCACTATCTTTTTCTTCTATCCTTTCAGTAAGTAATCTTTTTTCTTCTTTGATTTTTTCCATTTGCTCCAAGTTTTCACACATCCTGACTGGTTGGATTTCTTGCTATCTTTATATAGTTTTCTAACTTCTTCTTGAAAAGTAAGATTATTCTCAAGTAGATCTTTGATTGTTACATAAGCTTCATCTAGAATTTTCTCTTGGCAAAAGTCTTCAATTACTTCTTCAATGTAGAGATTATCATTCAATTACATTGCTAGTTCCTTTCTTCTTTACAAGGATTGAGAGAAATTCTCCTTTTCTTTCTTGAGTTGATCCATGGCCAATTGCAAATCCATCTTCTCATTTTCAATAGTCTTTTCTAGCATGTATACCTCCATTGCCTCTAATCTTTTGTCAAGTTGTTAAACTTTATACTAATTGTTGGAAATATAAGGTAAGTTAGATTACTGAGAGGGGAGGGGTGAATTAGAAACCAATAAAACTTTTGAACTATTTTCACCAATTAATCTTTCATATATTATTCTAATCTATTTGCATGCATCAAAGAATGAAAGTAATGAAACATTCATAACACTTTGACATAAGATATGCTAACCCAAAAACCTTCCAAATAGAAAGTAAAACTTGGGTGGGGATAATACCTAGAAGCTTTAGTACAACAGTATAAATTTTTCATATTAAGGCTTACAATTGATCACTTCTAGTGATCTGCCTTGTTAAGAGAAATAAGGACTATTATTCCACCTTGTGAAAGGATTTACAAACATACAATAAAGTGTGTACTCGGTTAGGAGATTTATCATAATAATGTTAATTCTACTTGGTTAAGGGACTTGACTGATGCACCTAATAGGATAAATCAATAGTTGATCTCTAATTTGCAACTTAGTTTGCTGGTTGAGATTCCTTGAGTAGTAATGATCACCTTTTTGTGATGGATAAGTCTCTATTGTACCATATATTTCTGTAGCCTTCTTCAATTTTCTCTCATCTTCTTCTTAATACTTCACACTCATTGATATATTAGATATGATATAGCACATTACATATAAACCAATCCAATTAACTAAATTTTGGAGTCAGCTGCAATACCAAATTTACCATAATTCAAAAAGTCATCTCACTTCTACAACTTAGGTTCAAAAGACAACTTGGTGATGTTTTGACACTTGGCAAACACTTTCAACACTCAGAAAACTCTAGCACTTAGTTAACGTTGAAGCTTGGTTTATACTGATCACTTTGACTAGCAGGAACTCAGTCGACACTTAATGACTTGGTAGACACTAAAAAACTCAGTCAATATTGAATCACTCAATTGATACTACATGGCTCAGTCAACACTAGATTCACTTCATTAATACTATGAGCTTGGTACACACTGGATGTTCTTGGTCAACACCACCAAGCTCAATTAACACTATGCATTACCTCTAAATCTCAATATGCATTGTATAACTTAGGTATCACTAAGATCTATCTTAGATACCTAGTAGACAATGTGATGGTTGGCATGAACTGTAAATTGTCTGTCTAGCTCAGTAGTAACTGAAAAACTTGGTTAGCACTGCTAGATGAATAGCAAGCTCAGTAGCAACTGTAAATCTTGATAGCAATGAAACCAATAGACTTAGTGTTAAGTCACTAATAGTCAAATGATTCATCATACAATCAACAATCTTACATTTTGGCATTAGTGACAAAAACATTTATCATACCAAAAATCTAAATTCTCAAAATTACAAGTCAAAACTCCCTTTATCAACATTTTGTGTTTTCAGCTTGGTTTTTACTACTATCTATTGATGTAGCTAGGTAACCTCTTACACTGTTGTTTTGATTTTTCAAAATTGTTTTTGTAAACATATTTTTTGCTATCTCTGTACAAGTGTTAGCTTACATATTACTACTCTCCCATAAATATCTCTCCTATACATATATCTAGAGTATAATATATCATGTTCTCCTATCATATTCTCTCCCTTAATATAATATTCTCTCACTTTTTGACATAAATGCCAAAGGTGAAAAATATTTACAAGTTAATGCCAAAATGTGGCAAGAAATCAGAATGTACCTTCAAAATTATTTCCATGATCTTGTCCCAATTTTCTTGTAAAAACTTGGATGCAAGAAAGGCTATCTAAACTTTTGTTGAAAGTTCCATCATGTAGTCTACTATGGAAAAGTCTTTTCCATGAACTAATGCCTTTTAATGTGCAATATGCTTCTACAATGCATCTATATTAGGGAGAATCATACCTTGAATATTTGCAAGTGTAGCTCTAATTTTGGATTCTTCCCTTAACAACTCTTCTTGTAGATCTATTAGGTATCTAATCTTTGTAAAGTTTGTAGAACTATAACTAGGATCAAGTAAAAATATATATGCACTTGCCTTCATATCCTCATCTATCTTGGATAATTTATCCTTTATTTCTTTTGTGAAGATAGATGTGTCATTCAACTTTGCAAACCAAGAAACAATATTATTTACATATGTTTCTAGTATAATAAGAGTAGTGGATAACTCTACTTGGTCAATATAAATCTTGTTTGTTACCTCCTCAAAGACTTTATTCTCAAATATTCTCTTTTCTCTCTACAATAGCTTTTCTTGCCCATTCAGCTCCTCATTCTATTTATGAACAATTTCCACTAATTGATCCATAATGGGCTGATTCTCATCCACTTCAATGGTTAGAGCATCAATAAATATGCTCTTTATGTCCTAGAGAAATTTCTTTTTCTTTTTCCTCTCTTCTCTAAGCTTTTATTGCTTATCCCTCTTTTTGCATAGTTCTCCAAGGGTATCCATTTTATTAGGTGTCAAATTGGAGAGATCCCAATCTAGTATTACAATAACTTCATCTAGATCAATTTTATCATCCTTACCCTTTTCTATAGAAATAACAAAAGGAACAACTTCCTTTCCTTCACTTTTGACTTTTTTGCTCAATTGTGACTTGACCTAAACTATCATTTCACTTATTATAGACTCACTTGGTGTTGAAACAATAGTTGAAAGAATATGAGAAGAAAAAAATGAAGAAATAGTAGAAATAGATGGTATAACATTAGCAACATAAATACCGTGTTGTTATTTGATCAAGACTAATGTTGGAGAGCCTTGTTGCTTGGAAAATAAAGTATTAGAAACTTTAGGCATTGAACCACTTGTTAGAGTAATTTCAGAGATTGGTTGGGTGATAGGTGATCTAGTTTTAACCACAACCAACTCAATAGAAACCTTGTCTTATCCTGATTTCACTAAGGCTTTTCTTGAAGAGTGAAGAAAGGAGGCCATAACCTTTGCATAAGATTCCTCAATACTCTATACTTTTGTAAGAATTCCTCTAGTAGCATATTTTTCTTCTTTCTCATCATCAATAATTACATTATCTAATTCATCATCGCTAATTTCTATTCCTCATTTTCATCATCTTCTTCTTTAGCATCTTTACCATCTACTTGCACAACAAAGTCAATTAGTTTATGCAGCACATAAATGTTTTTCCAGGCAACTATGTTTGACTTAACCATAGATTGAATTTCCTTTGACAATATCTAAAATTCATTGATTTTTGGTGTGAGCTTTTGCTCATTCTTTTTTAGTGATTCCTTCACCTCTTTGTTAATGAGACTCAACATAATCTATCTGAAGATTTGTTCACTAATGTCTAGGGAAACTTTTATTGCATTTTCCCATTAAGGTTTTATTGTTTTGAGGATCACATCAGGAGACTACTGTTAGGATAAACCACGGACAGAAATAAAAACTACATGCAAATATAACCAATAACAAAAAATAATAGAACACACAGAAATGAACACAAGGCACCAAGATTTAACGTGGTTCACCCAATCCCTGGGCTACGTCCACCAAACAACAAGTCCGATCTTATTACAACCTGATTACAATCCGTAATCCCTTACAGCTCAATACCGCCGCAAGAACCAATTTTGTATCACAACATATGAAAAATACCCAACCCTAAGCCCTTTTATACAAGTATTAAACCACTTTAGGGTTATAACATGTCGGCCATATGTCGGCCATAATATTTCGGCTACCATGTCGGCTACTGCCCAAAAAAAAAAATTCTATGTATAGTACTTTCCTGATCAGTCACCACAATCTAACAACTACTGGATTAACTCATTAGGTGAGTACTCCCACTTATCTTTTTTTTCCACCATAGCATCCTCAATTTTTCTTTACTCTGCTTGGCAACTTGTCTCATACTTGGTATATCTAAAGCTTGTCATACCAATTCCTTCACTCAATCTTTTCAAATTCTCTTCAAAAGTGGGAGAAGACTTTTAAAGTATGATTTGTTCATATTCATCTTCATCATTACCTAGTATTTGATGCTTCCTTGTCCTTGAAGTCCTTCTGGTGAAGACAACAAGGGATGACTTAGTAGGTTTTGTGATGATAACCTTCCCCTTCTTCTTGGGAGGCTCTTCTTCCTCGTATTCTACTTCCTCTACCTCATCCTCTTCTTCTTCTTCTGTAATGTCATCTCCTTTTCCTTTTGTTAGCATTAAAGGAGAGCTTGATAAGTTGGTGCTTTTCATCAGTTTTTCAATTCTTTCCTTTTCTTTCTTTACTGCCTAGGGAAACTTGATCTCAAGTTCTATTCTAGCCTTATCCTCTTCATAGGTTCCAAAACAAGTTACCTTAGGATCCACAGGCTAATTTAGTAGAGCTTTAATGATATCTTTAGTATCATCAATGTTGAACTCATATTCTAAAGGTTTTAATGTTATAAAAAAGTTCTCCCATCTCTGCTACAAATTCAATAATATGATATAGTACTGGAGTATGTTTCTTCCATACTACTATTCCTTTAGAAGGGAAAACCTTTTGTACATAGAATAACAAACACGTTAAAAGGGAACCAAACTTACATGGGTTGTTCTTTGAAACTTGGATGTTTTCCATATTTTTTCTTAGTTGATTCAATAGTAGCTCGACAAAGTCAAAGGACGGGTTGTTCTTCACCACTTTGTATGCCAGGTCAAATTCTTCACAAGAAATGTTGTTCAACTAGCTTGAAATCTATATTTTATGTGCAATTACATGGATGCCAAAATTTGGTTCCATGTCAGTTACTCCACTTAGCTTCATACCTCTTCCATCCCACTTGGCAAGAGTCCTTTTCTTCCAATTCAATCCAACCTAGGGTTTTAGTGGTCTTGGCTTTATTCAACATGGGAAATCTAGTAATTTAGTGTATCACCTTCTTTGTTATCCCAACAGGATGATCTAACCATAGATATATATCATGAGAATGGATTAGGATAAATCTGATCCACTTCACTTGTAAATCCCTCAACATATGCAAAATATGCATCAAACCCTTAGTCTCCAAGTGTTTCTACTCGGGCTTTAGAACACCATCCACACATAGTTGGTTGTATGCTTCTTTCATTTCCAAGGTTCCCAATTCTTAAATGGAACAATGATTAAATGATTAAATTTCATGTACAAGAAGTACCTTATGTGGAATTTGGGATTGTGCTCTAGCAAGGTCAAGTACCTCTATAATTACTAGACTCAGCTTGAATGTAGGAGCCTTGTAGTTGACTCAATAAACCAACATCTCACATCCTTTCTTCATCTTGTTTCTCAAAGATGGTATCACTCAGTATGGTTTTGATCATGGGAGAAATATTCAACAATAGTTGCTTCAATTGCTTAGTAGGGTTTGGAATACAGTGCCAAAAATATTTAACAACACTTGGTTAATTTCTCAAGGCTCCAAATTTTCTCTATGCTCTATGCTCTAAAAATTTATGGGGAAAAAATATATACAATTTCTTTATTTTAAAAAATTTCATTCTTTACTTTTTTTTTTAATCCTTCATATGCACATATGCTCAATGGCAGGTTGTCCTCCACTCATTTTGGTCTTTAATGCTTAGAAGACACCTTCAACTCAACTCAGTAAGGTCTCTTGGCTTGGTAGTAAATACCAACTTAAAGAAACTCAAACTTAGTAAGGCTACCACCACTTGGTCTAATCTTGGTACTAAGTAGAGTTACCAACTTGGCACTTGCATCCAAAGATCTAGTGCATCATGACCTTTCTTGGTAAGGTCTTGCAACTGACCTTGCTTAGTAAGGTCTCCTAACTCCATAATTGCTTGGTGATCCTTATGCATCTTGAATGTTGATTGCATCATTTTTCTTGCTAACTATAACTAATGTAGGATGTCTACATCAAAATCTTAGTTCCTCTAATCTCCATAGATGACTAAGTTGAAATGGTTGAGTCACCTAACTTGTTGACTTGGGTGTCAACAATTTCAAGACTTTGGCTTGTATTTTTTGGAGATTTTTTCACCCATTGTTGCTTCATTTGATTTCTGATTTTTTCAGCCTTCACCTGCTTTTCATCTTCAACTCTTCCTATGTTCATACAATTCTTGGAAAAATTTCCAAGTTATGTACATACAAAACATCTCTTTGTATTGTCTCTCTTCCTCATGTGATGTCTTATAGAATTTGCTCCAATGCGCCTATACTCACCAGAGTAGTGACATCTACACCATGTGTTGTAATCCCAACCAAATATTGCTTTCATAATTTTCTCTGTTGTGTTCTAGTTCTTGGTCTTCCATTCTAAATATATATGTCCTTGTTTATTGTAGTTAAAGCACTTTCCTTCAAACTTAGATTTCTCTTTACATTCACTTTCTCTTTGTCCATGCTTATTTCAAGTGTAGCACTTTCCATTGAATTTTAGTTTTTCATTAATCCAACACTTATTTGATGAATCACCTATCTTACCATAATAATGACAACTAGGTCTTTTATTCTTTTTAGCTCCTTACTATGAAGATTCACCTTCTCTAGTGTATCCTAATCCAACTTTGCCTTTGTGTCTACACTAATTTTTCTCATTCAATTGGTTGATGCTCTATTGAGATTTCATCCTTTCATTGGCTTTCTTCTCCATGCTGAGATCATTTTGTTGTATTTCATTCTTTGATCTTAGGCTCATAAGTTCTTCATTTGCACCATTGAGTTGATCAATAAAATCAATTTGTTGAAGGTATAGTTGATGGTTTCTTTTTCTTTTTCTTCTATCCTTTCAGTAAGTAATCTCTTTTCTTCTTTTATCTTTCCCATTTGCTCCAAGTTTTCACACATCTTGATTAATTGGATTTCTTTCTCTCTTTTCAATTTTCTAACTTCTTCTTGAAGAGTAAGATTCTTCACAAGTAGATCTTTGATTTTTACATCAGCTTCATCTAAACTTTTCTCTTGGCACAAGTCTTTAAATCTTTCTTCAATGTAGAGATTTTCATTCAATTGTACTACTAGTTCCTTTCTTCTTTGCAAGTATTAAGAGAGATTCTCCTTTGCTTTCTTGAGTTGATCCATGGCCAATTTCAAATCCATTTCTCATTCTCAATAGCCTTTCCTAGCCTATATACCTCCATTTCCTCTAATATCTCAAGTTGTTAAACTTCTAATTTGAGAACCAAATGCTTTGATACCAATTGTTACAAATAAAGGTAAGCTAGGTTATTGAGAGGGGAGGGGTGAATTAGGAACCAATAGAACTTTTAAACTATCTTTACCAACTAATCCTTCATATATTATTTTGATCTATGTGCATGCATGAAAGAATGAAAGCAATAAAATATTTATAATACTTTGATACAAGATATGGTGACCTTGAAACCTTCCAAATAGAAAGTAAAACTAGTGTGGGGATGATAGCTAGAAGATTTAGTACAAAAATATAAAATTCTCCTATTAAATCTTATAATTGATCACTTCTAGTGATATTCCCTATGAAGATCAATAAGAACTATTAATCCACCTTGTGAAAGGATTTACAAATATACAATGAAGTATGCTTTTGATTAGGAGATTTATCATAAGACTATTAAGTCTACCCAGTTAAGAGATTTGACTAATGCACCTATTAGGATGAATCAGTAGTTGATCTCTAATGTTCAACTTGGTTTTCTAGTTGAGATTCCTTGAATAGATATGATTTCCTTTTTATGATAGATAATTCTTTTTTGTACCATATATTACTTGTAGCCTTCTTTAATTTGCTCTCACCTTCTTCTTAATACTCAACACTCATTGATATAATTGAAATGATATAGCACATCACATATATACCAATCCAATTAACTAACTTCTAGAGTTATCTCCAATACCAAATTTATCATAATTCATAAAGCTAGCTCACTATTGCAGCTTGGGTTCAGAAGACAACTCAGTGATGTTCTAACACTCAGAAAACACTATCAATGCTCAAAAACTTATGGCACTTAGGATACATTCAAGCTTGGTCCATACTAATCACTTCGAGTATTAGGAACTCAATCAACATTGTGTGACTTGGTGAACACTAAAAACTTGGTAGATTATGAATCATTTGTTTGATACTGCATGGTTCAATCAACATTGGACTCACTTCATTAACACTACAAGCTTTGTAGATATTGGATGTGCTTTATCAACAAGATAGAGCTTGGTTATCACTGTGTATTGCCTCTAAATCTTAGTATGCATTGTATAATTTTGCAATCACTAGGATCTATCTCAGATGCTAGGTAGACATTATGATGCTTGGTATGAACTACAAATTGTATGTCTAGCTTGGTAGTAACTGAAACACTTTGTTAATACTACTAGATGAATAGTAATATTAGTAACAACTAAAGAGCTCAGTAGCAATAAAATCAATTGACTAAATGTTAAGTCACTAATAGATAAATGATTTGATCATATGATCAACAACTTCATCTGAAATATGTGTAAAACAATGAAGAATTTTATCTCTCCAAACATAGACATCTCAAATTTTTTCATTATTTTATTTGTAAGTGCTTTGCATAATAAATTTGGGCCTCCAAATATGATATCATCAACAAATATTTCAGCTTGAAAAATACTTTTGCCTCCTTTAGTCTTCAAGTATAGGTTGTTGTCATCAATCTTCTCAAAACTAATATTCACAATATATTTATGTAGTCTTTCATACCATGCTTTTGGCACTTATTTTAAACCATATAAAGCTTTGTGTAGTCTGCATACCATATTCTTCATATTTAGATCAAAAAAACCTTCTGGTTGTTCAATGTAGGCCTCCTCTTCTAGATTCCATTTAGAAATGTTGACTTCATATTCATTTGGTAAACCTGCAATCCTTTGTATGCAGAGTAAGCAAGTGGAGTTCTTACTCCTTCCAATCTTGCAATTGGGGCAAATGTCTCTCCATTTTCAATTCCTTCTTCTTGTGCATATCCTTTGCAAACTATTCTTGCTTTATTTCTTGTCACTTACCATTTTCATCCTATTTGTTTCTTTACACCCACTTGGTTTGAATAACATTCTTTTTCTCTAGTCTAGGTACCAATGTCCAAGTTTTATTTTTTTCAATATCATCAATTTCTTCTTTCATGGCTTAGATCAGGTCTTCATTTTATAGAGCATCCTTTACTAATTTGGGTTCATGCATACTTAGTAAACATGATTCATTTCTCAAGTTTTTTCTAGTTAGTATTCCACCTTTGTTATCTCCAAGAATTTTTTCAATAGGGTGATGTCTTCTAACATACTTTGATAGTCTTGATTTTTCTCTTCTTCTCCAACAAATCTTTCAACAACTTTAGAATCACTATGTACTTCTCTATTAGGTAATTCAACATGTCTCTCTTGTAAACTAATCTTTGTATTAGAAAGGGTTTCTCCTTCTACCTCTAATGCATCTCCTAACTCTAGCTCGACACTTGAATGCATCTCGGCATTCACATATGACTCGACAGTCAATGATTCTTGTGGATTTACAACTTAAGTTACAATACCTTCATTATTAGGAATATCTTCATAGAAATATACAAAATTCTTGTATTCACGGGTTTTTTCTTAGGTTCAACTTCATGTACCTCTGTGTATTCATTAAATTTCACATTTACACTTTCCACAACTTTTCCAGTGTTAGTATTCAAGAACTTATAAGCTTTACTTCTTGTGGAATATCCTAGGAATATACCTTCCTCACTTTTTGCAGAAAATTTTACATTCTTGTTGTCCTTGAGAATGTAACATTTGCTTCCAAATACCTTAAAATATTTGACATTGGAAAAGTATCCATACCATAGCTAAGGTGTAGCATTTGTACCTTTCTTGACTTGTACTCTAAAGATATAGATAGTTGTAATTATAACTTCTCTCCACTATTTCAAAAAAATATTATTCTTTGTCATCAGTGTTCTATCATAGTCCATCACACATTTTATTTTCCATTTAGAAACTCAATTTTGTGGAGGGGTTTTGGCTACAAAATTTTGTCCCTTGATTCCTCTGTCATTACATAATATCTCAAACTCATTTGATGTAAATTTGCCACCTCTGTTAGATCTCAAGTATTTTAAACTTATCTCCTTTTCAACTCTAGCCAAATACCACTAAAACATTTGAAAAGTATCAAATTTCTATTTTAAATACATAATTATCAACATCCTAGAATATTCATCAACAAATAGGAACATATACTTATCACTTTTGTAGCTTTACACATCAATTGGCCCACACAACTCAATATTTACTAATTCCAAAATTTCCTTAGAAGTATGAGTCTTACTCTTGAAAGTAGACTTTGTCATTTTTCCTAGTTGACATTGTTTGCAAGCCATATTATTAGGTTTCTTTAACTTTGGAAAACCTCTAAGTCTATTCATCTTACTTATACTGAAAAGGTTATTGCCTTTTGTGTTATAGCCAAACATCATCAATTTCTACAACAAGACAAGTAGCATTATTCATGTCAAGATAAAATAGATTATCTCTAGTCTGATCACCATTTCAAATCAATTTTTTATCACTTTCATATATCTTGGCTTTCTTATTATCAAATTCAACCCTACACCCTAAATTGTTCAGTTGTGACACACTTAACAAGTTATAATTAAGTCCTTCTACATAATAATCATTGTTACACATGATCTTATCTATTAGTCTAATTGATTCTTTTCCTTTTATCAAACATGGTGCATCATTATCAAGCCTTATACTATTACCATTATAATATTCAAGGGTAATGAACTTACTTTTATCTCATGTCATGTGGTGTGAACATCCACTATTAATGATCCATCTACCACTCTTGTTCACATAAGACACTAATGCAATTGCCTCATCTTCATCGGAGTCATCTTTCATTACAACATACACCACTTCATCATCATGATCATTAGACCCTTCATTTTATTCTTCTTCAGTAATATAGTAGGCTTTCTTTCCTTTGTCTTTATAATATTTTTTATTGTCATCTCTTTTGCTTTTGATTTTTTCTCCACTTCTATTGCTCTTCTTCTTTGGACACTTTGTAGCAATAGGACCAACCTCATTAAAATTGAAACATATGATAGGTAGCTTACCTTTTTATTTTCCTTTGCCTCTATGAAATATTGTTGATGAAAGGCTTCCTCATATGTATCATTGTCACTAGAAAAATGCTTAATATTTTTCTTCTTCTCATCCTTTGGTTCCTTCAATGTTAGTTTATCTTGAAAAGCAACTTCAGTACTCTCACTTTTGAAATTATCAAAATTTGAAAGTTTAAAAATAGTGAGCCTACCAATCAAACCTTCAAGTGTAAGATTACTACCAAGGGCACACCTTAGTTCTTGAATTGTAGAAACTCTAATAGCATATATGAGTAGTAGGGTTCTCAATATTTTACTTATCATAGTCTCATCATCAACTATTTCATCTGCACCTCTGATTGCATTAATGATGTTCTTGCATTTTCATTTCATCAAACTTTCCTCTTAAGATTTTAGCTTTGGCTCTCAAAACATTCATATCCACTCTATAAGTTTTTTGTATGGAATCACACATCTTCTTTGCAATAGTACAATCTTTAATGTCCTCAAATTCTAAGTAACTTTTGGAAGATGCAATCTCTAACATTGCTTGGTGGTATTTCTTCTTCTTTTTTCAAATCATTAGCAGTTGTAGCACAACAAGATCCACATGTTCAACATCAATAGTTAACTAAGCATAATCTCTAAATCTTCCTAGGTGAAGTTTCATTAGGCTTTTCCATGTCAAAAAATTTTATTTGTTGATTTTGGGTACTTCTTTTCTATACATCTTGATCTTTAGAATAACTTGGGGGGTGGTGGGGGGCCAATGTCTATGTTGGCATCAAAATGGCTATTTGTTATTTTTAATAATTAAATTAAAACTTAATTTAGAATTGTATGTTAAATTTAAATTTAATTAAAAAAATACTATTTTGATGCCTACATAGACATCGTCGTGGTGGGGGTGGGGGTGAATTAGTTATCCTAGGTCCAAATGTATAGATAAAAAATTTCAACACTTGACAAAACAAAATTCATATATCCATCTCATTGTATGCATCTTTAAATCACTCAATATATAAATACTTTGTAGCTTACTATCCTAGGTCTAAATAACTTTGCATAAATATAAGCATGAAACATAATAGAATTTGAACAAAATTTGACAAAAGGATTTTATGTGCAAACCAAATTTGGGAAAAACCACTAGTATATTGATTCTCACTCTTCTGAAGTGATGTCCTATTAAAGGTTACAATAAACACTACTGAACGTGACATGGTTAAAGGGTTTCAATCACCCTATAAGGAGTGAACCTTGTTACAGGTATTTAGAACATTCCATTAGAATGTCACCTAGTTAAAGGATTTACAAATTACTATTGGGTCAACCTTAATCCAAAGGATTTATCCTAATTGATGCAATTGCTAGAAAGTAATAAAAGGACATTGATCTAATAATAAAACAACTCACTTGCAAATAATAGATCTCATATTCGGTTCTCCATATTGCTTAGCATTTAACCTCTTTTTCTCCTTATCTTGTTCACCCTTCAAGCTCTCCAATCATTAAGCCTCCTTGCTTAGTTTACCTATTGCAGATCTCTTTACTTAGCCACCATATGAAGTAACACCTTAGACCTATAGTCTTTCACAAATCTAGACCTTTCTCCTCTACTCCACACATTTGCTTCTATCTTGTTATCTCCTTAAATAGAGAATTTATATCTTTTGCCACTTCATCTTGATCATCCATCTTAGGGTTAGGTAGGATTCATTGAATCTAACCTTCTTTTTGTTTTGTTTCTCTAGAATTTTCCTTTGCAATCTTCTTCAAAATTTCCTCAAAATGTTTTACCTTAAATTCTATACCACCAACTCATCAATATTATCTTCCACATGCTTCACAAAATTCAAGAAATCATTTATTTTGGCCCAAATTTTATAAATCTACAATTAAACTCTTTTTACTATCACTCAACATGTTTTCACTCAACTCCAATAGTCTTTTGTCACTTGGCCAACACTAGTTCAATTGGGACACACTAAAGTTTACTGATGCTCAGCATCAACTAAAATTTACTCGACACATACTAACTTTCACTTGGCTTCCTCTATTTATCTTCTTTTCTCGGCACCAACTAGTTTTCACTTGGCTTTCTTTCTTTTTTTGTTCAGCTTGCACTTAATTTTCTCAACTTCCTCTATGCAGTAGGTCAAGATTGGTAAACACATTTATTTACTTGATCTTCTTCTAGTATTTGTATGGGTAATCTTTTATTTCATACTTAAGTAGATAAACAATACACTATATAATCAATGTCTCACTTGGTATTACTGCTTCTTTTATATACCAAATAACTCAACCTTTCCTTAGGTTCTCTTGTTATCCTTTCTTTTTAAATTTGCTTCATCAATCAACTATAATGATAGCATTCAGATGAAATAAGTATTTGTCTCACCAAAAAGTAGTAGGTTAGACATTAGTGAAAAAATAATGATTGTTCCATCAATCTAATCTCTCTCATTAGTCATCATTCTTTGTGTCAACAATATTATCTCAACAATTATAGGTTACAAGAACATCTATTAAAGTTGATTCTATTAGAGGATATTCACCAAAGATTGGTTAGGTTTGTCACACTATTCATGAGTAGCCTTACTAAAGGACTTAGTGTTGAAATCTGATTGAAAAGATCATTGAAAAAGGAGATTGTTGAAGAAGACTATGTATTTAAATCATTTTTTTGTCACCAATGTCAAACCTGCTATTTGTTAGTAAGACAATTGCTTATAAGATTCAAGTACTATCACTTAGTTGATTGATGAGGAGGATTTGATCAACATGATGCAACAAAAGTACCTAGAGGAAAGGTTGAGTTATGATTATGTAATGAAGTACAAGGATCAATTAAGATAGTGATGACATGATGAATTGATGATATACTTAAGGTTGCAAAATGGTTGGCTACACTTAGAAAGTTTAGAAGAATAACTTAAACAAATTTTATTTGCCAAGCTTGACTGAGTGAATAGTAGGTGTCAAGCAAAGTTAGTGCAAGCTGAGTAGAAAGTCAGTTGCAGCCAAGTAAAAGAAAAATCTATTAGATGCCAAGCAACACTGTTGATGTTGAGTAAAGTTTAGTTGATGCTAAATAATGTCAAGCATCAATAAGTTTCAATTGATGCTAAGTGATTTTATAATTGATGTTGAGAAACGCTATATATGTCGAGCATCAAAAGGTTGATAATGTCGAGCTACTGCATTATGACAAAGATCGAAGATTTTCCAACTCTAAGCCAACAAGTTTGTTTTCTTAGAACTTGTGAGCCAAGAGGAAGATAAGATCGATGAGCTGATGGCACAAAATTTGATGTAAACCATTTTTAGGTGAATTCAAATGGATTCTAGGAGAAGTTCTAGAATAGACAAGATATGGGTTAGATACATTGTATCATACCTAATCCATCCAAAATGGACGATGGATAATGGGAAAGAAAAACATTCTAATTTCCTTTATATAGGAATTTTTGGTCATGAAGAAAAAAGGTTAGAGAGGTTGGTGTCATATGCGAGAACCTAAGGAGAGAAGGAATTAAGGGTTTTGCTTCATCAAGTGACCCAAGGGAAGAGTCTACAATGGCATGTTAAGAAAGAAGGCTTAAGGAGATAAATTCTTGAAGGGTGCATAAGCTATTAGAGCTTGAAAGAATGAAAGCCAATTAGAATTGAGGACTGAATAGAGATATGTAATCTCCAAGTGAAGTTGTAAGTTGTATCATATCAAAGCTCTATTGTTACTCTCTAACGATTGTATCAGTCTAGGGTAAATCCTTTAGATTAAGGTTGACCAAAAAATCATTGGAAAATTCTTTAGGGTGGCATTCCAAGTGAATGGCTTAAAGTCCTCTAACAAGGCTCACTTTTAATAGGGTGATTGAAATCCCTTAACCGGGTCACATTTAATAGTGTGTATTGTAACCTTTAACAAGGTTGGCCTTTCACAAATGCATCACTTTAGAAGAGTGAAAAGGATTACCATGTTATTGGTGATTTTTCTTAAATTGGGTTTCCACATAAATCATTGTGTCAAGTGTGGTGATGAATGTGTTTTGATTCATGCTTTACATTTTTGCAAGTTGATTTGACAATAACATACAAGTTTTAGTTAATACACAATGAATGCATGCATGGGTATGAATGTTTTATGGATTCACTGAATTGTGAAAAAGTTTTATTTTATACATTTGGACCTTGAATAACTAATTCAACCCCCACCCCCCCCCCCCCCAAGTTGTTCTAAAGCAATTCCAACAATTAGTCAAAGCCATCTTCTTAAGAGGACTAGTTTTAAGGTACTAGAGGAACAAAGATCAAGATGTCTAAAAGAGAAGTATCCAATCTCAATAGAGATAAATTTCTTGCATGAAAATTTTTAATGAAGCTACACCTTGGAGGACTTGGAGATCATGCACAATCTACAATTACAGTGGAACATGTTGATCTAGGAGGAACCCTAACTGCTAAAGATATGAAAAAGAAAAAGGAACACAATCAAACAATGTTGGAGATTTCCTCTGCCCTAGGCTATGCCAAATTTGATGATATCAAAGGATGTAACACTACAAAGAAGATGTGGGATGCCATGACCACCATCTATGGAGGAGACAAAAAAATTTAAAGAGCCAAATCTGAGAGCTTCAGAGGTAAGTTTGATGATATGAGAATGGAAGAAGGTGAAAATATTGCTTAATATGTTGCGAGGATAAAAGTTGTTAGTGCAATAAGAGGAGCTATTGGCCATATAGATGATGATACTATGTTAAGTAAAGTATTGAGAACATTGTTGCCTATTTATGCTATTAGATTTTCTACAATTTAAGAATTGAGATGTATTCTAGGAAAGGATCTAACCCTTAAAGGTATGAAAGGTAGACTAACTACTTTTGAGCTATCTAAATTCGACAATTATAAACTAGAGAATCTTAAATCTATTTTCAAAGCTAAGTTGTTATTGAAGGATTCTAATGAGGTGAAGTAGAAGAAAAATAAAAGAAACATAAAGTATGCATCCAGTGACAGCAAGATAGATGAGGAAGATATTGAACAATTGGAAGCACTACTAGCAAGGAGATTTCATAGAGGAAAAGGAAAGTTCAAAGGCAAGTTGAACATCATTTTTTTCAATTGTAATGAAGTTGGTCATATTGCTATAAGATGTACACAAAAGAAGAACTATAGAGAAGGAAACAAGTACAAAAATAGAAGAGAAGATGACAACAAAGATTACAAAGATAAAGGCAAGAAATCATGCTATATTACTGATGAACATAATGATGAAGTGGTATATGTTGCAAGGAAGGATGAATCTAATGAAGATGAGGCAACTACACTTGTGACTTGTGAACAAGAATGGTAGATGGATCATTGACAATAGATGCTCACATCACATTACTGGAGACAAAAGTAAGTTCATTACCTTAACTTGTTATGGTAGAAATAGTGTAAGATTTGGTAATGATGCACCATGTTTGATAAAAGGAAAAGGGTTTATCAAACTCAAAGACAAGATTTCATGTGAGAATGCTTACTATGTTGAAGGAATAAATTATAACTTGTTAGTGTGTCACAATTGAATAATCTGGGATGCAAAGTTGAATTTGAAAAGAAAATTGCTAAGATATATGACATAAATGGGAAATTGATTGGAAAAAGTGATCGAACTAGAATTAATTTATTATATCTAGATATAGAGGATGCTACTTGTCTTAGTGCAAAACTTGATGATGTATGGCTTGGCACAAGAGACTATGTCATGTTAATTTTGATAACTTGGTTAGTATGAGTAACATGAAAAGAGTTAGAGGACTACCTAAGTTGAAGAAACCTGATAAGATAGTGTGCAAATAATGTTAGCTAGGCAAATGTCAAAGTCAAGCTTTAAGAGTAAAGTTTATACCTCTAAAAAGATACTAGAAAGTGTTCATATTAACTTATGTGGACCAATTGAAGTGCAAAGCTATAGAGGAGATAAGTACATAATGCTATTTGTTGATGATTACTCTAGGATGATGACAGTTATGTTTCTAAGATAAAAATATAATGCTTTTCAAATGTTTAAGTGGTACTTGGCAAGAGTTGAGAAAGAGACAAGTAAGAGTTTGAAATGTTTGAAATTAGACAAAGGTGAAGAATTCACCTTAAATGAGTCTGAGATGTTCTATAATGATAGAGGAATCAAGAGACAGATATTTGCACCCAAGACCCCTCCACAAAATGAAATTGTTGAAAGGAGAAATAGGTCTATAATGGATTGTACTAGAACACTTATGATGGAGATGAATGTTGCTCTGAAATACTAGAGAGAAGTTGTAAGTACTATTGTATATACCTTGAATTGTGTGCAAGTCAAGAAAGGTACTCATTCAACACCTTTTGAACTATGGTATGGATATCCACCTAATGTAAAATACTTTAAGGTATTTGGAAGTAAGTGTTATATTCTCAAAGATGTTAATAATGGAAAGTTTGATGCAAAGAGTGAAGGTATATTTCTTGGGTACTCCACAAGAAGCAAAGCCTGGGTAAAAGCACAAACATGTGTCACCTTTTATAAAGAAATGGGATATGAGAATGCGATAGTTCAACATTAATGACAAAAAAATGGTATTTGTGTTTAGAATATGAAGATGATGTAAACTGATGAAATGTGAGAATTGGATGAATTTTATGCCTATAATTTTTATAAATTTTTTGAGTAAGAGTTTATTCATTTTATTTTATTTTGAAGTCCCTTTTTTAACTATAAAAAAATATAGAGTTTAATTCCCATCAAACAAGTATATGCAAATCATCTTTTTTTGTTCAGGATTTAAAATATCTTATAGATGACATGTATAGCTAGGGAACAACAAAAGAAATAATTATTTTTGATGTACATTTTCTTTGTTATAAGTACTCAAGTTTGACCTTATCAAAATTCAATAGTTTTTTCCTCTCATCAAAACTTCCCTATCAAATCTATACCTTCTTGAAAAAAAATTACATATTCATGAAGAGGATTCTCTCCTCTAGAGATAAATATGATTTTTTAATTTTTTTATATGATTAACTATTTCTTTTTCCTTTTTTGAGGGAGCATCTTCTGAAATGTTTAAATATCAACTTATAATATTTTGAGATTATAACCTACTATAACTAATAAAAACACTCAAAATTTTATATAATGATGATATTGAATTTGGGATCTATAAAAGGGTATTTTTAGTTTTTCAAAAAAAAAAAAAAAATTTTGATAGAGAAATGAGATTTGACCAAAACAAGTTTTGGTATCCTAAATGGTGACACAGATCTGTGTTTTTACCCACCTATAATTTTTTAAATACTAACACTAACAAAATTGTGGAAAGTGCAAATGTGAACTTTGATGAATTTATAGAAGTATATGAGGCTGAGCCTATGAAAGAACCAAAAGAATACAAATCATTTGTATACTTTTATGAAGGAATGCCTACTAAAGACGATGTTGCAAATCAAGTAACAAATCAACAACAAGTTTTAGTAAATGCCAAGTCACATCTTGTGAATGTCAAGTTGCATTCAAGAATTGAGCTACATTCAAATGCCAAGTTTTAGAATGAAGAAAATTAACATTCTAATTCTAAGATTAGTACACATGAAAGAGATGTTGAGATACCTAGTAAAGATGCACACAGTGTTTCTAAAGCTAAAAGACAAAATGTAGAAACAAGAACTGAGCCAAGATTGTCCAAATATGTCAAAAGACATCATCTTGTTGATCAAATCATTGGAAAAAAAGATGATAGGCCAATGACAAGAAATATATTAAGAAGTGAATCATTTTTGTTAAGAATTAATGAGCCCAAAATAGTGAAAGATGCATTAGAAGATGATGACTAGTACAATGCCATGGAAGAAGAGATATAGAAGATAGAGAAGAACAAAACATGGAGTCTAGTTCCTAGACCAGAAGACAAGAATGTGATTGGCACCAAGTGGGTATTCAAAAATAAGCTAGATGAGAATGGTGAAGTGACAAGAAACAAAACAAGATTAGTCTAAAGGGATATGCACAAGAAGAATGAATTGACTATGGAGAAACATTTGCTCCTATTGTAAGAATGGAAGGAGTAAGAACTCTACTTTCTTATGTTGCATACAAAGGATTCAAAGTTCATCAGATGGATGTTAAATTTGCATTTTTGAATGGCATGCTAGAAAAGGAAGTTTACATAGAACATCTAGAAGAATTTGTTGATGATAATAATAAGAACATGGTGTGTAGACTACACAAAGCCCTATATGGATTGAAGCAAGCACCAAAAGCATGGTATGAGAGATTTCATACTTATCTTATGAAGATTGGATTTGAAAGGACTAATGACAACAAAAAAATTTGTCCATTAAGATAAAAAAAGAGAAAGGTATTTTGCTATCTAAAATATTTGTTGATGATATCATATTTGGAGGACAAGATGTTTTATGTAAAGACTTTGTAAATCAGATGAAGCAAGAATTTGAAATGTCTATGTTTGGAGAAATCAATTTTTTTGTGAGATTACAACTATATCAGATGAGTTATGGTATATGCATCACTTAGAAAAAGTATGTCAAAGAGATATTGAAGACATGTGGACTAGAAGATTCCAAACTAGTAAGTACACCTATGATGATAGGACACGAGTTGTCAAAGAATGATGATTTAGTTGAGGTGAATCAAACATTGTATAGGTCTATGATTGGAAAATTGTAATATGTAGTACATACCAGACCTGATATTACATTAGCTGTAGGGATAGTTGCAAAATTCTTTGCTAATCTTAGGGAGAATCACTTAATGGCTATGAAAAACATAATGAGATACTTGAAAGGAATAGAAGAGTTTGGTCTATACTACAAGAAGAATGAAAGGTTTGAATTAAAAGCTTACACTAATGCTGACTCGGCTAGAAACATTGATGATAGAAAGAGCACTAGTGGAGGAACTTTTTTCATAGGAAAGAGACTAGTTACATAGAAAAGCAAGAAATAGAGTTGTACCTCACAATCTACTACTGAAGCAGAATATGTTGTTATTGCTATAAATTGCACAAGCATTATATGGATCAAACAGTTACTCAAAGGAATGAGGGAAGAAATCACAGAACCAGTGATACTTTATTGTGATAATACAAGTGCTATCAATATATCAAAAAATCTAGTGATGCACACAAAGACAATGCACATTGCAATCAAGTATCACAATGTAAGAGAATTAGTTCAAGACAAGGAGGTGAAGACAGAATATGTTAACTCAAAGGAAGTAAATTACTGATATCTTCACAAAACCATTGCCTAAGGATGTTCATGAGTATCTAAGAGGTAAACTAGGGGTGATACCCCTATCAAAGGCTATGTAAGAAACAATAGAAGTACCTTGCATCAAACAAGCTAATGTTCATGCAATACAAATTGATGTAATGGATCTTACTTTAGGAACTGCCTAAAGTAATCACAAAGCTGAAAATTTAAATCAGTCACAAGCAAGGTGACAGAGGGAGAAATTGAGGAATCTACAAAGCCTAGATCTACATATTTTAAGGATGACAAGTTTTTGGTATAGGTCTTTGTCATTGTTGTCAAAAAGAGAGAAAGTATATTAAACTAATCATCATCAAAAGAAGAGCTTTACTGATCAAGTGCAAGAGATAAATGGGAGAAAGTCCTAAACTAATCTACTGATTAGAGAGAGATAGAGAGAGAGAGAGAGAGAGATAAAGATATCAAGAATCAAGTCAAAACTAAGAGGGAGATATTGATTAGAGAGTTGGAAAGAAAGAGGGAGAAATCCTAATCTACCTAGTAAGAGGGAGATACAATAAGGAACTCAGAGGGACTTTTAAGAAAGATTTTTTGTAACCTAATCAGAACATCAAAGTTGTTGATAGAGGGAGGAATACAAGTTCTTTCTTTGATATTGACTTACTATTTTAACCTAGTCAGATTGGTTGAACAAGATGTTCATCATTTGATTAACTTGGTTGATCAGTTTGGTTTTCCATCAATGCCAAAGAGGAAGATTGTTGAAATCTTATTGAAAAGATCATTGAAAAAGAAGGAGATTGTTAAAAAAGACTATGTGTTTCAATCATTGTTTTTTCACTGATGTCAAACCTATTATTCATTGGTAAGACAATTTCTTATAAGATTCAAGTACTATCACCTAGTTGATTGATGAGGAGGATTTTATCAACAAGATGTAACAAAAACACCTAGAGGAAAGGTTGAGTTATGATTGTGTAATGAAGTACAAAGATCAATTAAGATAGTGATGACATGATGAATTGATGATCTACTTAAGGTTTAAAAATGGTTGGCTATACTTAGAAAGTTTAGAAGAATAACTTAAACAAATTATATCTGCCAAGCAATACAGTTGATGCCAAGTAAAGTTTAGTTGATGTCAAACGATGCCGAGTATCAATAAATTTTAGTTGATGTTGAGTGATTTTATAGTTGATGCCAAGCAATGTAGTATGTGTTGAGCATCAAAAGATTGGTAATGTCAAGCTGGTGCATTATGACAAAGATTGAAGATTTGCCAAATCTAAGCTGACAAGTTTATTTTCTTGGAAGTTAGGAAGATAAGATTGATGAGATGGTAGCACAAAATTTGATGTAAATTTTTTTAGGTGAATTCAAATGGATTCTAGAAGTTTTTGGAATAGAGACGATATGGGGTAGATATATTGTATCCTACTTAATCCATCAAAAACCCTAATTTGGACAATGGATAATGAGTGAGAAAAATATTCTATTTCCTTTATATAGGAATGTCTAATTATGAAGTAGAAAGGTTAGAGAGGTTGGTTTCATGTGCAAGAACCTAAGGAGGAGAAGGAATTAAGGGTTCTGCTTCATGAAGTGACCCAAGAGAAGATTTTGCAATGGAATGTTAGAAAAGAAGGATTAAGGAGATGAATGCTTGAAGTTTAAACAAGTTTTTAGAGCTACAAAGAATGAAATCCAAGTAGAATTGAGGACTGAATAGAGATCTATAATTTGTAAGTGAAGTTGTATGTTGTATCAAATTAAAGCTCTATTGTTACTCTCTAACAATTGTATCAGTCTAGGGTAAATCCTTTGGATTAAGGTTGACCTAACAGTCACTGGAAAATCCTTTAACAAGGTGGCATTCTAAGTGAATGGCCTAAAGTCCTCTAAGAAGGCTCACTTTTAATAGGGTGATTAAAATCCCTTAACTGGGTCACATTTAATAGTGTGTATTGTAACCTTTAATAGGGTTAGCCTTTCACAAGGCATCACTTCAGAAGAGTGAAATGGAGTAGCATGCTACTAGTGATTTTTGCCAAATTGGGTTTCCATGTAAATCATTATGTCAAGTGTGTTGATGAATGTGTTGTGTTTCATGTTTTACATTTCTACAAGTTGATTTGATAGTAACATATAAGTTTTAGTTAATACACAATGAATGCATGCATGGGTATGAATGTTTTATGGGTTCACTAAATTTTGAAAAAAATTTATTTTATACATCTGGACCTTGAATAACTAATTCACCCCCCCCCCCCACTCTCTTTTTTATTCTAAAGTAATTCCAACTCTTAGTATAATCATTAGAATGAAAACTTACAATGGATTTACAAATAAGACTATTATATCCACTTGGTTAATAAACTTTCTTCTACAATGGTTAGAAAGTAACAATGAAATGATCTATTAAAATAGAAACTACCTTTTCTTGTATAGATCTCTTTTTTGTTCATTTTTCCTACTTAAACTCTTCCTTGTTTGGCTAATCAACATGCACACTTCATATTAACTCTTTCCTTCTCACTTTTGTTTCATTTGTTTTTCTTCATGACTCTTCTATCTATGTTCAGTTATCAACAAACTTCAAGAACTCTATCAACAACTTCAATTTTCTTTCTTAATCCTTATATAGACATTTTTTTCTGCTTAATCACATTCATTAAGGTTTCCTTAAATTTCTCTTGTATTTTTAATCATATCTCAACCTTCACACAATGTATTTTATATTAACTAAAATATTTTATGTATCACATCATTTATAATTCTTTCACCTTGGAACTTGAACTTTTCTTACATCATGCACATTTCCATCAATCTATTCCATCTGGTCTTACCTAATGAATTTCTTTTATAGATTTCACTAAAAATATTTTTATCTTTCTTAGAATATTCCATATTATACTAGATTCTCCCCTGATTTCATCCCTTAATTGATTCAACCAAGATTTTTCTCCTTCACCAAGTTGTGTTCTTCCCTTAACAAATAACCTCATTAGCTTGGTTAACACTATACTGCTCAATAAAACTTTCCTTCTTATTAACACTTCCTTGATTGGTAACACTTACAAACTTAATTCATAGAATTATTCTTGATATACTTCCAGTGAAAAAAATCTCTGCTAACCCACCACCATTTCTAGCTCAGTGGCACACTCACCCTATTCCTTATCTTTTCACTTCACAATTTTAATCATTTATTATTGACCAATATCTCTAACTTTTATATATTGCTAACCCTTCACCAAATTATTTAAAACAATCAAATCAATATTAATATGTTCTTCTTTCTCTTCTTCTCCATGTATACCTGGTTACAACCCATTGTGCTCTATCTAATGGTTGGAAATCTTTGTCTATAACTCAACTTATATCCTGATGCATGGTAGTTTGTTGATGCTTTGTAGAACTCTTCTATTGAACCTCAATAGTGTCTAGTTGCTAATGTTCAATAGCCACCTTATCTAGTTTTCTTAATCTTGGTAACCCTCTAACTCTTTTCAACTTACTAATGATTACCATATTTTTTAAGTTCACATGAAATGGCCTCTTATGCCATAACCAAACATCCTCAACTTGTGAAAATAAACATGTATCTTTAGATAGGCCTAAATAGAAAAATTTAACTCTTTTTTTCTCTCCACATTCAATTAGTTCACCAGTAGCATCATAGATCTTTGCCTTCTTGTTTGGAACTCAACTTGGTAGCTTACATTATTCAATTGTGCCACACTCAACAAATTGTACTTTATTCCATCAACCCAATATGTATTATCATCTCTAATCTTATTATTCAATATAACTAATCCTTTACCTTTCACATAACATGGTGCATCATTTCCAAACTTAATATTGCTTCCATTCTAACTTTGAAAACTTACTTGTATCACCAATCATATTGTGTGAGAAACCATTCTCAATTATCCATCTATTATTGTTACTCATTTGTAAGACCAATGCAATTTTCTCATCTTCATTATAATCATCTTCTATTTCAACATATACAACTTCTTCATCATGATCATTAGAATTGTTGTCAAAACCATCTTCTTTAGCAATATAGCAAGATTTCTTACCTTTCTCTTTGTAGTACTTTTTATCTCAGTTTTCTCTATTATCTCTCATTCCTCTATGATTGAATTATTTTTTTTCATCCTTATCATCTCTATTAGGACACCTTGTAGAAATATGACCAACTTTTCTACATGTAAAATAGATTATAGGGAGTTTACCTTTGTATTTTTATTTTCCTCTTGGTAGCCTCCTTGCAAATAATGCTTCAAGTTCATCAAGATCATCATCTGATTTATGTCACTTTCCACATGTTTACTCTTCTTCTTTCTTCTAGATCTATCAAGGGTTTATTGAGCATGAAAAGTGGATTCAACACCAACGGGGGAATAATTATCTAAATTTGACAATTCAAATGTATTGAGTCTAGCAACTAGACTATCCAAGGTTACATCATTACCATGTGTACATCTTAGTTCTTGAATTGTAGGCAGTGAATTCCTCAATACCATATTTATCAAAGTCTCTGATAGGCCAACACTGAGGTAAATAATAACAAAAGAATTAACAATTTTATGACAAAGTTTGGCTAGTCTATACATGTCAATTCAAGAGCGTAAGCTTATGAAAGGTTTTTGAGCAATATGCCATCAAGGGATGATAGTTCTGACTTGAGTGATTGTGAATGCAACTAGAACACACAAATTGAATCTATGAAAAACTAAAGAAATCCTAGCGATAGGAACTGTCACTTCCTAGTGATAGGAACATTAGAAATAGAAATAAACATTAATCTATATAATATTAAGAACAATAATTTATAAATAACAATGGCTTACTCTAAATTAATTAATCTAAAATTACTAAATAGATAAAAACACAAATATCTAATTTAACAAATAGACTAATTCTAAAATCAATCTCTTTAATAATATATTAAATAACATACCAAATAAAAATATCATCATGCTTTGCCAATTGAGTGGGCCCTTACTCCCTAGCTTGCACAATGAGTAGAGAATGATCAAATTCTACACTGCTTAAATCATGAAAAATATTACTTTATTCAAAAATAACATATACTGATAGGATATGTCTTTCTGAAAGCTTCCTTAAGGCAATTTGCAAAAATGTGTATATCCTACATATATCTATTGCTTCTTATATAGGCACAGATTTAAAAATGCAATAACTACAGTGAGATATACTCCATGCAAGGAATAGAAAAAATTTGATGTGTAGGTATTTTGTTGTTACCATCCCAACAAATTATTATTATCTTCATATCCATTAGGCTACAGGTTTGCTTTGGCCTATAAACAATAGGTAATAAGAAGCAATTCAATCTTAACAAAATGCTTAGAACCATAGGTTTTTTTCCCAGCATGTATCCACGTAGTTTGCTATAGGTACAGGTTGAATACATAACATTTTGTTATTGTTTATAGCAACAATATCATCTTCAACCAATATAGTTTTGAAACAATATTATCACGTGAGACTATATTATCTCATCTCCTTGGAAGCAATAACCTTTTATGCTTGGTTGGATCCTTTGCTATCCACATAAGAATTTAACTAAGTTGGAGAAGTTGAGCTGGTAACAGTAGCAAAAACAAACTTTGAAAATTGAAATCCAAACCCATAATAGAAAAATTATGTTTTGAAAATGACCTCTAACTTTTCCATCATTCATTTTTTGAAGATTCTACCATGAGGGATTGTAATTGGGCACATTCTGGACAATACCCATGTCTTAGATTTTTGAGATTAATTCATGTCTATTTGCAAAAGGAAATGCAAAACTGACTGTCCTCATTTTAGTTCATAATTATTCCTATTAGGTTCTTTTTCAACATACTCCTTGGTCAATACTCTTGGAAGGAATAATGCTTTAAATTGTTGAAAAAATATTGAATGCCAATAAGATATAGCAAGCAATACATTTCAAAGCGGATGGAACTTTGTATTTCTGAAATAGCTACAGGAAGATGCATAGCAAGTGACAGGAAGAACCATAACTTGTTAGATAAATACAATTTCATCTATTTTTTAACATATTCTATCTAATAACTATATTAAATATTACTCATAAATATTAGATCATATGCAACATAGAAGGAGAAAATGGAATAGAAGATAGGGATTGAAATGCGTGTGAAGGCTTATACGGAGGATAAAATATGGTATAATTTAGGACAAATATTTCTCTCATCAGTCTCATCAAATATGTCTCCTCAAAATCCTCTAATAGCATTCACCACCTTTTTTATTTATACATAATATTGTACAATAGTCTCACCTTCTTTCATTCTCATATCATCAAATTTTCCTCTCAAGATTTATGCCTTATCCCTCAATACATGTGTTTCTCCTCCATGGCTCTATGTCACCTTGTCCCATAATTTTTTTGTAGTAGTGTGATCCTTCACATTATCAAATTCAGCATAAATTGAGGTTTTTGCAAGTTCAACCATAATTTGTTTGGGCTTCGTCTTCTCTTTCATCTGTTCAATAGTCACAGATCTAGGTACCTCAATGTATTCATTTTTTAGGTAGTGTGATGTAGAATATCCAATAACAAACAAGTGTAATCTCATTAGGCATTGCCATGTTGGGAAGTTCTCCTTGTTTAGCTTTGGTATCTCTCTCTTGTACATATTGATCTTTAGCTATAAGTCCCTTCAAACTTTCCTTGCAAGTACCAAATCTTTGATACCAATAATTAGAATAATTAGAATAACTAAGAGGGGAGCGAATCATTTATGTAACAATTCTACTTTTAATAGCTTCATAATGTCTCATTAAATAGCTCAATCCATATAGAAACATATCAACACCTTAATATTTTGTTCATTACATAACTCTTTATTTTGTATATGTGTGCTGACTAATAGTAAAATAAACAATCGTAAAATTAGCATGCATAAAGTAACATTCACACAAGTAAATGACACTAGAATTTAATGTGGAAACCCAATTTGAGAAAAACCACCAAGTAACATGCTACCACTTTTTCACTCTTCTAAAATGAGCTTGGCTAAGATCCAACCTTGCTAAAGGTTACAAGATGCACTTTTAGGTGTGACCTTGTTAAAGGATTTAATGATCCTATTAGGAGTTACCTTGATAAAGGACTTTGGATCCTTCCATTAGAATTTTACCTTGATTAAAGGATTTACACAATGACTATTAGGTCAACCTTAATTAAATTATTTTGACTGCCATAATGGTTAGAATGCAAAAATAGGTTTGATCTATAAAACACAACTCACTTTGTAAATTTAGATCACCATTCGCTCATATGTTGGTTCATTCACTAGCCTTCGTTATCATCTCCATCACCAATCTTCTTTACATCCCTTCAAGAAATCACACTTTACTAGTCTCTTTACTTCTCTTATGTTACTCTTCTCTTTATAGGTTCTCCTTAAGATCACCAATCAATAACAAACCAACCTTATTAAAAATCTCTTATGCCTCCTTAAATAGGTAATTTTGATCTTTTTTTACTTAAGCACCATCATAGATCTTAGGGTTAGGTCAAATTCATCAAATTCTTCCATCATCTTTTTCTCCTTCTCTTTTCTAGAAACTTCTCATTAAAAGCTTGCATTTGATCATATAAAAAACACTCATCATGCATTAAATATGTCATCTCATCAATCCTTATTATCCATGCACTATGACTAACCCAAAAGTTCAACTACATTAGCCTCAAACTTGATTCTTTCACAAACTATAAAAAAAACTATCGCTCGACAAATACTAAGTTATTTTACTCTATCATTTCTATGAATATTATCATTCACTATTTTGTCTTTCTCAGCATCTATTGGCTCACTCAACCAATACTATGCTAGGTCAAATCCAACTTTCTTAGCCATAACTAGCACTTTGTTTATATTATTTTTTCGGCTTGTTCTTAAGTTCTCTAATCTTTGGTTTCAACTCCATTGAATGACCAACACTGGTTCTCATTCAAGCTTAGAGTTTTAGTCAACTTCTTATCATTTGACTCATACATTAATTCAATTGTCTTCTTTACTTTATGTATTAATTATAAAATGCATTATATTGTCAATGAATAACTTATCAAGTGACCATTACAATTCCATGATAGTTAACTTCTCTTCTCAACAACTTGGCTAGCTCACCTCACTATCTCTTCCCTTCTAATCATCTTCATCAATCAAATTATATGGCACTCTACACTATTAGTAAATGTCTCTCTAGTAGGTTTGACATCAATGACAATATAAAAATTGTTTCAATTTTAGTTTCCAATAATTCATTACATAGGGTCGACCCTAATTATGTTTTTAAGTACCCCAACTTCTAGATGCCATGACTTTTAAACCCTATGTCCTATCTTGAATTATAAGTACTTTTCAAAATCATTGGCTCCTAAACTATAGTGCTTGACATGTGCAAGTGCTAGTCAACCTAGGCATGACCTCATTCTAGAGCCTTTAAGGCCTTTAAATCTAATGCCAAAGGTTTTATATCCAAAAACCTCAATAAATTTTGCAATACATATGGTATGACAATGCAACAACACCAATAGGCTGATATGACTAAAATAAACCTCCAACTATGAAATCTAAACATTCTAAGATTGTATGACCCACTTACTAAAAATAGTAATTTCTCATACATAGTACCTCTATACTAAAATAGCCTTTTTTTAAAAATGAGAAAACAAAAATATTTTTGGGTGATGCAAGATTTCCCTTGCACCTAGGATGCTCCTGGATTATTTTCTTCTTTATGTTGTGTGTTCTGGGGCTGTATCTAGGTCTACTTTATATGTCATTTCTTGAATTAGTTGTATTTAGATCTCTTTTTTCATTGTTTTCATATCAATTGCATTTCAAATATTTGCATTTTAAAAACACAAAAAAGTTGCATTAAGTTCATTCTTAGATTACTTCATAGTCATTACATTTCCTTCCAATGGGATTGTTATCTTTATTTCTGAGTTATCTTCATGATCTTCAAGATATTCCATTTTATGCATACAATGATGCTTCAATATGTTCTTTTATTGAGTCTCTCCTTTTTTTAAATGATTCTGTTCAATGTTTGGATGATAATAAGTTACTATTCGAGGTGAGCCATTGACTAAGGATTATTTCATTATTTATGAGGAAACTGTTACAAACTTTGATGATAGTATTATTACTCCTAATGATCAACCATTTTCTATGTATTTCATTGACATTCCTTCTATCAATGAGGCTTTGATGAATTATTTTTTTCATTCTCCTAAGAGTACCTTATGGTGGATGACAACATATTTTATGCTCCTTATTCCTCTCTCAACATATCTTACTTAAATCAAGGTCTTCTTGAAAAAAATTATTCTTATGACCTTATTTTTACCAATTCAAACGTAGACCATAAAGCTCCCACTTACATTGACTCTATGGTTGGCTTCTCAACTCTTCAAGATTGGGAAACCCTACATTTCAAACAAATATTCTCCATTCTTGACTTTGTGCATCCAACACCTTTATTTGGTGAGTATGTTCATATTGAATGATTACCTTTATGTGTTCCTCTCACTTCACCTTGTTTTTCTATATTTCATCCTTCTTTTCAATTAATTTATTAGCTTATGTTTAATATGAATTGCAATACTGAATCATATATTTTTTATGATCATTTTACTTGATACATGTATATCTGTATCATGTTTCTCCTAGTTATATCATATTGTGAGCCTATGTTTTGGGGGCTCGTTATCCTACTTTGTGAGTACCATAATTTTCATTTCCTTGCCTCTTCACTTGGAGGGAAAGGACCCTATTTTATCTTCCTATGTATTCATAGGATCCATTTTCTCCCTTTGATGATTTTTTTTCCTTTTATATGAAGACATCTTTTCTTGCATTCTTTTATGATGATTACTAATGGAGTAGCATCCAAATTAAAATCTTGTGTTTTCTTAGAATCACCTGTTGAGTATAAATCTTATGGATGTATAATGTGTTCTTATTATCCAATATCTTTTATGAAGTACAATTCTCTTATAATTTTATGTTCTCTTGCATGCATTTATTGTGTTACATTGTGTTAGTGTAAATAATTATTATTTACACTTTACTTAAGTTTACCTAGGATATATGCATTATTTTATTATTTATTAGTTTAGACACCTAGAAGTTTGCGTACTTATATGAGTTTTCATGTTGACAACACAGGAGTAAGCAACTCCAATTTAGCACATGGTGTCTACATGACTAGAGTTTACATAATCTACTGACTTTTCATGTTGACAACACAGTTGCTCACGCTCTTAATTAAGCACATGGTGTCTACAACATGATTTTACTTGACACACCTTTGTAGGCTTATCCTCTCATCATCGCACTAACTCATGTGCTTAATGGAGGATAACCCAATCATAGTGGACATGTGCTTAGTTGTGAGGCTTATCATATTGCTAACTCCTAGACATTCTAAAATCATTCCAGAGGCCTTTATATACAAGCACTCCTAGTGTATTGTACAATCAATTGAATATTATATTGTTATTCTAATCATACTTTGTTGGTCTATGTGTGCTAGTTATTGTGCTTCTTGGTCTTGGGTGATTTTGTCCTAAGACAAATTCTTACATGGTATCAGAGCCACAGAGGCTTCATTTCATAGCCATTGGAGACTAATCTTACTTCACCTCTCTAAGGACACCTCAACATAAATCCAAAGTATCCATAGATATTGAGAATGTCTAGATCCAAAGTGAACCTCACTATTTCGTTCAGAGTGTTGATTCAGTGAAAATTGACTATAAATTTCCCTGTATTGGGCCATAGTCAAATTGGAGGCAATTTCTTTTGCAAACTGGCACTCGAAGGCCTGATTTACAAATATATTATAATCTATTAGATATGCACATTTATTTTGTTTCAGAAGATCTATGTTTATATTTATTTTCCATTATTTTTGAAATTCTATTTTTCAAAAAAAAAATGGCATACCAGGCCTACAAAGAAAATTTTCTTGTAGGAAACCGGGTGGTGAAATCTCAGCCCCTACAAGCTGAATATTCTATTAGCATCTTATTCCTATCGACAAATTTTACATCAGCATGCTAGCTGAATATTCCATTTTTAGCGAAACTGGTAGCACAATATAATTTCGATCAACCATCATCCAAATCAGCAACTACAGGCCAACATTCTAGCGACCTTGTTTCATTTTAGTTTTGTGGTCTTGCATTTTTTTAAATACCTACCAATATGCATTACTGTAGATGTGGAACTAAAAAAGGTCCCCACCACTAGCGTTAACTTTTACCTAGCATCATCTTCAAACTCTTAGTTACTGGAGATGCAAGGATATCTGGTAGAAACATTTTGTCGAAAGTTCCACCAGCAACTACTACATCAATAATCGACATTCTAACCATGAACAACCCACACCGATAGCATAGTAAGCATCACATGACATAACCAAAGCCGCCTGCATGCCATTTGACCTTCTACCATGCGGCATTCAATGGATAGACCCCCTCTGACAAGAAAGCCATGTCATCAATAGTACCACCTAAGTTGATGCCACATTGGACTACCACACAAGAAGAACCTATCACTGTCAATGCCAGCTCATCCTTGCCATGTCGACGGTATCTTTACTACTAACATTAGTGTCTATATAGCTGACATCACTTCCACATTATCTTGGGGACTATCATTTTTGCTAACATCATCAAATCCCTATATTAAAATTGGTGGTTGTCTGACCATCATCCATTGAAAAAATTGAACTATTTTGATGGTCATTTGGACATCAAATTTAACCTCGTGTTTTGCTAATCAAACCCCTCTCTAGATTTAGTTTTGATTTGATATTTTGACTTTGGGAGGCCATATCTCAATCATCCAGACTCCAAATCAAGTGCAATTTTTTTAATTCTAGGTAGAATTCCCTAAACTTTTTAGTGATGCTATTATTTTCTAGTTTTGTTGCATAGATTTATCAAAAATTGCAATTTTTGGTGACTATTCTTGTCCAATCCTATATTTTGCAACTTTAATTGCTCTATATGGGCTCATTTGGACACATAAATAGGTTCCATTTTTTTGAAAGTAAATAATTTTTCATCTACTTTCCATATCTACAATCAAATTATAGGCTTGTGTGGACAAAAATATCACTTTTAGAAATAGGTCCTTTCTTTGCGTTGTATTGCTTTAAAGTTATTGAATTTTTGAGATACATTGTAAAGTTCTAGATTTGAAATATAAAAGGAGGTTTTAAATAGAAAATCAAAAGTCCACTAAGGTCAAAATTGACAAAGTAGCCATTGTAATTGCGCTACCTATAAAGTGCCAAATCATGCATTGGGGGGTTGACTGATTATTTTTGCATTTTGGGGGGTAAAAACATTCATTGATCTCATGGAGTGTTGTTTCATATGTCAAGGTGGTCTTAAACTAAAGTTGAAAAAGAGGAACTATCAAAAATGGAGTGCCTTAATCATTGACCATCTAAGAAGAGAGCATAAGGAAGTATTTCTTTATTTATGTTTCAACAAACTAATCTCTTCCATTACTGAGCCACCTATTACAAGACTTTTGGACATCATTTATTTCAATGTTATTTATTCTTTTTTTAAAGTCATTGACAAGTAAAATTATCCTTATGATATTTTGATAGGTCTTTGGGAAGCATATGGAGATCCAAATATTCCTCCCTTTTCAAAAGACATTATATCTTTAGTCACTTTAGTTATGGTGCCTCAAACTCTAGATAAGATCACACATCCTAATACTCTTGTTGATTCTACTAATCTAGTTCCAACCTTAGATGCTCCTGATTTAATGCACTAGGTATTACTATGTCTTCCTACTTCAACTTCATGGGATGACTTCCTTCTAGACATTGCAGGGCTATTTATGGAGTCTCACATTAACGATGTTGGAGACATCATCAATGACATCAATCCTCTCTTTGTTGAGGAGACTTCTTCACTCATTCCAAGGGCACACTTTGACCCTCAACCACTTGATTGTTCTAACATGATTGTGGATTCTTTACAGGAAATGGAGGACTCTTTCACTTATGTGGAGTCATATCAATCTTTGAAGATTGTCTTCCAGTTTCCTTAAACATCATATTTTCTAAGGATCCTTCCTACCAGTTGGGGAGTGTTCTCTACCATACCTATGGCACCATTTCTTCCCACACAGAGGACCATCATTCAAATTTCATGGTGTAGCTCCTTTGTTCATCAAGGGGTTTCTTTAGCTCCTTTGTTCATCAAGGGGTTTCTTTTATGCATGTACCTACATCATTGAGGGGAAGTGACATTACTTCTCTATCATTATCTTCCTATCTAGATGCTTCATCATCTTTGGAGGTTGATTCAACTTCATACATGGACATGCTTCCTTATTTGCCACCTTCTTTTGGGCATCCACCAAATTGGTTCGTGGCGTCTTCATTCATCAAGGACTTGTTGACATATGAGAAGACTTTAGAGGCAGCATCCACAACATACTACATCTAGATCCCTCTTCCATCTTTCTATCCATAGTGGGAAGCATATTTGCACCTATACTTGGTGTATCTTCTTCCTCAAGGGAGAAATGTTGTTTGTAGGCATTGGATTTTCTTTTATCTTCAAACACTTGTCATCCAAAGATCCTTCACTAAAGGGTCAATTTCATGGAGGGATTCTCTATTGTATATGCATGATGTATTTCATAATGGGGGAGTCTTGGTTACTCCATCCATTCATGCATCTTTCTTTATTTTACTTATCTCTCTTTTTGGGGGGGGGTTTCCCATGAGTTTTTCCCTCTTTCTTTGTTTGCAAAGATATTTCATTGCATTTGTACTTGGGTACCTAACATAGCCTAGTAGTTGAGACCCATTATGCATTTCATCATAGCTTTTGTGAGCTTAAGTGCATTCCCCTAAGTTGCACTTAAGGGGCATGTTAGTGTAAATAATTATTAATTACACTTAAGTTTACTTAGGATAAATGCATTATTTTATTATTTGTTAGGTTAGACAACTATGAGTTTGCATACTCATATGAGTTGTCATATTGACAATACAGGAGTAAGCAACTCCAATTTAGCACATGGTGTCTACATCACTAGAGTTTGCATAATCAACTGAGCTGTCGTGTTGACAACATAGTTTTTTGCACTCTTAATTAAGCACATGGTGTCTACAACATAATTTTACATGACACAAATTTGTAGGCTTATCTTCTCATCATTGCACTAACCCTTGTGCTTAATGGAGGATAATACACTCTTGGTGGACATGTGCTTAGTTGTGAGGCTTATCATATTGCTAATTCCTAGAAATTCTAGAAGCATTCTAGAGGCCTTTATATATAGGAACTCCTAGTGTACTATACAATCAATTGAATATTATATTGTTATTTTGATCATACTATGTTGGTCTATTTGTGCTAGTTATTATGCTTCTTGGTCTTGGGTGATTTTTCCATAAGGAAAATTCTTACAGGTAGAGATTGCCATCTTGAATGCAATCTTATGGTTGTGAGCACATCCTTACAATAAAGAATCTATCGTCTATGGAATATATTGGATTTTCTTTCTCTATTCTCTCAAGGATCTATTATCCCTTTGTTGTTCCTTTTGTGATAATTAAGTGACCATAATGTGGCATACTTTCATCTTCCTCTTTAATTTCTCTATAGATTGTATTATTTTATGCTAAATTCTTTTCTTTAGGTATGTAATTTATTTATTTTTACATGTAGAATTGTGTGTCTATGTCTATCAAATGTCTTTTTATACCTTCAATATTAATGTATATCATTTAAAAATCATATATAGTTTACTTTATATGTGATACATTTTCTAGCATCTTATGTTGTTTGGAACTGTGTGTCCTATGATATTTCTTTCTTTCTTTTCCTATGTTTTTGCATTATTCTATGATGCTTATTATTGTATATAGAGTCCTTTTTTTTAGTGCATGGCTATTGGTTGTTTTGAAGGACACGTCTTTATATCTTATGAGATATTGTTATATATAATCCACCATAGGTTTCTCCTTCTTGCCTCACACATGGGGAGAAAGGTTTGTTGTATATTATGTAATCTCTCTTTGTCTAAGGATCAACTTTCCTTAGTACAGTGGAATTTATTTATTATGTGGCATTTTTTTCCTATAAGGAATTGTGTCTTGATCATGACTCTCTCTTATACAAGAGGTGCATGTCCTTGATGATCATTGCTTCTTTATTTGCAAAACTATGTTCATTGCATGCATTTTTCCTTACTCTGTACTTTAAATTTTTTATCTTTTTTCAAAGGATCCATATTCCACCCATACACAGGGGGTTGAATAGGTGCATTGTTTTTCTTCTACCCCTCTTTGATCTTGAAAATGTATTTTTGTTCATGAAATTCCTCTTGAAGGTATATCTGTTCCTTTCAAGGGTCTCTTATTATAAGTGACATATCCATCCATAATTTATCTATTATCTTATATTATAAGAGTTAATTATTTTTGTTAAATTTATGGAATATATTGTTGCTAAATGATATTTCCTTGTTGACAGAAGTAGTTATCCTTGATTCTTTTCCCTATGATGCCTATCACTACATATTAATCCTAGGGAGGAGGCATATATATTCCCTCCTTGTAAACAATATTTTTTGATAACCATGGGGTAGAAAATATAAATTTTGAGTATGGCTTAGAGTATCTAAGCCTTGTGACCTTGGTAGTGTAATGCCTCACTAAGGGATCCAAAGAATTAACTTAGAATTTCACTAAGTTTGGTAGCATTTTTTTTTTAACATGAAAGTAAATACCACATATAACTTATGCATAATAACAGAAGCAATAGCAATGTCCATCTGAAAGTAAACATAACATACATAATAGATTACATTCTTTATGGATCCCTTAACATTGAATTACATCTAAGTCAACTAACATTATTGATTCCATCTAATATAACGACCACATGAAATAATAATGATAAGTCCATTGTTTATACATTACATTTCAAATGCTCAATCATCCACTGTACATGTCACAGGGTATGAAAAGCTCAAAAGAATATACATATGTAGAATAAGGTACATCATCCTATTCTAATCCATGATACATCAAGTAAGGATAATCACATGATACACATGATACATCATCATAGAAGACATATACATCCATCATAAAAATCAAACATAATAAACTAAGTGCACGGTTCCTCCCAACTGTTAATAGCATCATTAGACCATCGTGGGCCCTAGCCATCCCTCTGTGCGTAACATTCCAAAACATCGAAGAGATCATCGATATTAACATAGTAGGAATGTCACTCATATACTATATCATATGCAAAAAGTAATCTAACATGCAAATATAAGCATAAGATAACATCATCTAACATATGCTAATCATCAATGAAAGGATACATAACCACCATCATGAAGGACGCATTAGCCATGATGTCTCAATGAATCTCAAATGATAAGAGTAGAAAAACACTACCACCCAACTGCATGGTACCTAAGTGGTCCACTCCCACCGTGCTGAGGAGATAATCTCAAGTCCCAAATGGGCTATCCAAAACACATAGCATAAATCTTTGTAAGACCAAGAATCCTAAAATTATACTAACTCAAAGGTTCCAATCACAAAATTGACATCTAATCCCAGAGGCACACAATGACATGTAGGAACCGACTATGCAAGCAGGAAAGTGTCATCGCATTTATCACGTACAAGTTACCCTGGCAGTTAACTAAACTCCACGGGTCCATACTAATCTCATGCAGCCACTAGTATCCTCTCATACTGATGAGGCATACTATGGAATGCAAGGTTGCAACCATGCATTCTCTCTACTCCCATCCTATTCTATACAAGCACTCAAGGCATGGGCGAGAACCAAAACACTTATCTTTTTAGGTTCATTCAATTAGTATCAGGTGTGAATGTTTTCACTTATTAATCCAACTTACAATGAGTCACCCTGGCAGCCTCTTAGGGCCCCGGGCGCCATTGCAAGCCACTTCCCGACACTACATGCAAATATCCTACCCTAAGCTCATGGAATCATAAATCTCAAAATCACAAAAGATAATCCATAAAATCATCAAATATGCATAAAAGCATCAAATCTCCGTGAGCAAGCATCCATAAAAAATCATGATCACAACAGCTCTCTATTGGCAACTGAAGTATCACTGATAATCAAAAGTATCCATTGGTTCTCAATAACCAAAATATATCTCAATCATACTGATTAAAGACTCCAAAATGGTTGAGTCAAAATATGTCACAACATGACATCATCAAGAATAAATTCACATTTCAGTCCCATCATGGAGACTAGAAAAATAACCAAGGATAATTGATCGATGACCAAAAATGGTTAAGTCAAGTGTCTCATACATAAGAATCTCAACTATAACAATCAGTAATTACAACCATTACATAGAGCATTCCATCACATAAATATGGTTGGATTTATAAAGATCGAGATTAAAACATCATCATGACATCACAATCACATCACCCCCAAGCCTCTGGTAGACATCCTATAACTGGTCAACACTAGTCAACCCAAAACCCAAAAAAATAGCATAAAGAATACACAATGCAAACACATGTTTTGGTTTTGCTAAATTTACAATCTTAAATTTAAATGTAGAGGTCTCAGTTTATGTTTCTAAGTTTGGAGAATGAATGGAGGAACATTTTGTACAGTTTTCCTAACACATATTTATTTTGGATGAAGAAAAATTTTCCTTAAAATCCATCTTTCAATTATAATCTTTCTTTGAAAACGTCCCCCACCAAACTATCAATATACTTTATTTAATAATTTAAAACAATTAAATTATGAACCTTTAATCATTTATCAAATAATAATAATTTAAATCTATTAATAACATATTTACATATTATATATATATATATACATACATATATATATATATATAAATAATTATTATTACGTTTTATTAAATCAAATTAATAATTTCGATTGATACCATATATCATATGAAAATTAAATAACAATGAAAAGTTGAATTCATACGAAATGACTGTCATACCACATATATACAAAAGTGTGTACCCCTAGCGGTATGCAGGGCCTTGCAGTCGTAGGGCCTGCGACGTCAACGGGTACTGTGTACCCTTGCCGTCGCAATACCTGTGATAGTCGGTACACTACGATCACAGTGGGCACAGGGGTGTGGGTCTCATCCCCCTCCATTAATGCATATCACTTTTTTTTAAATCGCATAAGCGATTTTCCATTCAGGTATGCGATTTCAATTTTAATAAGGTTTAACGTTTTTTCAAAAAATGTTTTCGATTACTGGTATGATGTTCAATTTTTAATTAAATAAATATATATTATATATACATATGTATGTAAGTATATATATATATATATATATATATATATATATATGAAGGTATATGGGTATATGTATATATATATATAAACGCAAAGTTTTAAACATCATAGCATATAAACATGTATACATACATATATATATATATATATATATATATATATATATATATATATATAATTGTATATATATATATATATACAATTATATATATATATATATGTATACATGTTTATATGCTATGATGTTTAAAAATTTGCGTGTATATATATATACATATATATACATATACCTTCATATATATATATATATATATATGAAGGTATATGTATATATATGTGTATATATATATATATATACACGCAAAGTTTTAAACATCATAGCATATAAACATGTATACATATATATATATATATGTATGTATGTATGTATATGTGTATGCATATTCAAAAATATAAACATGTATATACACATTTTATTTAGAAATTCTAATTTTTCAAAATTTTCCTATAAACTTTTAATCTCAAATTTATCCAAATATTAATCTAATGGATTTTGCTACAATTTAAACCCTAGCCCCGTGAACTTTTCAGATCTATGCATATAATCAATTTTAACTACCCATATTGAGAATGCATGCAAATTAAATAGAAAAAAAAAAAAAAAAAAATCTCAAAAGACATATGGAAGACACGAAGAAGACAGGGAATGCAAAATGCGGAAATAGCATAAGTAAAATCACAAGAATCTACTTGGATTCTGATGCTAATTCACTCTTCCTCAGAAAACCCATAGGGCAAGCTCCTCCCTTTTTCAAAGTTCCCTAGTCCTCCAATGCTCCAAATGCTCTCCACGCTATGTCTAAGCTTCTAGGAATGCCTAAATATAAAGAGCTCTCAGGAAACATCTAGAATGCTTTTAGAAATAGCTAGAAGGTGTCACCAACTAAGCATGTGTCTTTTCCAACCTTCTAGATGAGTCATAGGGTTGTAGACACCATGTGCTTAATTGATGCACTAACCCCCGTGTTGTTGACATATGAGAAATGAAAAGGTGCATTAACTCCCATGCAAGCTTATAACTCCAATTTTTTTTATATAATTTCTATTTAAATTTTTATAACTTTCATTTTAATTTTTATAACTTTTATTATTATTATTTATTTATTACTTTATTATTATTTTATTATTATTATTAATTTTAATTTCTAATTTTCTTTTATTTAATTCTTTTTCCTCAATTAATTCTCATTCAATTAATTATAATCAAAATATCAAAACCCATGATATTTTATATTAATTTTCTCAAATAATTAATTTATTAATTAAATCTATTTATTAAGACTTAATTAATAGAAAATTCACCATAGACCTCCAAGATAAAATATGAAAACCCATCATAGAGCAATTCACACAAAATCAGTCTAAAGGGTTAAAAGTCACGAAATATGTCATCTGACACATTTGGTGGGTAAAATATCTAGATACTTGTCCTATCTCGCTAGGACAAATGGTTTAAGGGTTTGAGATTTGGACTTGAGAATTTATCTCCCTTCCCTTATCATTGAGATAGTATAATAGGGTACGCTCATCCTGGCAATTTAGGGAAATCGATACCCGGTATTTGCAACTTGCAAAAAAACCATGCATGTATATACAATATATAATGCTAAGCTAAGCAGACAATGGCAGGAAGTGGTGCATCATGTAGATCCTGACTAAGCAGGTGACTATGACTCCCTTCCTTAAACATATCAGAAATGCCATACAATATGAAAACACACACACCATACACATGCAAGTATGGGGTAAGTATCCATAATAAGGCACATGAAATAATAAACCATCTGACTAATCATACAATAACTAAAAGCAATTTAATGATCATCATGCATACATGAAATGTAAAGTCTAAATGATTGCATCATATAACCACTAACTCCATAACATAATGTCTGATAGTCTCAAAACAATACTACTAATCCATCAACACAAAACTAGTCCAACATAGTCTGATAATAACAACAACAATGTCCAGAAAAGATGTGAACGAGGGTAGGCACTATAGGTAGGATTTCTAGGTTATCCTCAAATTTATGCATTGTTGCATCGTCTATTTTCACACAAGCACATATGCTAAATATCATATATGGGTAACACATAAAAAAATTCTAAATCCTCAAAAAGTATTAGTGATACTTCTCCATCCTAAGGAAAAACACCTTTTCACATTTTGTTGTTTTTTGCTAAATCTTGAGTGTCGTTGATACTTCTCCAACATAGGGAAATATGTATGTACGCGCGCGCGCGCGCGCGCACACACACACACACACACACACACAGAATGGCAATACCAAGAAATTAAGTCACTGTGGACACACATACACATACACATGCATGCATGAGCCATCGAAGTATGCACAGGATTGATTATCGGTAACACAAGCCCATTAGACCATTTGATCCGTCTTTTTTATTTTTGTTTTCAAGATTGACTATCAAGAACAAAAACCTTACTGGGAAAGGTAATAAACTTACTTCTCTCTATTTATTCGTTCATCATGTTGGTGGGATAGAAATGTGAAGGATAGTCCTTTATGGTGCTCTTTACTTTCCTCTGTTATCTCTTATTCTTTGTAATATCCCTCCAAACAGGATATTAGTGTATGATATTTTTCCTTAGCTAAGGTCTCTTTCACTAGTATTTAGGTTTTAGTTCTAACTTATTTTGTATCTTTTTGGTTGTGTTTCCTTCTTTTCCCCTTTTTATCTTTTTTTGTGCTCTTATGCATGGAATAGAGTTAGGTTGTAAGGTTTATAGGCTTGTATTGTTAATCTTAGTGATGTTTGACCTCGATGTGGCATTTCCTTTCATTTATTTTCTCCCTTTACCGAGAGTATGACTTGCCTCATACTCCCACTAAAGTGGGGGATAAATATACCATCTCAAAATGGATCACTTTGTTTTGAGACCTTTTATACCTCCTTAATATGGTCTTGGTCTCTCTTTTTCCTCCTCAATCCATTTCACACTTCTACATCATCTCTTGCCTTCAAATATGGTCCTCTAAGTGTTGTATTTGCACCTTTTTTATCATATTTCTTGGAAGGCTCTATATATTCGCATTCCATCTTCACTTTATCCTAAGCCATTTTTAGGCTTTTTTTCTCCCTTCTCTAGGAATAGGTCAACCTAGTCTAGAGATTTCAACCCAATTTGACCTCTTCCCTAGTGATTGTAGGGCTTGGGGTCTGAAACACTTGGATTTCTTAATTATTAACTCTTTACTTCCCATTGGGCTTGTATTATTCTCCCACTCAAAACCTAGTATATAAGGAGGATTTGGGGCTTCATTCTCATTTAATTAATTCACAATACTACTACAAGGCATCTCAAGGTGTTCAAGAAAGCAAGCATTTTTAAGCATTCAAGTTCAATTATCTCCCTTTTGAATCGAGCTTCTACCTTCAAGATGATAATAGACTTTGATATGAAAGGAGGAGATTTATCATTCCCTAATCCTTAAATATTATTTTATCATTAATCATGGAATTTTACATACATTCATATTTATGAAGTTTTGTATTCTTTGATTTCCTCTTTGGTTTTTAGGAGTCAAGGCTATTAGATTTACATACTTGATCACATATCAAATTTAATTACATTGACAAAGGTGATTATATCTTTCATTTGATATTATTAAAAATCTACTAATGTTATCATTTACATTTCTCAATTAAATTTTGATTCCTCAATCTAGTGCTTGACCAAGGCAACCCCTTAGCTAGCAAACAACAAAAATCTTTTCTTTTTGTGTGCAGGAGCAAGATAGAAAATTTATAATTGCAAATCCAAAAATTAATTTCTAAAAGCTTTCAATAGATTTTTTTTAGACTTCAATGCAAGTCCCATAGAACACAACCTCATGGCAATCATTTTGTGCGGTTACAACTAGGTCAACCTATTCTCTACTATTTTTCTACAAATCAATTTCTAGGTTTTTCATTTCATTCGAGATGTAGGCATGGAACTTTAGAATTTATCTTATATCCACACTTTTCAAAGAAAAACACACTTTCTTGAGCATATCTTAAGCTGATTAATATATCATTCATTTCCATTTTCAATTTTAGCATAATACCATATCTTAATTAGGTTGATTGCATATATTTAGGACCTAGACCTATCTTACACTCTTCATTTAATCAATTAAATCTATTGCACTTATATATTTGTACATCTTCAATCAAATCTAAATTGCATAAAAGAGGACTTTCTTGTGTACTTCCTTGATATGATTTGAATCTAGCATTAGCGTCCCTTTTATCTTCTTGGGTTTTGCTAATCTAACTCAAATTTTCTAGAGAGTTACACTTTGGAAGCCCATCTTTCTCTTGTGTTTTAAATCAGACATGGACTTTTTTAATTCTAAAAATGTTATAGTAGGAAATTCATAATTAATTAATTATTTTGAATAAATTTACCCAAAAATATGTGTCACTTCCGGGCATGACTGTAATTTCTATGTCTAGTTTTATATATAAAAATATCATCGTTTGATTTTTTTTAAGGTGGTCAAACATACACCCACTTTTTATTTTTGCCCTTAAATTTTTTTACTACCACATTAAAATCAAAACATTTGGCCAATCAAATGATTCTTTTTAAAATAAGGCCTCGTCAAAGGATGTAAGAGAGAACACCCACATATCCAACTGAAGGATAAGATATGGATCATTCTAGTCTCTAATTATTTTTCTTTTGCTACTAGGGTGAACAAAATCTCATTAGGTAAGGGAATTTCCCCCCTAGTGGCCCTTTGGCTAGGTGACCTCCCCATTCTCCTCCATTCCAAATTTTATAAAAGGTTGATAGGATCCCCAAGTATCCATTCCCAGATTCACAAAAAAACCCTTTGGAGGCTTTATCCTCTTCAACTCTCAAAAGACTCTCATTCTTTTTTTATCAAGGGTTTCAAACTATAGTTCTTAATAATACTTATATGAAATGGCTTTTGGCTTATTGTAAATAAAATAGCCTTTTGTTGAATAATATGGCCTTGGATCATTTAGTGCTTGAATTGGGAAATGACTTGGGGACTCCTTTGGCAACCAGGTAAGTATTTCTTCCCTTGGCCAAGATTTCTTGTTTATTGATTATAAGTATGTAGATCTTCGAATTAAAATTCTACTTGGAAACCCTACTTTTTTTAGAGTTATCATACAATTTTTTTTGAATGGTCTCCTATTTTTATCCTAAATGCTTCAACAATGTAAAAAATTTAAGTATTTTTTGATCCCAAATTTGTTGATCGGGCTCCTTTACAATAGAATTCTTTAAATTTTTGGGAATGGGTGGTTTTAAGGGTCTAGAAGAGGAGGTTTTTCTTCTATTAATGTTAATATTTTTATATAGGGAATGTATTAAAACCCAATTCAATCTAATTGGGGTGATAAAATTCATTCAATATACTACCTCCACTCCTAATGTTTTCGAGGAGAAATTTTTGGGAAAATTATTTTAGATCCCCCTCATCGTTGTGATTGTACAAGATTAGGCCATAAATCTATGTGCTAAATCACTTAGGGATATCTTATTTACACAATAATGTCTCAATTTATTATGTTGAAAATGGAGGGGATTCACAATTACAAACAAGGTCCATTCATCTTTGAGACTTGAACCTCCATCTGCTCCTATGTACACTTAAAAGTTGTCAAGTAAATTAATTAAATATTTTAATATTTAATTTTCTTTCTTGCATTAATCTTAATAAATTATTCAATGTATTAACTTAATTCATTTATGTCAATTAATTAAATATTTTTATATTTAATTAATACTATTCTTCTATTAGCTTTAATAAATTATTTAATTTATTAATTTCACCTAGGTTATTTACATTGTTTGAAGTCCACTATATAGTCATATTAAGTGATATGTTAAAATTACTTAATTATACACTCACCTAGGTGACCTAGTCTACTAGTCCACCTATCTATTCCATGTCATGTGACACATCATCTTTGCACATTTAATTAATTTTAATTAATTATTAATCAACGCTATATACTCTCACCCATGTGTCCTCATGTGACTTGGTCTTTGGGATGCATGTCATGCCCAAAATGTGGGGCAAAAACACACGTACAATTTGTTTTTAAAGTTAATGCCACTAAGATTAATAAGTTTGTGTCACAAGAGAAAGTATAGGTACACTGTAAGATGGAACACATTCTCCTATAAATGACATGACTCTCCCTTCAGTTTTTAAAAGAAAACAATGAGAATGAATCAAACATTAAACAAAATTTTGTTAACACATCGATTTTGACATTTATTTCATTACTACCTTAATTTTAAAAATAAAAAAATCAAATTATTCATATAATAATTTAAATAAATATAGGTCTAATAATTTTGAAATATTAAAATCATAGAATTTACTAAAATAAATGTTCCATCTAACATACAAATAAATATACTCTTTTTTTTTAAAACTTTACTCTTAACAATTTTTTTGTTTAACAACAAAAATAATACCAACTTTCATTTTAAAAAAATATGATCACTTAATATAATAAATCTAAATTTCTTTAAAAACAAATTAATTATAATAATTAACTCATTTTCGACAACAAATTAAACCGATAATGATACTAACTTTTCTAGGAATAATCTAACATTAAATTTTTATTAACAAATTTAAAACAAAACAACATACTTCTAAATTCTAATATTTACCATATTCTAGAACTAAAATATAACCAATAACTTTAGCTAACACGTTATTAATACTAGTCCTAGTTTAATAAAACTAACTAAATTTAAAACTCTATTTAAAATACATGCTAACCTAATAACTAACATCCTACTAATCTAAAAATACTCTAAAAGAAAAATAACACTAACTACCAAATTTTTTAAAAAAACAATTATAATTGCCATTAAAAAAATATTAATTAACTAACATTTAAAACATAAAAATTAAATTACCTAAAAAATATAACTATCTAAAACTTAGAACTTTAATTAAGATATAAATTAAACTAAACTAACATTTAATAATGCTATCCTAACTAAACTAACCCCATACCTATCTAATCTCCCTTACCCACCTACCTGTCCACATGGGGTACCACTTCCCCAACTTGGGCGCATACCCAAGCATTGTCCAAGTGGGGAATGGAGACAGTACATGGCCCAAGGTCATGTCAAAATGATGGTTGGATAGAAGTAATTGGCAGGCCTCTAGGGAGGTAAGGAATGAGGTCAAGTTTTTTTTGTTAGACTTTATCAAGATTCCCCCCCACCAACATAAATTTGATTTCCAATGACAAGACTGTCTTCCCCCACATAAATTTTTTGTAGAAGGAAAGGGGATGGAGTCTTTTTTTAATAAGATAATTTGTATTGACTTTGGTGTTTCCAAAGTTAAGGGTGGAGGGTAATAAAAGAGTTCCCATTCCTGGTTGCCCAACTTTTCCTATTTATTATGGGACAAAGAAAAAGTTTGTTAGGTAGAACTTAGTTTAGGAGATATTTTGGATGCTTGTTTTATGAATTAATTGCTTCTCTTTGTTTTGTTTATATTAAAAAAAATGATTTAATAAATTTAACAAAAGATTTTTAAAGAGCATCTTAGAGGGAATATCCTCTATTACCGCAAGGAATTTAATTCTTTTTGCCCGTACAAAATCAAGAGGGCTTTGTGCTCTTGGAAACACTTTTTTTTTTTGCCAAGTGCATTTTTTGTCTAAGTATGGAATTTTCCAAACAATTTATTTTTATAGCAGGGGGGTTAATATTGTTCTTTTCTAATTGAAATTACCAAATGCCTAGTTAACCAAAGAGGTATATAAATATATATGTATTTTTTTCTCTACATTAACTTTAATCATCGAGTTTACTAATTTGTTAAAACCTTAATGTAAGGTTATTTTATCTCCTAAAAATCACAAAATTAAATCAAAGTTCCAACCATAACTTAATTTTTTCCATAACATAATTGAACTTAAAATTGCATAAATTACACGTCTCCATATTATCTAATTTTCAATACACACATGCATAAACTAAAATACTAGAAGAACTCAAATTCAAGAATATTACTCAATCTCTTTTTCTATTAAACCACCTGATTCAAAGACTCTGCGGGAAAGAACCAGTAAGAAAACCCAACATCGATGCCACTTCAACAATAAGTTCAAGTGTACATGTTTACACAGGATATTATCCCGAGGGAAAAATTTCCAACATAATTGAAATCCAATAAAGTTCTAAATTTCATTCCTAGCCCTTAACAAGGTATGCACATACATCATGATGCTCATGGGGAGAATAGAAGCTGACCGAGAGACAACCAAATATAACATGAAGACAAAATCAAACATTCACTCCTATCCTAGATTTAGACAACAAGTTCAACATTGAACCAAACTAGGGAGAAGGTGGATTTTTTTGATAGGAGACATCAGACACAACACCAAAATAGGTGCTCTTTCAAGGCTATAACTCAAGAATTTTTGTTCTTCCATTCTTACATCCAAAACTCATATGTGGTTTGTGCCGACGAGTAGGGGCCCATAACACCCTACCCTCTCTCTCTCTCTTCTTGTCTTGAGAAGAAACTCTACACTGTCAGAGTCCAACTAAAGACCTTTCCATGTACATGGCTACTTTTTCCCTATCTGAGGGTGAGTAATACCAATACACCCATACAATCCCTTTGAAATTCAAAGGAAAAACATTTAAGAAAATATATTTCAATCCCTCCCAACCTACTCAACACACACACTATACATAAGCAATAAAACTGAAACATGAACCACAACATGAATAAAAAGAGGTGAAATATTCCTACATTCAAAAATTGGATTATGGAAAATGCACAAATTTGAGATGAGCTTACTTTCCTCTCCTTCTCCTTCAATTCTAAAGTCCCCTCTAAAACTAGAGGTTGGGTGAACAATCAAAACCTTCTCAAAAAAGCCTCTAAATAAGATCCTAAACTCAACCAGTCTCAGAAGCAATAACTCCCCCACTTGCCTACAAGTTCTAGAGGCTTCTAACTCAACTAGACCTAAGGCTAACCTCAAGGTGGAGTTAAAGTCATCCAATTCATGATGAGAACCATCAATTTTCGCAATAAAGCAAAAATGGAGTTTTTGAGTGACCATAAAAGTCAACAAAAGGGGTTACAAGGCTGGAAATTGCCCCCAACCCATACCCATACCCCTTGGGTGCTTAGATTTCATGATTTTAGGCCTTTAGGATTAATTAGGAACCTATCAAAAGCTAGGAAATTTTAGGACTATCTAACAACCTTCAAAATGAAAATTAAACACTAATCTAGATTAGGGGTAATTAATCTCAATTAAAAACTGATTAGCAAAAGAGGTCACTAACCTAGTCTAACTTAGATCTTTAGGTTACTCATTTAACCCTAACTATCATGTTGGAATGCATATACAATTCATGAGTGTCAAGCAACACTATAAAAATACTGTTATGAAACATTAACATTTAAAGATTACAAAATTATACATTCATTCTTTCATCAAATTTAACCCTAGTTTCCACAAATGGTATGTAGGGTTTAGTTTTGTTTCTCCATTAGATTTATCGGCTAAAATATCCTGCACACTCATTGCACACATCAGTAGCTCAAGAAAACCACATGCATATATTTATATAACGTATCAGGTAAATCGCATAAATTAAGACATTCATATTTCAAATAATTAGTTATTTATCTCATTCTAATCATATTCTCAATCATTAAAATTGCATAATCAAAGTGTTAATTTTGCATTCACTTACTTCATCAATATACATGTTCATAAAGCATTAAATGATGAAATTAAATATCTAAAATTAAAACATCACACAACATGAAATGACATAATATGTTTAGTGTATCCAATAGTGTCTCGACATATCGAGTCATGAGTATCAAAATAATAATGTATCACTATGCTACGATGGGTCAGGGCAAGGCCTCACATCCTCCCCCACTAGGCATGAACTTCCTACTGGAGTTCATCAAAAAGATAAGGGTATTGAGATTGCATCCGTACTGCATCCTCCCATGAAGTTGTGACCTCATCGTAACAATCCCACTAGACCCTAACCTGGTCCAGCTCTTGGCCTCGAAGAGCTACGGTCCATCAGGAAATAATATGGATAGGCACCAGCACTAGCTGCCCATCTGACTCCACCTGCAAAGCATCCCAATCTATAATATGAGACTTGTCATAAATGTATCCTCTAAGTAATAAAATGTGAAACACATCATGGATGCATGACAGGCTAGGTGGCAAAGCTAAATGGTATGCAACTAGTCCTATCCTCTCTAAGATCTTGAACAGTCCAATGAACTGGGGTGCCAACTTAGAGCCCTTTCCTAATCGAATTAGACTCTTTTGCGATCTCACCCTCAAGAAAACTCTATCACCAACTTGATACTCTTGATCTATCATCTTCGCATCAACATACTTCTTTTGCCTATCTTGTGCCTCTCTCAGACATTATCTAATTAGGGTCACTTGCTACTGCATCTCATTTACTAACTAAGGACCAATAGATACTCGATCCTTGATCCTATCCCAACTCAAGGGCATTCTACAAGGTCTTCCATACAAGGCCTCATAAGGCAACATACCTATGGAGGAATGGTGCCCATTATTATAGGAAAACTCGACAAGGTGTAGGTACTCCTCCTATTTGACCTAATGGTCCATCACATACATACATAACATGTCCTCCAAAACCTAATTCACTTGCTCAGTATGACCATCAGTCTGAGGATGGTACACTGTACTGAAATTGAGCTAGGTGCCCAATGCTTCCTGCAACTCTCTCCAAAAGGATGAAGTGAACAAAGAGTCTCTATCGAAGATGATCTTATGAGGAATACCATGAAATCTGAAAATGTCCTACAAAAACACTTGGGCTATGTCTCATGTTGTGTATTTAGTATGCATGGGTGAGAAATGGGAAACCTTGGTCAACATGTCAACTATCACCAAAATAGCATCATGGCGATGAGATGACATGGGGAGACCAATAATAAAATCCATAGATATAGCATCCCACTTCCACTCTGCAATCTCATGAGGTTGAAGAAGCCCACCAAGATGACAATATTGTGTCTTCACCCTCTGACACTCAAGGCATCTCACAACTATATCAACAATCTGTACTCACATGCCCGGCTAGTGATATAACTATCTTAAATATACATGTAACTTCTTAACACCGGGGTGCGCTACATAAGGTGCTCTATGAGCCTGAAGTACAATGAGCTCATGCAAACCCCTAATGGAAGGTGCATACATACATTCTCTGTGATGAAAAAGTCCATCAGACTCCAAGAATACTCTAAATACTTCCCTTCCAAGGGTCTCTGAGAATTCACTATTGACTAACTTTTGCATAAAGCTCATCTACTGGAAAGTGTTGAAGGATCCACTTTTTCAAGTCGGTGCAAGTAGTCACAAATGAAAGTTCATGGTGCCTTCTACTTAAGGCATCTGCAACCACATTCTCCTTTCCCTTGATGTAATGAACATCAACATTGTACTCATAAAGGAACTTCATCCACCTTCTTTGCCTAGCATTAAGGTTCGGTTGAGTAAATATGTACGGCAAGCTCTAGTGGTCAGAATGAAGCTCGAATATATGACCTAGAAGGAAGTGTCACCACCTCACTAAAGCATGAACATTACTATAAGCTCTAGGTCATGAGTAGGGTAATTGAGTTCATGAGTCTTCAACTTCCTAGACTTGAAGGAAATAGGTCATCTATCTTGCATAAGGACTGCCTATATACCATCTAAAGATGCATCAGTGCACACCACAAAATCCGTAGAAGGATCTGGTACTATAAGAATCAGTGCACTCATGAGGGCTCTCTTAAGATCTTGAAAAGCTCTATCACACTTCATTTTCCACTCATACTTCTTCCTCTTCTTCTCAAGAGATGTGATTGGGTGTGCCAATCTAGAGAATCCTACAATAAAGCGTCGATTATACCCTGCTAGTCTCATAAAGCTCCTCACTTTAGTGACATTGGTGGGTGTTGGCCAATCCATGATGGCCCTAATCTTTGATGGGTCTACTGAGATACCATCGCCTAAAATGACATCACCCAAATAATGTATCTGAAGTTCGTAGAATGCACACTTCGACAAGTTGCCAAACAATTGATTCTTCCTCAACTTTTGCAGTACTTGTATCAGAATGTCATCAAGGAAAATGATCACAAAACTATCCAAAAAGGTACAGAATACTCCATTCATGAGGCTCATGAATACAATTGGAGCATTTGTGAGGCCAAATGGTACCACAATGAACTCATAGTGACCATACCTCATACATAATGCAGTCTTGGGAATATCACTATCCACAATCCTCAACTAATGATAACTTAACTTCAGATCAATATTTGAAAATACTCGGGCACCCTATAACTAATCGAAGAGATCATCAATTATGGGAAGAGGATATCAGTTCTTGATGGTTACTTTGTTCAACTGTCGATAATCAATACACAACCTAAGTGATATGTCCTTCTTCTTTATGAAGATCACTGGTGCACCCCAAGGTGACACACTAGGTTTAATATGCCCCTTCTCTAAGAGTTCCTCCAACTAAGTCTTTAGTTCATTGAGCTCATGAGTAGTCATCCTGTACAGTGCTCCTGATACTAGCTCGGCTCCTAGCACAAGATCAATATGAAAATTCATTGCTCTAGGTGGAGGCATATCAAGGAGCTCTAAAAGAAACATGTCTACAAACTCATGCAAGATTGGAAAATCATCGAGGGATGGCTCTCCCTCTGAATCTTCCTCTCTATCACTAATGGTGATAGCGAACATCTAACATCCATTTCAAATGCACTTTCTAAGCTTCATAGTGTAAATCATACGAAGGGATACTAGTCTCTTTATCTTGAAGATCACTCTAGAGATCCCAAACTCATCCACACATTCTACCCTCTTCTATCAATAATCCATCTTAGTGCTGTGGGCGTAAAGCCAATCCATGCCAAGGACTACATCATAAGAACCTAGAGGGTTAATGCATAGATCAGACATTGTGGACATGTCTCCAATCTGCATCTAGCAATTATGCACCAAGGAACTAACTGACACTCTAGCTCCTAAGGCTAACTCTACTTCCCAACTGACATCCTATCTAACTGCCACTAGCCTGCAACACTCCACTATATAAGGAGATATGAAAGATTCAGCAGCTCCAAAATCAAATAAAACTACAACCATACTACCTTATATAATACCTATAGCCTCAATGACTATGGCCTGATGCTCATCCTAGTGGTTGTCAACCACTACAAAAACTCTGTGGGATCTACCCATGTCTCTAACTATCGGCTCTAAAAAAGCCCCTCTCTGACAATCGGATGACTATCCCTGTGGACACTCTCTAGCTATGTGACCCATGCCACCACAAGCGTAGCATGGTCCTCGGGTATAAGATCGTGCACCCTGTGATCTAGACTACTATGGGCCTCCTAACCTACTAGATCCACTATATCCACCCTTAGCAAACTATTGAGTCTTCATTGACTATGACTGCGGGGCCTATACCTTCTGATCCTATTTGGGACCCTATGACTACCACTGCTTGGGCTTGGAGCCCTAATAACCTTGTGAAGGTTTCTACTATTGCTACTGTGGTTTTTGCTATTGAGACTATTGAACCTTAGAGGACCCTATTGTATAGTTCTGATTCCCTTTCCAAGGGGGTTTTTATTGGGTAGATTTTTTATTCTGAGACCGATCTTGTGACTCATGTCTACCCTAAGTATCCTCAGCAACTACTGCTATCTCAACTACCTTTTTTAAGGTGGTAGGGAAGACCAAATGGATTGGACCCTAGAGTGAGAAATTCAGGCCCATGATGAAGCGATGAACTCACAATTTCTCATCCTTCATATATTCAACATATGGAAGGAGCTCAAGAAACTTTCTCTCATACTGAGCTACTGTGAGACCCCTCTAATATAGAGAATGAAATTCCTCTATCTATTTATGTTTGAAGTGCTCAGACAGGTACCTCTCCTAGAATCTCTCAAAGAATGACTCCCCTATGAGGGTATCCATCCTCACTCCTCCTATAGTCTCCTCCTAATGCCACCAATTGGAGGCATCTCCCCTCATCTGATGGATTCCTAGATGTGCCTTCAGATTACTCTCATAAGGACATAATCCAAAGCACCACTGTAGACTCTGTAACCAAGCCTCTACTACTATTCTCTTTGTGGAATCGATAAAGAATGGTGGCATGAGTCATATCAACTCCCTAATATCATCTCCTATATGTCTAGGAGGTCTATCGAGTGGTGGTCCTCTCTGATGTATCGACTCACCCTCATGCTTGCCTTGTCCCTCTACCTAGCTTGGTGGGGGACTCATATTCCTCTCTCTGCCTCTGGTCCTACCTCCTCTAGATCCCTTTGGTTCCACTTCAGGAATCGATTGCCCTATCTATACTACAGGTAGTATCCTCTACTGGACTACACCAATCAATGTCTAAAGGGCATCCAAAATGTCTTGGTTCAGGTTCTGTGGTCAAGGTGGTGGTGGTGGTGGAGGTAGTGGTGGTCCATCCTCCTATTTTTCTCTACCACCTCTCACCCTACGACCTCTGCCTTATCGATTGCTTCGTGTAATAGGAGGCATCCTTCAAAATTAAAAGTTTACTTTAAGTTCAGAAGCATAATGGTTTTAGGTTCCTAGTGTTGAAACATGGACATTGATACCAAAATGTCATGCCCAAAATGTGGGGAAAAAACACACGTACAATTTTTTTAAAGTTAATACCACTAAGATTAATAAGTTTGTGTCGCAAGAGAAAGTATAGGCACACTATAAGATGGAACACATTCTCCTATAAATGACATGACTCTCCATTTAGTTTTTAAAAGAAAACAATGAGAATAAATTGAACGTTAAATAAAATTTTGTTAACACATCGATTTCAACATTTATTTCATTACTACCTTAATTTTAAAAACATATATTAAAATTATTCAAATAATAATTTAAATGAATATAGGTCTAATAATTTTGAAATATTAAAATCATAGAATTTACTAAAATAAATGTCCCATCTAACATACACATAAATATACTCTCTTTTTTAAAAACTTTACTCTAACAATTTTTTTGTTTAACAATAAAAATAATAGCAACTTTCATTTTAAAACAATATGATCACTTAATATAATAAATCTAAATTTCTTTAAAAATGAATTAATTAAAATAATTAACTCATTTTTGACAACAAATTAAACAGATAATGATACTAACTTTTTGATGGGGACACAACAAAAGAACAAAATGGACACAACAAAAAAAGGAAATTGTATTAACTAAAAAATAAGCTAGTACATTCAGTACAGAGAAAATAAACTTCAAAACATGTCTTAAGGCTTACAATAGCATAAATGTGGAGATAATTTCTCCTTTCAGTACCTCCTCTCAAACTCCACTCCGAACTGCCTTTTACAATGCCAAAAATCTCCTTAAATAGACCCCAAAGGGTTAAGGACTAGGAGTACATTCTAGAAAGTGCTAGTAGGTATCCACCGACCAAATAGAAGGTTCTAGAAGGTGCGTTAGAAGTTGACGCAAATCTAGAAGAATCCAAAAATGGTAACTGAACTTTCGGGAGGCATAACTTTTGAACCATAGCTCCGATTGATGAACCGTTTACATTTTCGGAAAGCTCTCAAAGTGCTCTATAGCCCTATGGACAAGTTGTGCTCATCTCCCATTTTTTAGCCCTTTTTGAGGTCATTTAATGCTCTAACCTGGCTTTGAAGGATTCTTAGGAGGTCTCCACAACTCGAAAAATTGCAATAACTCTCAAACCGTGGGGCCTTTGACTTGATTCTTTTTCTGGAATGCTCTAAATTACAATTACATTCATCTAGCCAATTTATACCTCCTAGTTCACCAAAATGATGGCTCAATTACATACTCCTATTTTTTCGAGATTTACATGAACACTGATAGAGGAACTATGAGAGTTGGAACCTTTATTTGACCCAAATGGGTATCCAAAAATGAAAACACATGAAACAAAAACTAAGTCTAAGTATATTTTTTTGGGTGACACAAGATTGCCCTTATACCTCTGGATGCTCCTGCATTAGACACCCAGGGTAGATTGAAAAGTGACCCTGTCACTTTATGAATGGTAGAGGAAATCCCAAATGGGAAACCTGAGCTGCTAAAATTCAAGTTGAGTCCTCGATTGATCATCCTTTCCATTTGACCAAATACTCTTCATACTGCCTATTTCTGGTACTCCTACCCACACAATGATCTAGAATGTCTTCTATCTCCTCCTTCTTAGAAGCAAGAATTGGACATGGCTCTAACACCAGCTCCTCATCTGCACCATCATCATGATACTCTATTAAATTTACAATGTTGAAAATGGGAGAAATGTGAATACCATCTGGCAACTCCACTTGATATGCATTTCCTGAGTCATGTTTCTTCAAAATTTTGCAGGGGCCAAATTTCTTCATTTTTAGCTTGTTGTAAGTACCGGCTAGAAATCTTTCTTTTTGTAAGTGCACCATGACTAGATCCCCTACTTGGAATTCCTTATGTCTTCTCCTTTCATCAGCCCTAGCTTTATACTCTTGATTCATCTTGGTAATGTGTGCTTGAACCTCCTCATGTAGACGCTTGATATGTTCAGCACATTCCTCAGCTTCAGCACTTGTCCTCTCCCATTGTTCTATTTTCCTCAATTCTGGTGCAGTACTTGGGCTATTCCCATATACAATTTAGAATGGTGATTTTCCAGTACTCCTATTTATAGAGTTATTGTAAGCAAACTCTACTTGTGGTAGAATTAAATCCCATCCCTTGGGCTTATCCCCAACTAAACATCTCAGTAAATTGCCCAGACTTCTATTTACCACTTCTATTTGGCCGTCAGTCTACAGGTGATGCATGGAACTAAATTTTAGGTTTGTTCTCAACTTCTTCCACAATGTCCTCCAGAAATAAACCACAAATTTAGTATCTGTGTCAGAAACTATACTCCTTGGAAGACCATGTAGTCTTACCACATCTTTGAAAAACAAGTCTGCAATATGGACAGCATCATGAGTTTTGTGGCATGGAATGAAATGTGCCATTTTGGATAACCTATCAACCACTACGAATACTGAGTCATTACCCCTTTGTGTCCTTGGCAATCCAAGAAAAAAATCCATACTTATGTCCTCCCATGGCCTTGATGGAAAAGGAAATGGCTGATATAGGCCAGTATTGTGACTAAACCCCTTGGCAACTTGACAAACCTAGCAACTCTATACAAACTTCTTCACATCTTGTGAAATTTGAGGCCAAAAATAATGTTCTCTAAGAATGGAAATGGTCTTATCTTGACCAAAATATCTTGCCATCCCTCCACTGTGTTTCTCCTTAATCAGATTTTCCCTCATGGAACTCTTTGGAATGCACAATTGACTACCCTTGAACAACGTGCCATCCTGAATCAAATAGTCTAGCCACTTGGTTCTATCTACAGCAATAGGTTCTTTACAAGCTTTCCATGCTCCAACAAAATTAGGATCCTCGGGGTACAATTTCTTGAGTTCATCAAACCCAACTACTTCAACCTGCATTACTGTAAGCATCAACTGTCTCCTACTTAGTGCATCTGCAACCCTGTTAGATTTTCCACTTCTATGCTTCAACACAAATGTATAGCTCTACAAGTACTCTACCCACTTCATATGCCTCTGATTCAATTTACCTTGGCTATTTAGGTACTGTAATGCTTGATGATTAGTATACAAAACAAACTCCTTTGGCAATAAATAATGCCTCCATTTCTTTAAGGCCTGAACTATTGCATAGAACTCTTGATCATAAACAGAATACTTCTTCTTTGCATCATTCAATTTTTCACTAAAATATGCAATAGGCTTACCTTCTTGGCTTAATAAAGCCCCAATAGTGTTGCCACTGGCATCACAATCCACCTAGAAAACTTTTCTAAAATCTAGAAGTGCCAACACAGGTTGTTCTGTCACCTTCTTCTTCAACAATTCAAAACTTCTCGCAGCTGCTGCAGTCCATTTGAACTCTTTTCTATCCCCTCTTATTGTATCAGTTAGGGGTGCACATATGCCACTGAAATTCTTAATAAACTTCCTGTAAAAGCTAACCAGACCATGAAATGATCTTACCTCAGTAGCAGACCTTGGAGTAGGCCATTCCAAGATGACTTTTACCTTCTCTGGATCCATTTTGAGACCTTCAAGTGATATAACAAACCCCAAATAGACTAACTCCCTTTTTGCAAAGATACACTTCTTCAGATTAATTAACAGTTTCTCTTCCCTTAGCCTTTCAAGGACACTACGAATATGCAATAAATGTTCTTCCAAAGTCTTGCTGAAAATTAAAATATCATCCAAATAAACAATAGCAAATTTTCCCAAGAACTTCTTAAGTACCTCATTCATGAGCCGCATGAAGGTGCTTGGGGCGTTCGTCAATCCAAAAGGCATGACTAACCACTCATAAAGACCCTCCTTGGTCTTGAAGGTTGTTTTCCACTCATCTCTTTCTCGAATCCGTATCTGGTGATAACCACTCTTCAGATCTATCTTTGTGAAGTACTGAGCTCCACTCAAGCAGTCCATAAGATCATCCATCCTTGGCAAAGGAAACTAGTACTTGATGGTTATCCTATTTATAGCTCAAGAATCTGTACACATCCTCCACTCTCCATCCTTCTTTGGTGTGAGTATTGCAGGTACTACACATGAACTCAAGCTCTCTCGAATCAAACCCTTCCTCAACAACTCCTGAACCTGTCTATTTAGCTCCTTTGTTTTAGTAGGAGTCATCTTGTGAGCAACCTTGTTAGGAAAAATAGCTCCTGGAATTAGATCTATTTGATGACTGATTTTCCTTACTGGTGGCAATCCATCTGGAACATTATCAGAGATAATATCTCCAAATTCCCCTAGTAAATCTGAAACTTCAAGTGGTATTTCACTACTACCTTCTTTATCTTTCCTAGGAATCAAAGCATAGCACATATGTTGATGTTTCATGCCATCTAAAAACTTCCTTCTATCAACAAGACAAATCCTAGCACTGCTACATACCTTTTCACCTTCCTTTTTCATGGGCTTCAATTTGTGGTGAACTCCATCCTTTGTCAGAGAGTATGTGTTTGCATGCCCATCATGTACTGCATGTCTATCAAACTACCATGGTCTACCCAACAATAGATGGTAAACATCCATCGGAATAACATCAAAGAGAACTTCATCATGGTAACTCCCAATTTTGAATTTCACTAAACATTGTTCACTTACCAAGACCTTATGATCATCTTTTATCCAAGAAATCCGATAGGGTTGGGGATGTTTCTCCCTCTTGAGCTTCAACTTAGAGACCATCTCTTCTGATACCAAGTTATCAGTGCTACCACCATCAATGATCATGTCACAACATTTATCCTCACACTTGCATCTAGTATGAAACAAACTCCTCCATTGTCCTAGTTCAATCTCACCACTTAGTAGGACTCTTTCATTTACCAAGGTCTCTCCTCTTTCTGCATCCTCTAAATGTGATGATTGTGCATCCTCATCCACATGAGCAACCCTAGCTTGGCCCTCAGCTCTCCTATATGTCCTTCCTTGTCATTGAGGGCATTCAAAGGCATGATGACCTTCTTCATTACAATGGAAATAGGTACCATAGAAGCCTCCTCTTCCTTGTCCACATACTCTACCTCTTCCTCTCTGATTTCCAAAGTCTTGATCATGGGAGCGGTTGAAAACCTCATTCCTCTAGTTTTTGCTAGTACCCACATCTTCATTTTTCTTTTGGGTTTCATTGCAGCCTCTAGAGGATCTACCACTTCCCCTTCCTCCTTGACCGTGCCCTCTTTGTCTTCCTTCAAACCTTTTATTCAGCTTCTCTTCAACTTGTAGGGCAAACTGGTATGCCTCTTCAATGCTGGTCATTCTTACCAGACTTAATTCCTCCTAGATGCTAGGTCGCAACCCACTGATATAACGAGCAACCTTCTCCTTATTTGCTTCTACATGCCCCACTCTAATCAAGAGTCGATAAAATTCCTCTGTATATTTTTGGATTGATCTTCCTGCTTGCTTTAACCCATGCATCTTCTTAAACAAATCAAGCTCGTAGTCCACAAGAATGAACTGCTTCTTCAATTTGTCCACCATGCGATCCCATCTTATGATCTTCTCCTTTCCTCTTCTGTTTCTTTCCAATTGGACCTCTTGCCACCAGATTTTGGCATGGCCTTTCAGTTTGGCCTTTGCAAACTTAACCCTATCTAGGTCTCTGATATCCTCATACTCAAAGTATTCTTCCAGTTCATTGATCCAATCGATCAACTCATCTGGTTTTAGATTTCCTAAAAATACACCCACTTCAATTGTAGGTCTTTTCCCAAACTTAGTAATGGCCCTAAAAAACCTTTCCTCTGCATGATTTAGAACTTCCTCGTCAAATTCCCCTTCTGGTCCAACTTCATCTTCTTCGTTGTCATCTTCACTTTCATCACCTGCGGCCACAGTTTCTCCTCTACGAAGCTCCTCCTATAATGCTTGTACCTACCTTTGGAGGGCTCTAACCTCCTCAGGATTAATAGCTCTAGCCCTTCCACCACGCTCTCTTCATGGAGGCATCTTCTTAACTCAAACCCACAACCACACAATCCTGGTGCAAACTGCCTCACAGTCGGCGCTCTATCTACACACTCAGGAAAACCAGCTCTGATACCACTTGATGGGGACACAACAGAAGAATAGAATGGACACAATAGAAAAGGGAAATTTTATTAACTAAAAAATAAGCTAGTACATTCAGTACAGAGAAAATAAACTTCAAAACATGCCCTAAGGCTTACAATAGCATAAATGTGGAGATAATTTCTCCTTTCAGTACCTCCTCTCAAACTCCACTCTGAACTGCCTTTTACAATGCCAGAAATCTCCTTAAATAGACCCCGGAGGGTTAAGGACTACGAGTACATTCTAGAAAGTGCTAGTAGGCATCCACTAACCAAATAGAAGGTTCCAGAAGTTGCGTTAGAAGTCAACGCAAATCTAGAAGAATCCAAAAACGGTAATCGAACTTCCAGGAGGCATAACTTTTGAATCGTAGCTCTGATTGACAAACCGTTTACATTTTTGGAAAGCTCTCAAAGTTCTCTATAGCCCTATGGACCAGCTTTTCTCATCCCCCATTTTTTGGCCCTTTTCGAGGTCATTTAATGCCCCTAACCTGACTTTGAAGCATTCTTAGGAGGTCTCCACAACTCAAAAAATTGCAATAACTCTCAAACCGTGGGGCCTTTTGACTTGATTCTTTTTTTGGAATGCTCTAAATTACAATTACATTCATCTAGCCAATTTACACCTCCTAGTTCACCAAAATGATGGCTCAATTACATACTCCTATTTTTTCAAGATTTACACAAACACTGATAGAGGAACTGTGAGAGTTGGAACCTTTATTTGACCCAAATGGGTATCCAAAAATGAAAACACATGAAACAGAAACTAAGTCTAAGTATTTTTTTTGGGTGACACAAGATTGCCCTTATACCTCTAGATGCTCCTGCATCACTTTTCTAGGAATAATCTAACATTAAATTTTTATTAACACATTTAAAACAAAACAACATACTTCTAAATTCTAATATTTATCATATTCTAGAACTAAAATACAACTAATAACTTTAGCTAACACATTATTAATACTAATCCTAGTTTAATAAAACTAACTAAATTTAAAATACATACTAACCTAATAACTAACATCCTACTAATCTAAAAATACTCTAACAAAAAAAACACTAACTACCAAATTAAAAAAAAACAATTATAATGGCCATTAAAAAAATATTAATTAACATTTAAAACATAAAAATTAAATCACCTAAAAAATATAACTATCTAAAACTTAAAACTTTAATTAAGATCTAAATTAAACTAAACTAACATTTAATAATACTATCCTACCTAAACTAACCTCATACCTATCTAATCTCCCTTACCCACCTACCTATCCATGTGGGGTACTGCTTCCCCAACTTGGGCGCATACCCAAGCATTGTCCAAGTGGGGAATGGAGATAGTATGTGGCCCAAGGTCATGTCGAAATGATGGCTAGGTAGAAGTAATTCCCAGGCCTCTAGGGAGGTAAGGAATGAGGTCAAGTTTTTTTTGTTAGCCTTTATCAAGATTTGGCCCCCCACATAAATTTGATTTCCAATGGCAAGATTGTCTTCCCCCACATAAATTCATTGTAGAAGGAAAGGGGATGGAGTCTTTATTTAATAAGATAATTTTCATTGACTTTGGTGTTTCCAAAGTTAAGGGTGGAGGGTAATAAAAGAGCTCCCACTCCAAGTCGCCCAACTTTTCCTATTTATTATGGGAGGAAGAAAAAGTTAGTTAGGTAGAACTTAATATAGGAGATATTTTGCATACTTCTTTTATGAATTAATTACTTCTCTTTGTTTTGTTTATATAAAAAAAAATGATTTAATAAATTTAACAAAAGATTTTTAAAGAGCATCTTAGAGGGAATATCCTATATTACCTCAAGGAATTTAATTCTTTTTGCCCATACAAAATCAAGAGGGCTTTTTGCTCTTGGAAACACTTTTTTTTTTGCCAATTACATTTTTTGTCTAAGTATGGAATTTTTCAAACAATTTATTTTTATAGCAAGGGGGTTAATATTTTTTCTTTCTAATTGAAATTACCAAATGCCTAGTTAACCAAGGAGGTATATAAATATATATGTATTTTTTTCTCTACATTAACTTTAATCATTCAGTTTACTAATTTGTTAAAACCTTAATGTAAGGTTATTTTATCTCCTAAAAATCATGAAATTAAATCAAAGTTCCAACCATAACTTAAATTTTTCCATAACATAATTGAACTCACAATTGCATAAATTACATGTCTCCATTTTACTTAATTTTCAATACACACATGCATAAACTAAAATGCTAGAAGAACTCAAATGCAAGAATATTACTCAATCTCTTTTTCTATTAAACTACCTAATTCAAAGACTCCACTGGGAAAGAACCAGTAAGAAAACTCGACATTGTTGCCACTTCAACCATAAGTTCAAATGTACATTTTTACACAAGATATTATCCTAAGGGAAAAATTCCCAACATAATTGAAATCCAATAAAATTCTGAATTTCATTCCTAGCCCTTAACAAGGGATCCATTACAAATTCTGCACATACATCACGGTGATCATGGAGAGAACGAAAATTGACCAGGAGACAACCAAACATAACATGAAGACAAAATCAAATATTCACTCCCATCCTGGGTTTACACAATAGGTTCAACATTGAACTAGACTAGGGAGAAGGTGGATTTTTTTGTCAGAAAATGTTAGACACAATACCAAAATAGGTGCCCTTTTGGGGCTATAACACAAGAACTTATGTTCTCCCATTCTTACATCCAAAACTCATACGTGGTTTGTGCCAATGAGTAGGGGCCCATAACACCCTACCCTCTCTCCTTCTTCTCATCTTGAGAAGAGACTCTACACTGTCAAAGTCCAACTAAAGACCTTTCCCCGTACATGGCCACTTCTGCCCTATTTGAGGGTGAGTATTACCAATACACCTATACAATCCCTTCAAAATTCAAAGCAAAAATACAAAGAAAAAAAATTTAAGAAAATATGTTTCAATCCCTCCCAACATACTCAACACACACACAACATACATAAGCAATACAACTAAAACATGAACCACAGCATGAAAAAAAAGAGGTGAAGTATTCCTACCTTCAAAATTTGGGTTATGGCAAATGCACAAATTTGAGATGAGCTTGCTTTCCTTTTGTTTTCCTTCAATTCTAAAATCCCCTTTAAAACTAGAGGTTGGGTGAACAACCAAAACCTTCTGAAAAAAGCCTCTAAGTAAGATCCTAAACTCAACCACTCTCAGAAGCAATAACTCCCCCACTTGCCTACAAGTTCTAGAGGCTTCTAACTCAACTAGACCTAAGGCTAACCTCAAGGTGGAGTTAAAGTCATCCAACTCATGATGAGAACTATCAATTTTCGTAATAAAAAAAAAATGGGATTTTTGAGTGACCATAAAAGTCAACAAAGGGGGCTACGAGGGTCGAAAATGCCCCCAACCCATACCCATACCCCTTGGGTGCTTAGATTTCATGATTTTAGGCCTTTAGGATTAATTAGGGACCTATCAAAAGCTAGGAATTTAAGGACTATCTAACAACCTTCAAAATGCAGATTAAACACTAATCTAGATTAGGGGTAATTAATCTCGACTAAAAATTGATTAGCAAAAAGGGTCACTAACCTAGTCTAACTTAGATCTTTAGGTTACTCAATTAACCCTAACTATCATGTTGGAATGCATATACAATTCACAAGTGTCAAGTGACACTATAAAAACACTGTTATGAAACATTAACATTTAAAGATTACAAATTTATACATTCATTCAAACCACTATACAAATAAAATATGAACAATAGGGTTTGCATCTTTCATCAAATTTAACCCTGGTTTCCACAAATGATACATAGGGTTCAGTTTCGTTTCTCCATTAGATTTCTCAGCTAAAATATCTTGCACACTCATTACACACATCAGTAGCTCAAGATAACCACATGTGTATATGTTTATAAAGTATCAAGGAAATCACATAAATTAAGACATCCATCTTTCAAATAATCAGTTGTTTATCTCGTTCTACTCATATTCTCAATCATTAAAATTGCATAATCAAAGTGTTAATTCTGCATTTTCTTACTTCATCAATATACATGTTCATAAAGCATTAAATGACGAAATCAAATATCTAAAAGTAAAACATCACACAACATGAAATAACATAATATGTTGAGTGTATCCGATAGTGTCTTGACATATCGAGTCATGAGTATCAAAATAATAATGTATCACTATGCTACGATGGGTCGGGGCAAGGCTTCACAGCACGTCTCTGAGTAAAAATTTCCTCTGCATCTTTCCTAGCCAATAGGAGTTAGTCAATCTACCTCATAGGGTCAAGGATGACTCATCAAACACTTGTCTAAGAGTCTCCTTTGAGATTAGGGTCTTCTTAAGGGTCTTGGTGACATGTGTGTCATATGTCTCTACTTCTCCTAGTGTTTCTATCATATTCTAACTAAGTCCTTCTTTCTCTCAACCTCCTTAACCAAGTCAATCTCATTCGTCAACTTGTCTTGCATTTTCTCTATACTGTCAGATTTCACCACCTAGGATAGGGTCCTCCCAAACTCTATAAAAGGAACTGTCATGCCCTTACACAAGCTAATAAGCAATCTTAGAAATAAGAATTCCTAGTACTTAAGAAATTGGCATTTTTAGCATTCAAGCAATCGTCAAGAAAATCATCAAGCATTACATAGCATTATCATAGTCTCATTACAATCATAGTTGTCATCCATTTACATCTACCATTTCATCTATTCTATAGATAATTCTAGGATCATTCATCATAGATTTTCATTTAGAATTCATAATTCTCCAACACCTTGAAGCATCTTGAAGGAAGGAACCGATTCAAGTCTAAGAGCTCACAAATCCAAGAACTCAAAGTTTAGGAGTACAATGGAGGCATGTTGTAGCTGATAAGTTTAAAGGTAAAACTTTTGTTTTTAATTTACTTTGTATTATGATCCTTCATTGGGTATGCATATTTAGGTTATTATTATTTTTATACCCTTTTCTGCATTGTCACTAATTTTAGCATATTGTATTGGCTCCCACTTGTCCTACATTTTCTCTCTATTGTCGAATGTTTCCACCTAGGCTAGGGTCCTCCCAAACTCTATAAAAGGAACTCTTATTCCTTCACACATGATAATATTTTTTTTTATCAATAGGCATTCTTAGTACTCAAGCAATTGGCATTTTAGCATTTAAACAATCATCAAGCATTTCATATCATTATCATAGGCTCATTAGGATCGTAGTTTTCATCCATTTACATCTATTATTTCATCTAGTCTATAGAGAATTCTACAATAATTATCATAGATTTTTGTTTAGAATTCATTATTATCCAACACCTAGAAACATCTTGAAGGAAGGAGTTGATTCAAGTCTGAGAGCTCACAAATCCAAGCACTCAAAGTTTAGGAGGACAATGGAGGTATGTTGTAGTTGATAAGTAAAAATAAAAGTTGTGCTTTTAACTTACTTTATTTTATAATCCTTCATTGGTATTCATAATTAGATTAGATTAGTTTTTTTATAGTGTTTTATGCATTTTCACTAATTTTAGAGTTTTGGTGCCCACATGTCCTACATTTTATCTCTACTATCGAATGTCACTACCTAGGATAGGGTCCTCCAAAAAATTATAAAAGGAACCCTTGTTCCTTCACACAAGCTAATAAGAAATATTAGCAATGTGAATTCTTAGTACTCAAGCAATTGGCATTTTAAGCATTCAAGCAATCCTCAAGCATTTCATATCATTATCATAGTCTCATTAGGATCATAGTTGTCACCCATTTACATCTAGTATATATAGAGCATTCTAGGAGCATTATCATAGATTTTCATTTAGAATTCATAATTCTCCGACACCTTGAAGCATCTTGAAGGAAGGATTTGATTCAAGTCTAAGAGATCACAAATACAAGAACTCAAAGTTTAGGACGACAATGGATTCACATTGCAGTTGGTAAGTAAAGATAATAGTTTCATTATAGCTCACCTTTTTTTGTAATTGTTCATTGCATTTTCATAATTATATTATATTACTTTTTTTTATTTGTTTCCATGTTTTCACTAATTTTAGAATCCAACTCCATTCCAAGCTCCTAGTCAATTAATGGAGGAAGGGGACAATGCAGTAATTGAGGAAGGTCATACCCTTGGTAGTAATAATATTAATAAATCTAAGATGAATTCTCCTCTCCATTTGAATAATAATAAAATCCATACCCCAATTAAGAATCAAGACATTAAAATTAATAATAATGATCATGATATCCACCCTGAGAAGAATTTATCAATTCCATCTCCTCTAGACCCTCTTCTAGCATTGAAGGATTAAAATTAGGAAAACCCGCTAAAGGGCAAGACTCTTAAAGATGATTAGAATATCAAAGAAAAAACATAGAAGTTTTATATGAAAACTTAACAAATGATCTTGTAATGCTTTTAAGGATGAGATTGTGGAGGAGGAAGGAAATCCACTCCCAAAAGTATCTTTTAGTTTATCAACCCCTCAAATTGGGAGGGGAATATTAATCTATGAATTATCAAATGGAAGACTTAGTTCACATGGTCAATCAAGATGACATAATGGGGATGGAAAAAAGTAAAGAACTTGATTCTCCAAACTTCACTTAATTCCATAAGAAACATGGGAGTAAATCCTTAATTGAATTTAGAACCAAAGATGCTAAAGTGAAAGGCCAAAGTAATTGTATTGGAATTTTTATGAAAGGAAGGGGAAGGTCCTTTTCAAGGAAAAAATGAGGATCCTAACTTGGAATGGTAGGGGCCTTAATTCCCCTAACAAACAATACTTACTAAAGTGTTGCATTAGTATACATAAACCTAATTTACAACTAATTTGAGAAGCAAAAACAGATTTAAATTTAAAACTCTTCCAAAGAAAACTTGGATTCAAGTAATTTTTTGGGACCCTTACAATTTGAGACTCAAGGGGTCTGGCTATTGTTTGGGATCCTCAAAAATTTTCCCTTCCAACCTTGGAGTATTAAGAATAATTGGATCAATTTCTATGTAACTACTTTTAAACTTAATATTAGTAATTTATTAAGTAACATCTATGGATCAACCCATAATTTGGATATGTGAATGGTATGACTAGAGTTGAATTAGTATTTGCACTCCTTGAGTCACATTAGTCTTCTTGGAGGTGACTTCAATGTTATTCTTAGGAATTCAAAAATATGGGGAGGGTGCAATAAGATCTCACAAGCCACTTTTGACTTCAACAATTGGGTAAATAACTCATCTTTACAAGAAATAGAAATAAAATAAAAATGCATTTACTTAGAGTAATAGGTGGAGATGGTTTAGCCAAATTGCTGAAAAAATAGATAGATTATTTCTCTTTGGTAGTATTACAATATCCAATTGCACTCTAACTCTAAAGACCTTCTCTTTTTAGGCTTAAATAATTGCCCTATTCGATTGAACTTAAGCTTTGAATCCAGTCCTAAGAGGTTTTCCTTTAGACTTGAACAAATATGGTTAAGGGATGAATCTCTAATAGAGATAATGGAGGAATGGTGAAAGGAGGCTAAAGTCTTTGGTTCTAATTATAAGAACTAGTCCAAAATATTAAAATAATAAATTTTAACTTATCCAATGGAATAAATATCACTTTGGAAATATTTTTAACTCCAAGCATGATTTAGAATCTCCACTTGACAAGGTGATTTCTAGAGAAATGAAGAGAGGAATAGATGAGGTCATTTATTTGTGAGAGAACTTAAGATCAAAATGTGAGGAGACATACACTAAGAAGGGTATTTTTTTGAGATAGAAGTTGAGAGAGACTTGACTAGTAGAGGGAGATAGGAACACTATTATTTAAATCCATAATAGTACAAAACAAAGAAGGTTAGACAACAGAATCACTAAAATTAAAAATAGTGATGGAATTAGTCTAAAGAACCAATCTACTATATCATATGAAGAAGTAAGGGTCATTGAAGATATTCTAAATGACTAGGATGGATGTCTAATATGCAATCAAGCAAAATCCTATCTAATATCCAAAACTAAGATTTGAAGACCAAAACAAAAGCTTATTGTAGAAATTCTCTAAGGAAGATATTGTAGAAGCTTTAACCCAAACTAATCTGGATAAATCTCTAGGGTTTGATGATTTTTCTACCTATTTATTCTATAAATTTTGGTATTTCATATGGGATATTGAGAGCTATGAGGCCATAGAAGGGGTTATAAATTTAGGTAGTTTATGTATGGAAGTCAAGAATAATTTCTTGTCTCTCATCCCTAAATGGGACAAGGTGGATAACTTCAATGATTTTATATTCATAGCCTTATGCAATAGATTATATAAGTTGTTAACAAAAATTATAGAAAATCTCATTTAAAACTTCTTCTAACCCTCGTTTGTGAAAGAAAAAAAAATGTGATTTGTCCCTAGGGGGTCTATTTATGATGTTATTATTATTTCTCAAGAAGCTATTCATTTCCTACAAAAAAGTAGAAATCTAAGGATGTCAATTTTAAGGTGGACATTAGTAAAGCACCTAATAAGGTAGATTGTCACTTCTTATGCAAGTTCCTATAAGCTTTTGGTTTCTCTAGAACATGAAAATATAACATCTATGAATGCATTTTTACTCTAGAATTCTTGGTTCTCATTAATGGATCTCCACAAGGTTTCTTCTCTCCTTCTAGAGATCTTCGAAAAAAGGACCTCATGTTCCCCTTCTTATTCATCCTTATGTTAGAAGCACTTGGAAGGGCTATTACTAATATGAGGAATCTTGGTTTCATAAAAGGAATTAACATGACTAGCAATATAGACCCTGCAACTCATCAATATTTTTTTGATGATACGATGCTCTAGGCTAGGATAGCATCCAAGAAGCCATATTGTTTAGGAATGTATTGGATAATTATATGATTTCCTCATGGTAAGAGATTAATATGGAAAAATAAAAGGTTTTCTTCATTAATATCTCTAAAAAATATGAGGATATATGTAGGGTCCTAAACTTAAACTATGTAGTCTTCCATGTAAATACTTAGGGTTGCCTATGGATATTGGTAATCACTCCTCCTACTTATGTGATGGATACTTGAAAAAGTCAAAAATGGGATTTAATCTTGGAAGGGTAATAGCTCTCCATTACAATAGGAATTTTGGTGTCAAAGTTCATCCTTTTAGCAATTCCAATTTGCTAGATTTCTGCCATTTACCTCCCTATCCCAAAATGGGAGTTCTTGAATAAACTCTTTAGAAACCTTTTTTAGAAAGGATATCAAAGTAAACATAAAATGTTTCTTCTAGCACAGGATAAAGTTTGTAGACCTCATGAGGAAGGAGATATTTACATCAAAAATACTAAATACCAAGGGATGGATCTAGGAGAAAAAATAGTATAGATAATGTTTTAAAATCACCCTCTTAAAATGGGCTAGGAATTTTTTTAATAATTCTAGATCATATTGGAATTTTTTAGAACAAGGAACCTCAAAGGGGATCTAGGGTATGAAATTTTCTAGTTGGACTATAAATATATTATTCAAGATAAGTTATCTTTTGAGTCTTGGGGATGGGCATAAGGCCTAGTTTCGGATTGATTAATAAGGGAGACTATAAAGACACATTGCATTAGCTAACCTATAAACTATTTAAGATCCATCATGGAGGCCCACTTGGGCAGCTATGTTAAATATTACATAGTAGTATAGGAAGGTAAAGGCTAGAAATGGATATCATTTTCTATGTTTGGTATACCTGCCAAGGAATTTAGTGTTAGAAAGATTTAGAATAACTGAGAATGGGGTTGAATCAGTTATCCAACTATAACACCAAGATTTCATGTGGAAACCTAATTTGGGAAAAAACACTAAGTAATATGCTACCAATTTTTCTTTCTTTTGAAGTGACCTTCGTTAAGAGCCAACTCTATTAAAGGTTATGTTAGCCAAAAATGCCCTCTCACCAAAAAATTGAATTCAAATGCCTAAGCATACCCCAACAGTTATAATATTCAAAAATTCAATAATTGAGTAATACATAAAGATTCATAAAATCTTGGTTTATCCATGATATCCTATGTCTTAGCCATTTTCATGTTATATCCTTCAAAGTCTTTCAAGTCATGATTGTGCAACTACCCTTCCCTCACCTAGTCATTATAGTTTGTGGCTTAACCATTTGCAGATGTGTGAAGGCGCGATAGCAGTCTTCTCATGATTGGCACAGGGTCGCAGGTCTTAAATGATGGCATCTAGTTAGGAGGATGACATAGCGATCATTTTGATTGCTTGGTCATAGAGGGTTAAGTTTAACCCATGGTTAGTATGGAGAGGCCACACCTTCCTTCATTCACACTGTCATTGGGAGTTAACATTCAACTATGGTTATAAGGGTGACATCGTGAATACCTTGTTTGCTAGGTCACAGGGTTAAAATCTTGACTCTGAGTCAAAGTGGCAACTAAGCGATAGCAGTTAGAACATGGTCGATCACACAGCCATAGGAATTTGATGCTAGTTGTGTTAGAAACAATAGTCCACCAAGATAATTAAGAGGTGGGCTGAGTCAGTTATCTAATAATTCAACCACTTATCTTCATTAAACAAACTTAACCCATTCAATTAAAGTAAACAATAACCATACAAAGATGCACATAGACAATTATACCAAATATGTTGACTAGGGAAACCCTTGATCAGAGGAAAAGTCTTGGTGGGAATGATGCCCAAAAGATTATGTACTAATATAAATATTCTTTGTTAGAGGATAGACCCTGTTAGGAGTCTATTACAACATTTAGTACAATGAATCCCTATTAGGAGACTTTGAATCCCTGTTAGGAGATTCCAACCCTGTTAGGAGTTGTGGTATAATGTATGCAAGAAGAGCCCACTGCCCAAACATGCAATTTCAATTGCAAGAAGAGCTCACTGCTCAAACAAGTAATTTGCTCAAACAAGTAATTTGCTGGTAACTTCTTCTTTCCTCTATACTTTCCTCTATCCTATCAACCAAACCAATCACTATCAGACCTTGTAGACTAGGTCACAAACCTCGAAACCAAATATCAAACCTTAGATCACTCAGAAAAACTACAGCAATGAAGTTTCCTTCACTTCCACACTGCTCTACTCCACTTTGCATCCTCTGCTACTTTCCAAACATTTACAATTTGCATATCCTCATACCCACACATGTCATGCTATAGGAAAATGTCCTCCCTTTATATCAAGTCCATAAAAAAATTCCTGAGTCATATGTTAGTCCTTCTCAACTAATTATTATAGGACCTTATTAAGAACATGTTACACTTAGTGATAAAACAAATCTTCTACCTTGCAACTTGAATAACTTTTCGTACACACAATATTATGACGAGTGAGCTTAGCCACAACATCCTCAACATGTCATCTTCATGTCCTCAACCTCAATCATCAAGATATCAACTCTACTAAGAGATATAGCAAGTTTACTAGAACATGCCTCTGTAAACTCTATCTCGGAACAGACATCACCAAAACTTACATAACTTCTTCTAGACTTTTCCTTTCTACTTTCAAAGTTAACTGCATATACCAGATACTCAGAAGTATCTCTCATAACCTCAGGTGATTATCATGCTCAACTAGCCATCTGTACCAACTTAATCTTTATATTGTTCTTCTTTTAGATACCATAGAAGACATCAGACATGCTATGTTGACATCAATGACAAACTCGGTCATGAATGTAATATATCATCATCAAACCAATCTCTCCAATCTTTCCAATCTTCCAACAAGTTGATGTTTGGGCTATGAAACTGCAAACATGAGTAGGTCAAAGGTCAAATGTAGGATAGATGAGCAATTTCCAGTTTGATCTCAACCATCAATTTTAGATGATCAATGGTCAGCAGATGCCCATATTTCCAAAATGAACAATCTTTAGCAAATGTAGGGATATGCCTATGCACCACGTGTCCCAGGGGTCAAAGTCTCAGAGAGCCCCTCTTGTTGGCATCATTGCATGGTAATAATTTATATCGTGTGAAGTCTTTAGTGCTCAATTGAAATGTTCTTTTGAAGACTTCAAGGGTTTTTCTCGTCTAAGCTATAAAGTAAAGGGTATTCAACCAATCAGATTGTGGGAAAGGTATAGGATGAACATTGAAAATCATTGACCCGCATTTCCATCTACTTGGTGTGCTGATAATAGAAGAATATAGTTGTTTAATTGAAAATTTGATCTACTCGATTGATTATTGGTACTTTCTCTATTTTCCATGCCTGTTTAATGCAAAAGGAGCATGCACTCATCACATGGTTATCCATCTACCTAGCTATACTTTAATGGTAATTGTTCATGTCTTCTCAGAGTTTTTTTTTTGGAAAAAAAATTGGATTTTCATGCATCTGGATGCGTATCAACATTAGATTTTCTTCAGATTTGCGTAATTGTTCTCTGTAACTTTAATTTTAGTGGTTGAACTTGGCTTCTTTCTGAAGTTATCATAGTTATATGCTTGAACTATAAAAGAAAGTTTTGTTGCCCTTCCAAGGGTTGATCTTTCTCTAATTCTCTAGTATTGTGTTTTTCTACTTTGCTACTATAATTTCCTATGCCTCTAAGTTATCATATTCCTCTGTTGTATCTCTTTCAGCCATTAACATACTATGAAATACCTTCTTGCCTCTAGTTAATGTATTTTCTATATTCTCCAATTGTATGATTGTGTCTATTTTAACATTTAAATATTATAAAGTGAAGTCCTTTCCTTATAGCATTCTTCTATTTTCTAATCTACATGTGGTTGTTGGATTAAGCAAGGTTTGAACTATATTTGTTAAGATTATGATTCGTTAACTTTACATTCTTAGGCAGAGATAAGATTGAACAACTATTTTGGTGCATCACCTCCTCTTAGATTAGATTAGATAGTTTTATTTCATGCATTCCTTCTCTCTTTTCCTCTCAAGAAATAGTTAGGTGCATCTTGATAACAAAGGAAACCAGCTTTCTCTAGAGACTCAACCTCATTGTTCAAGTCCCACAACTTAGAGGTTGTTTCCATGTTTCAAAAGGTTGCCTTTCGGTAAAAACTTTAGGGAAGGGTGCAAGCTTTTGTGACAAAAGGTTATACAACACATGGTTAAATCTGACCATGTTAAAGGATTTAATTACTCTATTAGGAGTGGTCTTGTTAGATGGCTTTAGATCATTCTATTAGAATGTCACCTTGATTAAAGGATTTACAAAATGATTGTTAGGTAAACCTTGATTAAAGGATTTTGACTATCACGATGGTTAGAATGTAACAATTGGTTTGATATGTAAAATACAACTCACTTTACAAATTTAGACCTCCATTCGCTCATGTTAGTTTATTGACTAGCCTCTGTCATCATCTCCATCATTGATCTGCTTGACATCCCTTCAAGCAATCATAATTCACTAATCTCTTCACTTCTCCTCTACTACTATGCTCCTCTAAGATTCTCCTTAAGATCGCCAATCAATAACAAACCAACCTTAGAAAACATCTCATATGCCTCCTTAAATAGGTAATTTTGATCTTTTTCCACTTAAACATGACCATAGATCTTGGATTAGATTCATCAAATCCTTCCATCACTATTTTCTCCTCCTCCTCTCTTGATACTTCTAGAAACTTTTGATCAAATCCTTGCCTTTGATTTAAAACAAACTCTCTTTTTGCAATAAATATGCCATCTCATCAATCTTTATCATCCACAAGTTTTGGCTAATCCAAAAAAATTAACTATGTTGGCCTCAAACTCAATTCTTTTACAAACTATAATGTTCGTTGTCACTCAGAAATCACTATGTCCTTCTCGGTCATCATTGTCACTTGGCATATAGTGTTCTGTTTCACTTGGCATCTACTAGCTCGCTCATCCATTACTACATTTGGTCACTACTAACTTTCCTCCATCAAATTTCTTAGTAATAAGTGTCACTCGGCTTAAAAATTTTGTTTGGTTTCTTCTTAAATACATTAATCTTTTGTTCCATCTCCTTCACAATAGACCAACACTAATACTCGATCATGCTTAGATTTTAACTCAACTCTTGTCATTTCACTTATACATCAATTTCATTTGTCTTCATCACTTCATGTAATGATTAAGCAATACATTATCTTATCAATGACCAACTTATCAAGTTTCCATTGCATTTCCATGATACTTAACTTATCTCTTCTCAACAACATCACTAGCTCACCTTGATATCTTTTCTTTTCAAATCCTCTTCATCAATCAATAGACATACAAAAAGGTTGTTGTGCATTCAGAGACACCTAACAACTGGGTGGTATAAAATTAACTTTGATCAGGCCTCTAGAGAGAACCTAAAAACTAGAGGTATTGGATGTTGCATCCATAAAAGTGATGGACTGGAAGTCACAAGCTTAGCTAAACCCATTGGTCTAGCCTCCAACAATGATCTTGAACTCAAAGCTTTATCTGAAGGCTTATGGCTTTGTTCTAAACTAGATATTAAAAATTTGGAGATTGAAGGAGACTCTTCCATTGTCATTAAAGCTTTGATAAGAAATCTATGCCTAATTGTAGGTTTGGAGCCTTGTTAACTAAAGCTATACACTATACTTGGTCCTTCAAAACATTAACTATTAACCATATATATAGGGAAGGAAATGGTAAAGTAGATGATTTTAGCAAATAAAAGGGCAGATTGGATAATCATCCTCCCTAAAAGCCTAAAATCCTAACACATGAATTAGTTTTGGTTTAGCTAAGGTTAGATCTATCCTTTACTATCCCATCAATACCTATGCATCATATTAGTTAATCCTATATGCATTCCTTCTTCCCTTTAGCCCATGTATTTCCTTTATTTGAAATATGGAACCTTTTAGCATTATTTTTCTTTATGGATTCCTTTTATCTACCACATATCATAGGAGAACTTTCAAAAATTTGAAAATGAGATGGGATCAAATTATTTTTTAAGTGGAAATTTTAATCATTTAAACCTTAAATAGTCAAATTCTTAAGGTCAAAATAGGTTGGAAAAGACTATGACTCCCTCACACTGGGAGATGAGAAACAAATGTCCTCTCTTAAAAATACCTCCCTTTTTAGGTCAAGGGGTGGAAGATAACATAGAAAATAGGTTGTTGTGTGTTTGGAGATACCTAATAACTAGGTGGCATAAGCTTAACTTTGATGGAGCTTATAGGGAGAACCTAGGTAGTAGAAGTATTAGATTTTGCATCCATAATAGTGATGGGGTGGAAGTTGCAAGCTTAGCTAAACCCATTGGTTAGCCTCCAACAATGAGGTTGAACTTAAAGCTCTATTTGAAGGCTTATTATGCTTTTGTTTTTCAACAAGGTATTGAAAACTTGGAGATCAAAGGAGACTCTTTCATTATTAATTCTTTGAGAAAGAAATCTATGCCTAATTGGAGGATTGAAGCCTTGTTAACAAAAGCTATACACTCTATTAGGCCCTTCAAAACCTTAACTATCAGCTGCATAGATAGGGAAGGAAATGGTAAACCAAATGAACTATTAAATAAAAAGGTGGATGGGATAATCATCCTCCCAAAAATCCTAACCTCCTAATTAATGTATTAAAATTTGGTTTAGCTAAGACCGGGTCTATCCTTTAATATGGGCTCACTTAGTTTAGATTTTGTCCTTCTTAACCCCTTCACTAATTTTCTATTATTCCCTTCCTATAAGGGTCCTCCTAACCATATATTACCCCATCAATACCTATGCATCATTTCAAAGTAATCTTATATGTGTTCCTTCTTCCCTTTAGCCCATGTATTTCCTTTATTTGAAATATGGAACCTTATTAGAATTCCTTTTTTTATGGTGTCCCTTTTCTATCGCAAATTATAGGAGAACTTTAAAATTTTGAAAATGGGATGGAATCAAATTATTATTAAAGTAGAATTTTTAATCATTCAAACCTTAAATAGTAAAGTATTTAAGGTTAATAGGTTGCAAAAAAAACTATGATACCCTCGGATGTGGAGATGAGAAACAAATATGCTTGCTTAAAAATCCCTCCCATTTTAGGTCAAAGGGTGGAAGATAACATACAAAAAAGATTGTTGTGTGTTTGGAGACACCTATAACTGGGTGGTATAAGCTTAACTTTGATGGGGCCTCTAGGGGGAACCCAAGCACTACATGTATTTGATGTTGCATCCATAACAATGGTGGAGTGGAAGTCACAATCTTATCTTAACCCATTGGTCTAGCCTCCAACAATGAGGTTGAAGTCAAATCTCTATATGAAGGCTTCTAGCTCTATTCTAAACTAGGTATTGAAAACTTAGAGATCGAAGGGGACTCTTCCATTATCATTAATGCTTTGAGAAATAAATTCATGCCTAATTGGAGGCTTGAAGCCTTGTTAACAAAATCTATACACTTTACTAGGTTCTTCAAAACATTGACTATTAACCATATAGAGGGAAGGAAATAGTTAAGAAGATGAACTAGAAAGTAAAAGGGTGGATGGGATAGTTATCCTCCCTAAAAGTGTAGCCTCCTAATTCATGAATCAATTTTAGTTTAGCTAAGGTTGGGTATATCTTTTAATAAGGGGCTCACCTAGTTTGGACTTTATCCTTCCTAACCCCTTAACTAATTTTATATCATTCCTTTCCTATAAGGATTATGCTAGCCCAATAAATTTTACTATCCCAACAATACCTAGGCATCATATCTATTAATATGATGTGTGTTCTTTCTCTTTAGCCTGTGTATTTCCTTTATTTGAAATATGGAATTCTAGTAGCATTTATTTTGTTTATGGCTCCCTTTTTCTATCACAATCATTTAATTTGGGATGTCTATCTCCATTATCATTATTGCGATGGATTTTATATGATCTCACTCTAGTTTAACTCTCATCCTTTCCATAGTTGAGGTTTCCTTCACTTATAACCAAATGTTTTTTCTCTCTTGGCTACTCTCTCTCTAGGGTGGTTATTCTCATAAAGATGACAACTTATTGCATTAACTTGTCTTGCAAGGACTTAAAGGTTGTATGATTACTCCCCTATATTTATATGTTTGTAATTCTTCACTTGATTCATTTGCAATATGGAGACCCCCACTAAGATCAACAACTAGAATAGGTAAATAGCCTTTGATTCTCCCATCATTGTGGATCTTATTCGTCAGATTATTTCTAAGAATAATAGGATAATTGGGTGGGCACTTTGAAAAATTATAGAGAGCATTTTAGGGATAACCCTGAAGTTCCTCCAATATTTATTACCATGCTATGCATATCTTTAATAATAGAAACTTGATAGCTAGGATGTGTAGGAAATTGTTTATTGAGGAGATCCTAGAAGATTTGGATATAGTCTTGATTAACATTAGAAATAATTTTACTATTCCTAGATAAAATAACTACAACTTACTCATGCTAAGAAACTAAACTTCCCCTACTTAACCAATATTATTTTTGGAAGATTTGGAAGGATTCTAGACTCATCGAGAAGTTATGGAAAGAATATGAGATTCTTAATAACGCTTTTTAAATTGTTGGTCCCAGTGGAGGATAATTGGTTGGCAACCTAATTTGAGGAGGGCATTGTTGACAATAAAGCTCTAGTTGAAGCTATAGAAGATTTATGAGAGGTGGTTTGTTTCATAAATTGAAAGGAGATTAGCAACTAAGCCCTTGGTCTTTTGGCTTTTTGGAATAGATGTAAATCAATATTTAATGGTCTATGCATTTATCTCGAGGTTTTGATCTAGTTTTTTGGTACTATTGTTGAATATCCTCATCTTTATATTGTTAAATATAAGACTTTTTTGAGCAAGGCATTTGCTAAGACATTCTAGTAATCGATGTTGTTCTAATTTTCATTTCATATGCTTAATGAGCTGCAACTATATGATTTCCCGCTTGCTTAAATTATTTAAATTTAGGATTCTAGGATCTTAATGCTTTAAGATGTTTACTTTTGTTGAGCTATTCTCAGCCTAGGTATAGAGAAGGATATTTTCATTTTAATTAAACTATCATCTATCGATTTTCTTTATTAAAGCCTAATCAATGTCTATTGGACTCTTATGGAATGGCTTTTGCGATTAGTGGTGAACCTAAATTAAATTAGGTGATGATCTTGGTTTTTAGGGTTGTTGGTAGATTACTATTATCTTCTTAACAATGTAAATTATCATCATCTTTAGGTTGACAAGTATGAGCCATATTATTAGTGTTATAATATGCTATTAATTATTGTTGTGAATTTCAAAATGGAATAATATACAAGATACTTGTATGAATTTCAAACATAGATAATATACATCTTTTGTGTTAAAACAATCCCTATCATTTGTCATTATGGTCACTATAATTCACTATTATACTAATAGTTATCTATAATTGGTCCAAAACAATTCACTATTTATACTAATTGTGAACATGTGAATGCAATATAATAATCTAAGAATACAATAAGACAATTATATTTTAACAAATTTCTTTTGATTGAATAACATATACTAATAATTTATTACCTTTTAAAAAACACTTTAAAAGTTACATTAAAGTTTTCTTTAAAAGGTCACAGGGTCGACTCCCCTTCATAGTGGAGAAAGGTTGTAGGCTAATTTCCCTTATGAGACTTTCATGCTAAGTACCTGCTCTACTGGCCTAATGTATAAGATTGGACTTTTCCCCCAAAGTTTTCTGGATGATTATTAATATAAATATAAAGTTTTGCCAAAAAAAATATAATAAACTAAAACTAATCTATATATTCAATTCAT